>PVIU01001347.1:122431-220823 GCA_004026605.1 Ondatra zibethicus | reverse complement strand
CATGGCCTTTTGATAGGGCAGCCCTTAGGTGGGCGGAGTAGATAGAAGGGAATGCTGTGAGAGAGAAGGCAGTGGAGCAGACGCCATGCTTCTCCAGCACAAGATGGACACTGGTTAGACTCATGCCGGTAAGCCACAACTCAAGTGGTGATACACATTAATGGAGATGGGCTAAAATAATATGTGAGAGTTAGCCAATGGGGGGCTGGAGATAATGGGCCAGGCAGTGTTTGGATGAATACAGTTTCCGTGTAATTATTTCGGGTACACACCGGGCGCCGGGAACGCAGCCCGAGCCCCTCATTACAACAAGGTAAGACTCACAATTCTGTGCCTGGTTCAATTTTCACCTTCACCCATCCCAGAAAAATGCTATACCACCACCCCTGCCAGACATTACAGATTATTATTCAAGACTGGGGTTTCTGTACTCAAGAATTATATACTTAGAGATACATGAGCATTTATTAGATGCCAAGCACTCTTAGACAGTGAAACCACAATATCAATAAAACAGACCCTAGCTTCAGTCTAGAATATTAGACTACTTTTTTCTATAAAATGCAGAGTAATTTAGGCCTCAGAACCTTTGTAACAACTACTTAATTCTGCTATTGTACAAGAAAACGGTAATGGGTCGTAAGTCAATAGGTAGCCTATGTTTCAATAAAACTTTATTATTCGCACAACTCCTGGTAAATGTGAACTGACAGGTCAGACTTGCCCAGTCTGTTAATACCTACTCTGACAGGAAGAGGTAGAAAATAAACAGAAGATATAATGAAGTATATACTCTATTAGAAACTGAGTAATACTATGGAAAAAGAAAAGGACCCTCATGAACATGGTTAAGAGTTCAGAGCAGGTTATACTAGTACAGACAATGTGAGCCTCATTATGAAAAAGACAGCTACTTGAAACACAAACGTAAGTGTTCCAGAATAAAGCAAGAAAGCAGGGTGGCTGGGCATGGCAGCTCCCACCTCTAATTCCAACACAGGAGGCTGAGGCAGGAGAACTGCTAAAGTAAGGTCATCAACCTGGTAAGGTCCAGGTCAACTTCAGCTGAGTGTGAGCCTGTCTTTTAAAAAAAAGCAAAACCAGTGGGAGGGATGACTTGGCCTTTAAGAGTGAGTATCTTCTTGCAGATGACCTGAGTTTGGTTTCAAGCCATTCATATGTAATGGCTCACAACCACCTGTTAAGTCTAGCTCCAGGGGATCCAATGCCCTCTTCTGGCCTCCCCAGGCACCCACACTGTGTGCAGATACACAGACACACACACACACACACACACACACACACAGTAAAAATTAAAATTAAAAATAGTAAAATAAAATAAACAAGGGCTAGAAAGACAGCTCAGCAGCTAAAGAGTACTTGTACAATCATGAGATTTGTAGTTCAGATCCCAGCAACCACACAGTAAGTCTGGTATTTCATGAATGTGCATGTACGTGTACACACACAGCAACAAAAAATTCAACACAATCTGATTTCTAAATGCAGTAAGAAAGCATGACAGTGTTTTAAGTAGAACGTAACTTTATTTGTGATGTACCCAAGATCTAAGCATTTTATATTATCCTATTCACAATAAAGCCATATATATAACTAGAGAAAACAGTTAACAGTTAAAATGAGAAATTAACCATGTAATAAATTTGCAAAATTTAAAACAAAATCAACTAGAGTTTCTTTGGTGTTTTGTTTTGTTCTGCTTTATTCTTTATTTGAGGCAAGGTTTATATATATAAGTATTTCTGTCTCAGCCTCCCAAGTGCCGTGATATTGTGTAGCAACTTTCTTTGAATTGAAACAATCCCCCTGGAGAAAGCAGAGTCAAAAGATTAACAGGCCTGGGAAACCTGACTCAGCCTCACAGGTCAACAACTGCACCAGCCCTGTAATCTGAAGAGATTCTAACCTCCTGCAGTGCCTGCAAGTCCTGAAGATGGCTAGGACTCCAGCATTCATGAGTTGTCATTTAGGCTACGGGATTTCCATGATGCAGCTGCATTTGAGCTGTCCCTGCTCCTGTGAATAACCTCTCACCCACACTCCTCTGAGTAGTCCCAATAATCTGACTGGCTTTCCAAGTTGGACTTTGGTAGGTTCGTTAACTTTAGTCTCTTCTTGGTTCCCTCCTAGAAGGACAAGACCTTTGTGTTTCCCCAGGAAGCATGGGACTACAGGTAGATACCATCAGACTCCACTTAGAAGTTCTAATGTTATATAATAAATATTTACTCTGTGGAGAACACTAAAATACGAAAAATTTGAAACTGACATTTCTTTTTCCTCACACAAAAGTCACTTTTGTTTTCTTCATACATCCAAATTATATTCATATTAAACTGACTGGGCTGGAATTTAAAAGCTGCTTTCTTTAAAGAAGAATACAAATTCTCTAGTAGCAATTTTGTTCTAAAAGAAAAAGTTTATACTCACAGCAACAACAGCTTCAGCTACCCCAGTCAGGACAGCTGGCCTAAGAGAATGCAGCAGAATCTTACTCTCAAGTAGAACCAGCAGCAGCAATGTTGCACAATTCTCAGGACCCAAATTCATCAGTAAGGTACTAAAGTTGGCTCCACTAGAAAACAGAAAAAGAAAGGGTTGCAAACTACTTTGCTAAAATATTATCAAGATTTACTTACTAAACAGGATAATAATCTAATGTTAATTTCAATTTGTAATTTAGCAATGAAAAATAGAATGTAGCTAAATAATGAGGTAGTATATGGTACGATTCAAATAAACACATATTAAGAAAGATTTTCTAAAGCCCAGACATTTGAGCTGAGTTCAAAGGAACAGAGGCAAGGGTGTGATGGGGTTGGGAGACAGCATATGTAAAGACTCAGGAAAAAGCTAATGCCATAATCCAAGAACTGCAAAACAAGGGAACGTGTAAAAAGTAAGAGATTAGGCTAAAGAGAAACGACTGACTCATTTATACTTGTATTCATAAGTGGATGCACTGGCTGCAGGGTAGATTAAAAAAAAAATTGGAGGAAGAAGAACAAAGATTAATTAAGAGGCTATTAATGAAATAGTCCAGATAGTACCCTGGATTAGTGACACAAATGAAAAGACGCAAAGGGGTATATAGAAGATTAATACCAGCTCACCATGAACACTACTAACTGCATATGGGAAGGAAGGATAAGAGGGAAGCATTTCCTGTATCAGATCTTATAATTCTGGGTTTTGTAGAATGTGTGTACATGCACCTGGGCACATGCAGTATGTAGGGATGCATGCAGTGGTCAGAAGACAGCCTCAGGCGTTAGTCCTCAGTACCTTCCATCTTTTCTTTGCAAAAGGGTCTACCCTTGGCCTAGAACTTCACCAAGTGGGCTACCTGGCTGGTCAGCAAGCTTCTAAAATCCACTTATCTTTGCTTCCTGTCTGGCCACTGCTGGGATTACAAGCATGTACCACCCACGCATGCTTTCCATGTGGGTTCTGTGGACCAAAATTCGGATCCTCACACTTGCATGCCAAGTGCTTCACCTACTGAGTCATTTCCCAGCCTTGCAATTCTCTCAAGTGCTGCACCACCCACCCAGGTATCAGGGATGGAAAGAGTAAGGGATGCCCTATCAGTATCTAGTTAGTCATCTAAAGTACTCTATCCCTTTTGCTTTTTTTCTTTACTGGAGACTGAACTAAGGGCTTGTGTAAGCTAAGCAAGTGCTCTACCACCAAGCTATATAGGTACTCATAGCTTTTTATTTTAAGACAGGCCTCACTAAGTTGCCCACGTTGTTCTTAAACTTGCAATCCTCCTGCCTCAGTCTTCCAAGGTGCTAGGATTATAAGCTTATGCCACCATGCCTGGCTCAGGGAAGTATTTTAAAGTATTCTGTTTTAAGCAAAGAAATACAGCATTTAAAATACTATCGAATGAGGGTATGGCTTGTAAGGTCCAACATACGTAAGGTCCTGGGTTCTATCCACAACAAACAAACAACAAGCAAACAAAGCAAACAAATAAGCAAAGCATCATTACCTTAATGGTAAAGGTGTGGAAACTGGTTGTGATAATATTAACGCATCGTGGACTGATAGCTTAAAACAAACAAAAAGATAAACTAGTCAAACCAATTTTTAGTCTCAATATTTATATAAGGGTAAAACTGAAAATTGCCTAATATGCAGAAAGGTATATAATTTTAAGCACATTGAGATGTAAGTGCTAGCCACAATTCCTCAGAGATATTTGTATTAGCTCTTAAATTGTTGAATTTTGACCAGTTAGTGGGTTAAATGCAGGTATATAAAAATTTGGAATAATTTTTTATAGGAACCTCAAGTTTATTTACTCAACAGATTAGTTAAGCATCTGTAATTGTTTAGTACAAATTAATACTTGCTGAACTGAAATACATTCAAGACCAACAGTGTCTGGCTTAATCCTGTTATAGAATGTAAATAATGTCTTAGAAGAAATATTAAATGGATCACTTTATTAACTAGTGCTACTCAGTGTCAGTCTGTAAACTGTTATGATTCAGGAAGAGACAGTACATAAATAGAAAGCTAAATATTCAGCAACTTTCATAACAACCTGCTCTCGTTCCCGTAGTCAAGCAGTCAATCTGTGCAATCTTGTTTTTACTGATTCTACACAGTAAATGTCATAAGCTGTACACCTACCAAGGCCTGTCACTACCTACGCCTGGGAAAGAAGCAGGTTGTTCAGCACAGTCTGAAAGCATTGTTTAAAGTCTTTTCATTGTCCCCCCCCAATACTCAGCATTTAAATATTAAAATACTAAATATTATCAGTTACTCTGAAACTAAGAACATGGAAACAACGTAATTCTGAGGTTTACATTATTAAATTTAGCTATGCAAAGACCATGCATGGACCAATGAAAACATGTAACTTATGATGCCATGAATAAGTAATACTCCAGTTCTAATTCACCTGGGATGTAAAACCCAATTAGGAAAGAAATGTTCAGTAAAGCTACTAAATAATGAGATAGTCAGAATTTTATACAGACATACTGCTTCATTTCAAACTCAAAGAACCTGGCACAAACTAACATGAGGAGACTCCATTTTCATTACCTGTACAAGGATTCTTGGTCTTTGTGGTGAAGGAAAAGGGATGTTTTGCATAAAATGTGAGATGTGCCTAGAAAAAAATGGTGAGATGAATACCACAGTTACTTTCTTTAATGCATCATAGATTTTAACAAGCCTTTCATTCTACTATATAGATCCCAATGGAAAAAGCATTTATTAAAACTGAGCTAAAGAAATAAACATCTGCCAAGCATGGTGGTGCATTCTTGTAATTCTGGTACTTAAAAGGGTGAAGCAGGAGGATTACTGCAAGTTGAAAACTACCCTGGGCAACAGATGAGTCCTATGCCAGCTGCACTACAGAGTGAGTCCATGTATAATAGAACAAAACCCACTGTTTCGTCAGGAAATCAATAACATAAAAACAGCTCTCATAAAGTAAACAAGCTAATTTGGGGACTCAGCAGCTAAGAATGGCTACACTCCTCAGAGAGCCCAAGTTCAGTTCACAGCCACCTGGTAGCTCACAAACACCTGGAATATCTAGCTCCAGGAGGTCCAATGTACAGCGGCTGGCCTCCACAGGCAACCACACACATGTGGTACACATGTGTATCCACATGCACACACACAAAAATAAATCTTTTTTTTTAAAGCTATTTGTGCTGAACAGTGGTGGTGCACACCTTTAATCCAAGTACTCAGGAGGCAGAGGTAGACGGATCTCTGTGAGTTCAAGGCCAGTCCTATCTAGAGACCTAGTTCCAGGACAGCCAGGGCTACACAGAGAAACCCTGTCTCAGAAGAAAAAAAAAAAGGACAAAAAAAACCCCAACAACTATTTTTACAACCTCGGTTATCAGTGACATTACAAGGAAGTATAAATAAGGAATTTAAACCTAGATTTATTACTAGAACTCTAGACAAACAACCTAAATGCTGTTTCTCTACTAAGAAATAATGTTTTTCAAGTTTCTCCAGTTTTATGTTCTTGGGAGAGATAGAATGTAGAATTTATCTTAACAGAAGAACAATGATGGCATCATTGATCTTGAGTCTATTGCACAAATCATAGAATCTCAATTGCCCACAAACTTGCTAACTTGTCATCAGTTAAATTTTACCTCAACTTAGTTAATCTGACAACTGAAACTTAATGTAAAACTATAAACCACTAACTTGCATCCTGGGAATAAAGTGGAACCCTACATTTTACACCAAATGCTGATACTGTGAAGACTTTACAAAGTTCTTGACCCTTCTACCCTTCTTGCTTTGTTACTAAAGTCGAGTATTATATACAATAATAAACAAAAGCCATGTCCCACTAGAAATCAAAACAGTTTATAAATGACAGGCTTGGGGCCAGAGAGATGGCTCACTGAGTAAAGGTATCTGCTGCTACCAAGCCCAACAACCCGAGTTTGATCACCCAGAGCACACATGGTGGAAGGAGAGAACTGACCCCCACAAGTTATCCTCTGACCTCTACTCATGTGCCTTGGTGGTATGTGTGTGCATGGATTTGTGCACATACATAAATGCACACAAACAGCAAGTTTTTATTTATTCACTTATTTTGATTTACTTACTTTCTGTGTATGAGTGTTTTGTTATGTGTACATTAGTACTCGACATGTGAAGGTCAGATGTACTGGATGTCCTGGATCTAGAGCTAGCTGTCATGAGGATGCTGGAAATCAAATTCAAGTCTTCTGCTCTTACCTGACAAGCCATCCCTCCGGCCCCAATAAATAAACTTAAAATGACAGGATGGAGGCTGTAAACAACCTATAAAGTCCCTGAATTCAAAAACTAAGAGGCTCAGGAGTTTGCAGTCAGTCTAGGCTACAAGGGGGGAAACCCTGTCTGGAAAAAAACAAAAACAAACAAACAAAAAAAACCCAAAATACAACACAAAGACTTCATTCATGGCTCTACATCTATTTTTCTTGATTATAAAACATTTCCATGACAAAAAGAAATATGGAATATTCTGCCTCGTGCTAAAACCAAAATCACACAGTTAACATCAGTTAATTTACTTTTGTAATTTCCATATTAGTTTACAGATGAATATTCATTATACCTAATTATTGTACTGGCCACTTACACATTCACTGTCTTGGTTTCTGAAGAATGAATAGGAAGAAGAGCACATACACCTATACAAGTTATTGTCTAATCTGAATTATCAAAACAATCACAAGGCAATGTTTACCAAGACTCCAATTTCAAGTTCACGATCAATGACTCAGTGGAGAGGGAACAAGTAAAAATATGATGACTATGATATTCTCCTTCCCTTTCAATTCTGCAGCTAAGTTAGATGACAGTGAAATGAGTATTATGTATCTTATTTCCACATACACAACACCGCATCATTATACATACTTTTCAATGGGAAGAGGATGTGGTCCAGACACAGAAACTTTGTAGATAAACATAAGAAATTTCTTAAAAGCATCAAAAAAAGGCCAGTGTGAAAGCAAACAAATGCACTTGTTTGAATTGATGGGTTTGGAGACCACTTTTCTCTCCACGGGGGTCAACAGGCCCAGCTGCATAAGTTGTTTCTCTGTTAGAAGTTCTCGAGGGTAAGGTTCATAAAACTGGATGGCAGCTCCATAGACCTACAGTCAAAGAATTGTTGTAAGATTTACATTTCATGCTGGAGATTAAACTCCAAACCTCAAGCATCCTAGGCAAGCACTCTACCAGGATATCTATATGCCCAATGTTCTTTTTCTCTTTAAACAAATATTTTCTGGGACTACATACCAAACAGATAAATGAAATATCTCACCTCAAACAACTAGATTTTGATGAAAATTCATCTAGATCCCCACACACATTGTGGTTATACATTTAAGCATTTATTTAAAAAAAATAATAATAAAAGAAAGGAAGGGAGGGAGGGGGAGAGGGAGAGAAAAGAAAAGAAAAAGGGCAACTTCATGCAGCTGGGGTGATTTACTAGGCAAAGCATTTAACCTTGCAAGCCTGACAATCCGAGTCCAAATTACAGATTCCACAGTAGGAAAGAACTGTCTTCTAAAAGTTGTTCTCTGACCTCTTTAAACATGTGCAACACACGTGTTCCTACACTCACACATGCATTTAAAAAAGGGGGAACTTTTTTTTTAACTTGTTCTCACTTTTATCCACTTAGTATATTTTTTACCTACTCTGTTGAATACTCTAATAACCTCACTCAACTTGTACTTGCTTGAATGACATTTTTCTAGAACATGGAATATACAGAAACATAACATTGATCCCATTTGTCATTTTTTTGTATGTATATCCATGAGAAAGTACATGTGCACACATATCAGCCCTCACCTTCCACTTGACAGGGTCTCTGTTGTTTGCACTCCATGTGCCAAGCTAGCTGGCCTGTGAGCTTCAAGGACTCTACTGTCTCTGCTACCCATCTTGCCACTGGACAACAGAGTTACTGACACATGCTACCTTATCTGCCTTTTACACGGGTTCTAGTGGGTCAAACTTAGATCCTCATGTCTGCACAGCAAACACTTTATGCACTGAGCCCACATGATTTTTTTTCTCTTCAGACAGGGTAGTTTTTATTCTACTTTCTGTTTCAATGAAGTTGCCTATTCTAATGATACCTACTAGATGTAGAATCAGTATTTATTCTTTTTGTGTCTTGTTTATTTTACTTAGCATGTTTTCAAAGTTCATCCATGTTAGAGGATGTATTTGAGTTTTATCTTTTTTAAAGCTGAGAAATGTTCTATAGTATATACACACCAAATTACACTTTCCTCTCACTCTTCAGTGGATACATGGGCTGTCTGGTAATACTACAAGCATACTGCCATCCAAGTCCTTTCCGAGAGAGACCCTAAGTTCAATTCTCTGGGTACAGATCTTAGAATGAAACTGCTTCATCAAATAATTAATTTTGTTTTCCTTTTGAAGGAGCTGCCAATCGATTTGTTGTCCACAGAAGCAGGGTTTAAGGGTTCTGCTTTCTCTATATCCTTAATAATATTGATTTTCTGATTCTTGCTGTTACAATAGTCAACTTAATAAATGTGAAATGCTACCTTACCATAACTTTGCATCTCCAAACTACATGAAGCTGAGCATCTTTTACAAGCTCACTGGTCAGTTATGTGTCTTTAGAGAAATGTCTACTTAAGTCTGTGTGGTGGTTTGAATAAGAATGGCCCTATAGGCTCAAAGATTTGAATACTTAGTCATCAGGGAATAGCACTACTGGAGAATGATCTATATATAAGCACTTATGAGCTAGGAGTATAAATAGATTTAAATAGAATACTTTGCCTATCATGCAAAGGTCCAAATTCAATCCCCATTAGGAAAAATAAAAATCTTTTAAGATATGTATTTTGCAATTATATTTTCCCTTCTTGCCATTTGTATCGTTCACTCTCTTAAATTGTTGGGGTTTTTTGTTTGTTTGTTTGTTTGGAGATGGTCTCATGGAGCCCTGGCTGGCTTCAAACTTGAGATGCTAGTTTTCCAAATGCTATGACCACAGGAGATCAGAGGACATCTGTGGAGTCAACTCTCTCCATCTACCTTTACTGGGCCCCAGGGATCAAAGTCATGACTCCAGGATCGTAAAGCAAGTACCTTTACCTGCTGACCTGTCTGGTCAGTCCTCTAAGAGGAATTTTCAGCCCTTAAGCCTGAGGTTGAATCTGAGTTTAGTACGTGGTTATTACTTGTCTGGTGGTGAGAATACAACTCAAGGCTGTGCACAGCAAACTCTAGATCACTGAAGTATAGCTGATTTTTACATCTAAACTCTTTTTTCTTCTTTGCTTTGTGTGTTTTATTTTATTTATTTATTTATTTTTGAGGCAGAGTTTCATTGTATAACAAACAGTCTTGGCTGTCCTGGAACTCACTTTGTAGATCAGGCTGGCCTCAAACTCACAGAGATCCACTTGCCTCTGCCTCCAGAGTGCTGGGATTAAAGGTGTGTGTCATCACCATCTGGTTCACATCTAAACTCTCTAGTGTCCTTTTCTCTCCAGTTATTTGAAGTCATGGGTCACTATGTGGCCTGAGTTATCTGCTATTCCTCGTCCTCCTAGTGAAGTACCTGTAGCAAGTTAAAAGCCTTGCTCACATTAGGTAACTATTTTTCACCTCAATCCATTACAACAATTCTAAAATCAAGATTACCAATAATAGCTGGGCATGGTGGTGCACGCCTTCAATCCCAACACTCGGGAGGCAGAAGCAGGTGGACCTCTGTAAGCTTGAGACCAGCCTAGTCTACAATGTGAGTTTCAGGACCAGCTAAGGCTATTATACAGAGTAACCTTGTCTTGAAAAACATTAACAAAAAACAAAACAAAACAAAAAAAGACTACCAATAATAATCTAGTTAAAATACTTTCAGGGCTTAATTCCTTTTTTAACTGTGTAATAAAAATACAACTGAAAGTCCTATCTTCTTTTATCTTCAAAATCTTTATTCCTTTGGTATGTTTGACAGTAAACACTTTTCTTTATTCTGCTAACTTCTTTCTTTCCCACACAAGATCCAATTCTGCCCATCATTTAAATATTGCCATTTCTAAAGCTTCTTGTCTAATTCGATTGGGAAAATTTTATTCTCTAATGTTTGAACTATAATCATTTCAATAGCAGAACACCAATCTTTATGTGACCTCTTCCCAGAACTCGATTCCTATTTCCAGATGACTTGGCAACACCTCTATCTAGATAGACATCATAAGCCATTACTTTCAAAAGTGAACAGAAACTGGGGAATGGCTCAGTGAGTTAAGCACTTGTCCCACAGCATGAGGAACCTAGCTCAGATCCCCAGCACCCAAGTAAGTACTGGGCACAAAAAACATGGTCCTCTGTCTTTGCTAGTCTGCCCTTTAGGAATTCATTTACTAAATGTGTTATATTTTTATCTGTTGTTTTTTGTTTGTTTCTCTGTTTAAAATAGGGTCTCACTGGATGGACTAGAACCAGACTGGCCTCAAATCCAGAGATCCACCTGCCTCCCAAGTACAGGAATTAAAAGGTTTGCACCACCATGCTCAGCTATTTCTATATTTTAAAATTTCATGTTTTATCCTTTTCTGTGCTACATTTTAGAAAATCTACCTTTCTCTTCATTAATTCTCCCTTTGGGTATTGACTTATGTGTTGTTGAAACCATTCATTGAAGGCTGTGCATGGTGGAACATGCCTATAATTCAACACAAGAGGTTGAAGCAAGAAGATTCGTGTAATGAGATCAGTCTGGGCCACATAAGAGAGTCCTTATCTCCAAGAAAAAAAAAACAAAGTCATGGAATTTTAATTGTATTTATTTATATACTTTAATTTTAAAGACCATATTTCTAATTTCTAGTCATCTGAATTTTTTATCTATTTGTTTTGTTTCTTTTGAGATAAGTTCTCTCTATATAGCTCTGGCTATCCTGGAACTCACTAGGTAGACCAGGCTGGCCTCAAACTTACAGATCTCTCTCAGCTTGCCTCTCTAGCCTCCCAAGTGCTGGGATAAGAGGCCCAGCTAAATTACATATTTAATTCATAATGGCTTTAATACTTTCCTTCAATCATTTCAATGTCATGAAGTCCTCATCCACTTTTTTTAAATGAAATCCTGATTCTTCCTAAACCTATATCTTTAAATCATTACCATAATCTCATTTTGAGACTTGTGTTTGGGGGTAGATCTCTCAAAACACTTTATTTTGATATATAAGATTCAGGGATATCAGCATATTATATAACCACAGGTATCATGTTGACTTTGAAAATTTTTATGAATTATTTATTGCTTTAAAAAACTTGGAAATAGGGCTGGAGAGATGGCTCAGTGGTTAAGAGCACTGCCTGCTCTTCCAAAGGTCCTGAGTTCAATTCCCAGCAACCACATAGTGGCTCACAACCATCTGTAATGAGATCTGGTGCCCTCTTTTGGCCTGCAGGGATACATGCAGACAGAATACTGAGAATACTGTATACATAATAAATAAATAAATCTTAAAAAAAAAAGAACTTGGAAATAGATAAAAAAAACACATACTAAAATTAACGAGAACCAAAGTCTGCCAATGCTAACTGTACAGAAGTTCACTGAGTTGTATGGACTTTGGGTCTGGTTACTTCTGACTTCTTACGATGGGTGTTATTAGTATAAATGGAAATGTCTTTTATCCAAATTATCCTAGCATTCAAATAAAACACAAAGTAACTACTTTACAACATTAAAATATGGACAAAACAGGCTTCATCAATAAGGTACAAAATATACCTTTTCAGCTGAAGAACCTGTCAAGACAAATGTTGAGAAAACAGGAAGTGGGTATTTGGTTTGAGGATCCCAACATTCAATAGTGGCTCCCATAGGAAGGCAGAAGAGAGGCACGGATTCTGAGAGCGGAAAAGACTCATAATCTTCTTCTGGATACCGAAAAATCAAACCTTTCAGAAAAAGGATAACATTTCATTTAAAAAAAAATCACTTTTATATAAATTATTCATGATATATACTTAATAATACATTAGAATATCAAATTGCTTAGAAATATGTGAAATTTCAAAATTAGTTTTATTATAACAGAAACTAAGATAAGCCAATCTATCCTTTATATGTTATACCTGAACTTATATTTAATTACAACATGAAAATGTATTAAGAATATTAATAAAGACTGAAGTCAGCCAATCTTGATCACCAATCAACACATTTTTTTTTACCTAAATATGTCAGCACCTTAACACCTTGTGAAGAATGTAGGAAAGTTAGAAGGAAAATTTACTAATTATTTCAGTTAGTCTTTAGAAAAAAATTCAGAGAAGGGATAAATGTTATTTAAAAATGCAAGACAAGAGAAGTGATCCTAGCCCCTATACCAGTGCAGAAAGCTGCAGTGTAAAAGGCACTCAACATGAGCCCAAGATAGAATATGTGAGACCCAGGAAGGTGGGGCAGGTAGCAGCACTAAGGGCCCTAACGGAGCCCTTCAGAACAAAGGACTTGTACATCATCAATTAATTAGCCTGTAATGTCACCAATATGCAGCCTACTTCCAAGCTAAGAACTTCAAAGATTTTAATCAAGTTCAGTCTCCAAAATGCTGCATTCTAAAATATGTGTCTCATAATAAGTATCTAAAATTTAGATTTAAATACTTTAACAATCTTTCAGCAAATGTTTTAAGTTTTAGCACTTTTTGTCGATTCCTTCTCACTTCCAAAGAAAAGACTTGTATTATGCATTAAGGACATATTACAGCAATGTCATATTCTAAAATAATTCTGAATCTCTTATTAGTTGTTGCTTTTGTTTTATATAAAGTAAATGGTTTAATTCATTAGTATGAATTGTTTTATGAGGGCAATCAAAGAGTTTCAGATATGGTTTTCCCTAATTTCCCTAAAATAAAATTTGAATTCGAAAACTGCATAACCAAAAAGTAATTGGCACTGCTTCTCTTCACAAAGAAGCATTCCAGTATCTTTTATTTACAGCTGGAGCATACCTGTATTGCCAGATTTTATCCCACCATACCAGTGGGATGAAGAAGTCACACTTAAATCTTTACAGCCCTTGACACTTTAGTGTGCAGTTAGAGTATGGCGATAGATTTCCCAAAAACTTCATGGCAGAAAAGTTTCTCAGGCCCTCCTCTCCTCCACATAGCTGATTCTTTGCAACAAGAGAGAAAGGAAGCAAGTCCACCTTTCATGGCAAGTAACATGTGGTTCAAATCAGACACACAAAGATAAAAGAAGGAAATATAAGAAGTAAAGATGCAGTTTGACATCTTTATGATTGTCCAAACACAAAGATCAAAGAAAGAAATTTCTATTGAATTATTAAATCTATTAGTGTAAACCAAAGCTTGGAGGCTTATGCCTCATATGCTTGCTTGAACAAAAAGTTAAATTTAATAACATATAAAGGGTGGTTTTAGTAAATCTTACAGCATATAATGCATTTAAGAAAACTTTAGCCTTTACATGCTAAAACTTATAGATAATTAACAAATAAATCAATTCCACAAAGTATATAAGGGAAACATATTCTAGACAGCCCAATGATAGCATCCACTAGTTTGTCAACTGGGACAGATCTTCACTTCACTTACCAGCCTTATATGCTATTGCATTTGAAGCAGGAACAGACTTCTTATAACACAGAAACACATTGGAACCCCACTGTAAAAGATAAATTGAGTTTTCAAAAACAAAGTGAAAAGAAGAAACTAATGATTTTGAATGTAATCTAGAGACGCTTTATCCAAACAATTCATTTAAAACTCCTAGTTAGCTAGGAGTCGTAATACCTGCCTATAATCCCCACATTCAGGATGTGTGGTAGTGGTAGTGAATCTGAAGCCATTCTGGGTTACAAAAACCATGTCTTTAAAAACAAAAAGAGCTAGGTGTTTTAGTTAGTACCTGTCTAGTATTTGTGAAACCTGGGCATGATCCCCAGTGCCACATAAAATTAGGCATGGTGGTGCACACCTGTTATCTTGGCACTAGGGAGAAGTCAGGACATTGGGAATTCAAGGTCACCTACACAGCCATTTCCAGACCAGACTGAGATGGATACATGAGACCCTGTCTCTTCATAAGGGTAGGAATGTATCTCAGTGGCAGAGTCCAATTCCAGTACTCATAAGAAAATCAAAACGCTCTGTTAAACAGTTGCCATGGAATAAAGTAAAAATACAGTTGACAACGCAAAAGGAAAAGAAACTAAGCCAGGCTGTGTGGCGCACACCTTTAATCCCAGCACTCGGGAGGCAGAGGCAGGTAGATCTCTGTGAGTTCGAGCCAGGCTGGTCTACAAGAGCTAGTTCTTGAACAGGCTCCAAAGCTAGAGAAACCCTGTCTCAAAAAACAAAACAAAACAAAAAAAAAGAAAAGAAACAAGTCTGTTTTTTGTTTTTGTTTTCTTTTTAAAAAAAGACAGTTTCAAAAAGTTTAGAGTTGATGAAGCCAGTGGGACGATGGCTCAGCAGGCAAAGATGCTCACTGTTAAGCCTGACAAACTGAGTTCAATCATTAGGACCCTCATGTTGAAAAGTGACTTAATTTCCAAAAGTGACCTTCTCTCTTCCATGTGTGCACAAATGCGTGGCTGCATACTCACGTATGCACACACAGTAAAATGTGGTTTTCAAAAGCTTACAGTTCTGTGATCATTCAGACACTACTAGTGCTTGAAAGAACAGATATTGGAGCCCAAAGTAGGAAAGGCCAAGTCCCCAGGAGACTATGAAGCCCTCACTCCCACCAACAGTTACGAATACATACATCTCTGCCTATCTTCAAGACAAACCTGACCCCAAAATAAGTGTTAGTCTTATAAAACTATAAACCAAATATGTATGCCCAATTTCCTTCTCCACAACTCTGTGTGCTTATTTGAAAAAGGGTCTGATTTGTGCGCTATACTGGCCTGGGAAAGCCCTACTCAGCAAAAGTTGGTTTTGAACTCCTGAGTCCTGGGATTACAGTCATGTCTGAGTTTTACTAACCCTTTCAAAAGGTAAGTATATGAAACCACATTAGGTAAAATAAATAACTATAAGGAGAGTTTCTACCCAATCTGCAACTGTCCTTAAAGCTACTATTGAAAACCAGAAGTTAAAAAATCTCTGTGTTGCTGTAACAGACAATATTAAGATATACAAAGACATGCATAAAATCCCAAGCATAAATTGTACTTTTTCTATGGGTATCAGAATATTACAAATGGTGATTTATGCACATTAGGAAGGCACAGCTAGTACAGCATAACAAAGGAGCTAGTCTAGCGTGTACAAGGCCCTGGCTTGATCACCAGCTTCACAGGTCTTTTTCAAGTTAAAGAAATAGAGAAAAACATAAACAAGAATCATAAAAATGGCCGGGCGGCGGTGGCGCACGCCTTTAATCCCAGCACTCAGGAGGCAGAGGCAGGCAGATCTCTGTGAGTTCAAGTCCAGCCTGGTCTACAACAGCTAGTTCCAGGACAGGCTCCAAAGCTACAGAGAAACCCTGTCTCGAAAAACCAAAAAAAAAAAAAAAAAAAATCATAAAAATGTGAAAATAAACTATAGAAGCAATATTAAACATTTTTGGTTTATTTCCAAGCCGACGTTTGAAAAGGAAGCAACTCTGTCTTACCATGCCACAGTTTAAGTTCTTATCTACTTTGCAGAAAGTATGAGGAGGGGTTTCCCCTTTACTGGTGATGATAACACAGATGTCAGTTACAGCCAAGGAATTCTGGGACCGAGCTGGAGGAGCCCTGCGATAGGTGATAAAGATTCTCTGAGAAGTAGTTGAACTATTGTTGACATTGGCACAGCGACCATAGGGCGTGGCTTGGATCACTTCACATCCTGGAATAAGCCTTTCTTTCCCTTCATATAGCACTCTGCATGGCAGGGAGGAAAGGGAGAGAAAGGGATTTAAGGTTAATGCTGTTTTCTTCTTGAAATGAGCAAAGAAAACTTTGGTCATTCCTGTTCCTCTCCAAACTTCAACCAGAAACCAAAACTAAAAGTACTACTTTAGGAATTATAAATCCTGGATTGTTTTTCAAAAGCTAGAACACGATTTAAGAAGCAAAATTGGACTGAGCAATTCAATTTTTTATGACAAGAAACCTAAGCAAGACAACGGAACACCACAGACATCCTCCGGTCAGGCTTCAGAAATTCTATGGAGTACTCAATCCAGGTGGTTTCAGGAAAAATGTCCTTCCCAATTCCTGCCAAACTTTTATCTTTAAAAGTCCTCAGACCAAGTAAGTCCCACTCACTAGGGAGGCAGAGGCAGGAGAACCTCTGTGAGTTCAAGGTCAGTCTATTCTACAGAGCTAGTTCCAGGCCAGGGAAATAAAGCAAGTCAAAAATCCATCCATTCATAAATGATACCTACCATCAAGTAAGTAAAATGTGCCAAGTATTCCAACTGATGCACAAGACTGACAAAGTCCAAGACCTGCCTCGGACACACAGGGAATTCCAATTTAGCCTGGGTAACAAAGTGAGATCCTCTCTCAAAAAACCAAACACTCTAGCTTGAGAAGTGGCCCAGTGGGCAGGTGCACTCACTGTCAAGAGCACTCACTGTCAGGAGCACTCACTGTCAGGAGCACTCACTGTCAAGCTCAACCTCAGCTCTCGTCGCTGAGGCCCACATGGTGGACACCGAGAAATGAGTCTTGTAGGCTGAACTCCACATGTACCCACACACATATATTTGCACACACACACAAACTATTTTTAAAAATGTAATTTCAAAAGAAGTAAAAAATATATATGAAATGTGAAAAAAATTGCAAGTCACATAAGATAACACAATTTTTAAATGGTCACACAACAGGACACAGAGGCACACACTTTTTAGTCCCAGCATTTATAAGGCTGAGGTTACCGAAATACATAATTAGACTTTCTCAGGAAAATAAAAGGGGGCAGGTGAGGTGATGCATACCTTTAATCCCAGCACTAAGGGGGCAGAGGCAAACAGATCTGGGATTAAAGGCATGGGCCACCACCACCCAGTGAGATACACATTTTTTAAAGACAAATAAGTATTGGTGAGGATGTAGAAAAAATTAATCCTCGTATACTACTGATGAAAAGTACCTGATTTAGAAAACAGTTTGATGCGTCTTCAAAAACTTCCATAGAAGTAAGCAGTCTACTCTGGGTATACAACCAAGACAAATAAAAACACAAATGCTCGCCGGGCAGTGGTGGTGCACGCCTTTAATCCCAGCACTCGGGAGGCAGAGGCAGGTGGATCTCTGTGAGTTTGAGGCCAGCCTGGTCTACAAGAGCTAGTTCCAGGACAGGCTCCAAAGCTACAGAGAAACCCTTTCTCAAAAAGACCAAAAAAAAAAAAAAACCCACACAAATGCTCATAAAATCATTATAGTAACCAAATGTGGAGGGGGTAAAATCAAATGCCCACTAACTACTGAAGACAAAATATGAACATCCACAAGAAACTCCTACTGTCCAGCAATTAAAACAATGAACTACATGGAAAAGCCCACCCTTGTCAAGTGAAGGAAGCCAGTTAAAGAAAAGCATGCCTAGTATGACTGCATTTATATGATGTGCCCAGAAGAGGCAAGAGTTCAGAGACAGAAAGCAGAATAGTAACTTCCTAAGAGTAGAGGAGAATCAGAACATTAGCAAGTGCCTGCCAATTAGGTACAGGGTTTCTTTTGGGGAGATAAAAATATTCTAAAATGGATTATAGTGACCACTGCACAATTCTCTAAATACACTTAAAAAAACTGAGTAAATGGGTAATATGACAACCTTAGTCACACAAAGCTCTTAAAAGGTCAACCAAATATTAACATCTATTATAAATGCCTAGCAATTTAAATCAAGACTCTCTCAGCAACTAAGTGAACAGAAATACAATGAGGGGCTGGAGAGCAGGCTCAGAGGTTAAAAGCATGTACTGCTCTTTCAGAGGACCCATTAGGTTCCCAGATCTACATCAGATCACAACCACCTGAAACCCAACTCCAGGATTTCTAGCACTCTCTTCTAGCCCCATCAGGTGCCTACATGCACATGGCAGACACAGACAGACAGGCGGACAAACAGATTAAAAAAGATAAGCCTTAAATTTAAAACTCAAAATAAATATGCAGAAGCTTATGGATCACAGCCATGTAGGGCTGTGAGTCTACCCATTTTTCCGATTTACTTATTTTCACTTCATGTGGATGAGTGTTTTGTTGAAGGAGAGTCTGCTTTTCGTCCCGGCCGTCCCACTAGCTTACACCCAAAATAATCACACAGAAATTGTATTAATTAAATTACTGCCTGGCCCATTAGCTCTAATTTCCCATTGGCCAACTCTTACATCTTAATTCAACCCATTTCTACCAATCTATATAACACCACGAGGTCGTGGCTTACTGGGAAAGATTCTAACCAGCATCTGTCTCAGGCAGGAACTTCATGGCATCTGCCACTCTGCCCTTCTTCCCAGCATTCAGTTCTGTCTTCCCACCTATCTAAGTTCTGCCCTATCAAAAGGCCAAGGCAGTTTCTTTATTCAACCAATGAAATCAACACATAGACAGAAGAACCTCCTACACCAGTGTTTTGCCTGCAAGTATGTCTGTGCACCATGCATATTCAGCACCCTCGGAAGCCAGAAGAGAGCATCAGATCCCTTGGGACTGGAGTTACAGACAGCTGTTCAGACTAAGGCAATTAATTCACTATTCCAGCATTCATAAAACATTAAGCAAAAAAATACATGAGAATTAAGAAACAGCCAGGTGGTGGTGGTGCATGTCTTTACTTCCAGCACTCAGGAGGCAGGCAGATCTCTGCGTTCAAGGCCATCCTGGTCTAGAATGGCCGAGGGCATTAAAAATAAGAGTCAACTCAAAAACACACAGATGGAAAGTGGAATGATATAAAGCAATACTCCAAGAAAAAGAGACTCTGAAAGCAAGCAGGACCACCTATACTCATTCAGACTTCAAGTCGAAATTATTTAGAAAATATTAAGTCCTTACATACTATCAGAAAGAACAAGCTACCAAATTACAATTAAAGTTGGGGGCTGGAGAGACAGCACAGCGGCTAAGAGTGCTTCCTTCGCAATCCTTAGGACTAGAGTTCCGATCCTAGTATCAATGCAAGAGCCAGCATTCCTCACGCCTGTAACTGCAGCTCAGAGGTAGTTAGACTGAAAGATTATCAGGGCTTCCTGGGTCCATCCAGCTGAGAAAACACAAGTTCCAGGTTCAGGGAAAGACCCTGCTTCTCAAAGGAATCAGAGGAAACTGAGTAAGCTACCCTACACCCTATTCTGGCCTCCATTATGTGAACAGGAGCACACAAGTATCCAACAAACACAGACACATTGTACACACAGAGAGAAATAGAAAAACAAATGAATAAATAAATGAAATAGTCATAAATACCCAAACACTACTGAACACAAAGGGACAGATGAGACCAGATACAATAATAGGGGGTACTGAAATACTGTTCTCTCATCAGTAGATATATCAAATCAACAAAGTTCAGATTTAAACTGTACCATAAATCAAACAAAAATTCTGTAGAATGTCATCCAACAGCTGTATAATATTCACCTCAGCATCCTGTGAAAACTTTGTCAAAATAGATCCCAGTTTACACCACACAAGTTGTGTGTGTGTGCACGCATGTGTGCATGCACACATGTGTGTGTGAGGTAGTCTCTCTATTATGTATCTCTGGCTGCCCTGAAACTCACTCTGTAGACCAGGCTGGCCTCAGTCTCACAGAGATCCGTCTTTCACCTGCCTCTGCCAAGTGGGATTAAAGGCATATGTTGTGGAATAATCTTTTTGTACCTGTGAATGTGTCATCCAGACTGGTTTAATAAGTTGTCAATAGCAAGGCAGGGTTTTCAGAGCAGAGAGAACACTGGGAAGAAGAAGGCGGAGCTGCCGGTCAGGTATGGAGGAAGCAGCATGGACAGTACAGAATAAAGATAATAAAGCCACGAGGCAGAAAGCAAATTAATAGAAATAAGTTAATTTAAGTTATAAGAGCTAGTTAAAAACAAGCCTTAGCTGTCAGCCAAGCTTTCATAATTAATAAGAAGTCTCCATGTTGATGTGGGATTCCCCTCTATATGCAGTGAATGCCACTGGTTAATAAAGAAGCTACTTTGGGCCTACTGCAGCACAGAATAGGGCAAGGCGGGAATTCTAAGCAGATAGGGGAGAGAGTAGGCAGAGTCAGGAGAAGCCATGTAGCCTCCGCAGGAGAAAGATGCCAGATGGAACCTTACTGGTAGGCCACAACCATGTGGCAATACACAGATTAATAGAAATGGGTTAATTTAAGATGAAAGAGTTAGCTAGAAATAGGCATAAGCTAATAGGCCAAGCAGTGTTTTAATTAATACAGTTTCTGTGTGGTTATTTTGGGTCTGGGCAGCTGGGAAACAAAAGAGCCTCCGACTACACCGCGTAGTTATTTGGGAGTTGGCAAATAGGACAGAAAAGTCCACCTACAGGCATGCACCACAATACCTAATTTTATTTTTTTTAGCCAAGTTTTAACAAAACAAAAATTGAAATAATTTTCTAGTATATTATCAGACTATACCAGAAAAAAAGGGAAAAATTAATACCAATAGCCTGGCAATAATTCAAGAATTCAGGAGGCCAAAGTAAGAGGGATTGGGTCAAAGCCAGAATAGGCAACACAGCAAGTTCTAGACCAGTCTGAT
Source organism: Ondatra zibethicus (assembly GCA_004026605.1). Lineage (NCBI taxonomy): Eukaryota > Metazoa > Chordata > Mammalia > Rodentia > Cricetidae > Ondatra > Ondatra zibethicus. The sequence continues at coordinate 199,520 of PVIU01001347.1, read as the reverse complement.
CTACATAGTGAGGCCCTGTCTCAAAAGAACAGGGGCTGTATATGTAGCTCACTCAGTATTAGAGCACATGCCATCATGTATACTGCTTTGGATGTAATCCTCAGCAACCCAGAAAATGAAACAAAAAGGAAATATCAATAGCAATATAAACTACAAACACAGGGATAATGCTCTTGTACACTGTAAAGATTTGTCACCCGTACTGATTTAATAAAACACTGATTGGCCAGTAGGCAGGCAGGAAGTATAGGTGGGACAATCAGACTAAGAGAATTCTGGGAAGAAGAAAGGTGGAGAGTCAGTTACCAGCCAGACACAGAGGAAGCAAGATGAGAATGCCTTACTGAGAAAAGGTACCAAGTCACATGGTTAAACATAAACAAGAATTATGGGTTAATTTAAATTTTAAGAGCTAGTTAATAATAAGCCTGAGCTAATAGGCCAACAGTTTATAATTAATATAAGTCTTGTGTGGGGATGGAGGTAGGGAGTAGTACATATAATTTACCAGACCTTTAGAATATATCAAAGGTAGCTCTAAAAGAAATATAATAATAAAAAAATCAAGGGTAGCAACATAGTTCAGTGACCTCCAGATGCATATTGTTAAGTTTCAAACCCAGAACAAATGGCTAGGGTGCCTATTTAACATATCAAGGCGGACCTGGCAGCTTCTCCCTGTTACTGGGTACTGATCAGAGGATACCCCAGCCTCTACCCTGAACTTTCCAGCCCAGGGGCTGCGCTGCCCCTCCCCAGAGGCTCTTTCTTCCCTATATAATCCAGACATTTTGGTTTCCTGCCCCTTTTTGTACCTTTGACCTCCTGGCTGCTGCACCTGGTTCCCCTCTCTCCCCTCTCCCTTCCCCTCTCCCTCTCCTCACATGGCCCAGCTCAGTCTGGTCATGTCCATTCCAGACTCTCCCAGGTATCCCTGCTTCTGACTATGATCTCCCACATATCTGTAATAAACTTTCTCCTCCACCATACCTAGGAGCAGTCATGTCCTTTCCTTTTTATTTCTTTTTTTCATTCACATACCACTAATATGTGTCCACTCACTCACACACACACATATACACAGCACTGGATGGATAGACAGATGAACAGACAGACAGATGGATGTATGGATGGAGTTAAAAACCAGAGTCAGAATGAGATCTCAAATAAATGGTGAACCCCAGCCTTAGATAAGCAAGAACAAGACAGATATGATGGTGCACACTGTAATCACACTTTTAAATGTCAGAAGCAGTATCATGAGTTCAAGGCCAACCTGGGCCACAGAGTGGGTTTCAAACCTGAGCTACCAAGTAAAATCAGTTGAATCTCTGTAATCAATGGTGGAAGGAGAGGGCCAACTCTGGACTGTTGTGTGACCGACCACCCACAGGCTCACTGCAGCACATGAACAAATGCTTGCATATGCACAAGCTCACAATATAGACACAAAAGTAACAACAACAAAAAAAAAACCACAATCAACTTGATTTCGTTACAGAAAGGAATGAATGGTTCAACATATGCAAGTCAATAAATATGATGTAGGACACAAATAAAACACAAAATCAAATGATCATCACAATGGATTAGAAAAAAAAAAGTCCTTTGCCCAAACTCAACATTTCTTCATAATGAAAGCCCTGAAGAAGCTGGGCACAGTGACATGCACCTTTAATTCTAGCACTCATGAGGCAGAGGCAAGTGGATCTTTGTGAATTCCAGGTCAGACAAGGTAACATAGTAAGACCTATCTCAAAAATAAACAACAAATAAATGGGTGGATGGATTAATAAATTAATGAAAGAAATAAAGAAAAAGAAAAAATGTAATAGCAAAAATCTAAGAATAAATAATAGCAGGTACTCTTTATCTAACAAACCAAGAGCTAATATTACATTGGGGAAAAATACGAGAAGACTTTCCTGTAAAGCCAGACAATGGACATGAATGTCAACTCTTTTTCTCAATCATACAATTAAGTGCTAAACTTATTATTACCCAAAGCAATAATGTAAGAAAATAATGTAAATAAAAGGGATACAAATAGAAAAGGAAGAAGTCAAATTACCCCTATTTGCAGACTTATACTTTGCCACAAAAGCAGATACTAGAATAGTGGAATATGAGGCCAGAGAGATGGCTCAGCAGTTAAGAGCACTGACAGTTCTTCCAGCGGACCTGAGCTCAATTCCCAGCACTCACATGACAACTCACAACTGTCTCTAACTACAGTTCCCAACACCCTTGCACAGGCAAAATACCAAAGAACATAAAAACAAAAATAAGTAATTTAAGAAAGAAAGAATACAGGACCTAGAAATGAACCCATGCAGCTTCAACTCCCTGATGCCTGACAAAGATGTCAAAACACACACCAGGAAAAAAGAAATCTTCTTCAATAAATGCTACCAATAAAAATGAAAAACCATACACAGAGGAATAAAATTATATCCCTATCTTACCCTGCAAAAATCAATTAAAAATATATTACATTTTAAAATATAAGATATTAAACACTGAAAGTACTAAATGAAACCACTTGGGGACACACAGTTAATGATCTTCTCAATAAGACCCAATAGCTCAAGAAATAATAGTAAGAATTGACAACCATGACTGCATAAAATTAAAAGCAGTATAACAAAAAAAATGCCTGGTGTAATGAACCTAGAGTCAATTAATGGCCCAGTACATGCCACCAAGCCTGATGACCTAAGCTTGATACCCAGGATCTACATGGTAGAAGAAAACTGACTCACACACATCCTCTCACCTCTGCGTGTATACTGTGGCACCACCCCCAACACACATACACAAACACAAATAAAATGTAATAATCTTTTTTAAAGTTTCCATTTCACGCCAGTAAAAATGACTATAGTCAAGAAAACTTAAATAATGCAAGAATAAGGGAAAGAAACCTTCTTAAGCTGCTAGTGGTAATATAAGTTATTCCCACCACTATGGAAATCAATATGGAAGTTTCTCAAAAAATTAAAAACAGAACTAGTACATTATCTAGTTAGCCCACCCCTGGGTGTACATCCAAAGAAATCAAAGCACACATACTACAGTGACACGCTGCATACTCGTGCTTATCACAGCACTACTTACAACAGCCAGTAGGTGACAGAAGGCTAGGTGCCCATCAACAGATGCATGGATAAAATGAAAAAATGCGATATAGAAGCACAATGGAATTTTATTCTACCATGATGAATGAAAGTATCTCATTCGTAGAGTATTGCATACAAGTGGTCATTATCTACCAGAAATGGAGCCAGAATCAGAAAAACAAATGTCACTCATTTTCTCACACATGCAGAATCTAAATTTATATGCAGAAGTGTATGTATGTGCAAGTCACACGAGTTCAATCTTAACACTGGGGAGGTAGAGGCAAAAGGATCTGGAGTGTAAGACCATCTTCAGCTATACAGCAAGTTTGAAGTCAGCCTGGTATACACAAGATCCTGTCTCAAAACTTAAGGCTCAGCAGTTGAAGACCCCTGCCATAAATCCTAACAAACTGAGTTCAATCATTAAAAAATGACAGAAAGAGAAAACTGACTCTCTCAAGTTATTTTTTGACCTCTGTGTGTTAATGTACATGCACACAAAATGAACAAAAACATAATACAAAACAAAATGGCATATAGTAGCATGTCCCAGCACTCAGGAGGCAGAGGCAGCAAATCTATGAGTTTGAGGTCAGCCTGGTCTATACACCAAATTCCAGGCCAGTCATACTGAAATCGTGACTTGGGGGGAGGGGCAGGAGACTCATGAGAGCCAGTGAGATGTATACCTGCTAGCAAGTACAACAACTTGAGTTTGATCCCTGGAACCTACAATGGTGGAAGAAGTCCTTCAAGTTGCTCCATGACCCCACCATGACTCCACGTGCAAACCATGTGTGTTAACACACACACACACACACACACACACACACACAACTTGAATACACTAGGACAGAACAGAACAATGACATGAAAGAAGACAGACTATTTGTGAATAACAGCAGGATCACTGGGGAGGGGTACAGAGGCAAATGAGCCAAGTACACTATGTACAAGTGTAGAAATGTCATCAATGCAAACAAAAAGATCAAAATTGACATTTATGAAAAACTTAGAGTTAATATTTTCAATGATAAAACCTTAAAACTTTCCCCTTAGAATCAGGAATGCGAGCAAATGGCTACTATGACTAGTGCTGCTCAGGCAGAAGTTCTAGCCACAGGAACTGAACAAGAAATAAAACTATCCAAACTGTACAGGAAGGTGAAACTATGCACATTTCCAGGTGACATCATCTTGTATTTTACAATAAAGCATAACAAAGCACAAAAAGCAGAAGGCTAATGAACCCACAGAAGCTGGGGAGTACACTACTTACATACATGCCCCCCAAACTGTTTAATGTAATCACTCGTCAGGGTGCTCTCAAATAGCTAAATATCTACAATCCTTTTATGTATGGTGTTGGGGGTGAGGGGTGGTTCTGAGACAGGCCTTCACGTAATCCATCAAACCAGATATGTAGCCAAAACAGCCCTGAGTCCTGCGCCTACCAGAATCATATGCGAGTACCTCTAAGGCCACCTGGCTCTACCATCGGTTTTTACTACGAGTAGTTATAATAAACACAACACTTCAAAATAATATCCACGCATGATAAATCACTAGGGGATTATTAAATCAGCTAATTTTCATAGGAAAGTATCAAGACAAATTTCTGAAATAAAGTCTTTGCAGCAGTAACAAAGAAATCTTCACTGACGATTGACAAAATACTTCACGACTGTGATGTATTTATTTTTACTTATGTCTGTGTGAGGGTATCAGAATCCTCTGAAGTTACTGACAGGTGTGAGTGGCCATGTGGGTGCTGGGTATAAGCCAGGACCTCTGGAAGAGCAGTCGGTGCTCTTAACCACTGAGCTATCTCTCCAGCCCCCTAATAGCTTTTGAAAAAGAAAAGAGGACAGTTTTTTACATTTTTTTTTCTTTCTTTTAAAGCAGTCCTGAGAACTGAACCTAGGAACTCATGTGTTGGGCAAACCAGGCCCATCTCCAGTTCCCAATTTAGAAAGGAAGAGAGGAGAAATGAGTTCCCCTAACCGCAGTATTTGAGAAAGGATCTCTTGTAGCCCAGACTGGCCTTGAACCTAGTATACAGACAAGGATGACCTCCAATTTCTAATCTTGTCTCTACCTTCTAAGTGCTTGGAGTACATGTACAGGCCACCACACTTGGCTTCCAAATATATATACAGTGTCATTTATCATAGCTCGTCACATTTTTATATCTAACCAAGAGTATGTATAGACATGCAATAAATATATCCTTGAACTTAATCTTGAAATAAAAAATAACAAAACCACCAGAAAGTTCAATTTTCTACTACGATATACCTTCTTATTTTTAAACAAATTTAATTCCCTTTACCATTGCAAAAGAATGTGATCATACCCAATATCTGTAAGGGGAGGTTTATCTCTCCCTCTCTTATAACACAGGAAAAGCTCTGGGCTTTTCAGACTTCCATAGTTCAAGTTTGCTTGGAGTGCTGATGGAGTGGCTTCAACACAGGTGTACCCTTCGGGTACAGCTTCCCCAGCTGATTTGATAATAACTGCAATGTCTGTGATTGGAGCTTTAGGGCCAGTTGATTTAGTATCTATACGGTTTACTTCTTGATCTAGAAGAGTTGATGTATCAGTGAGACCTGCCACAACAAAGTAGTCTGTCACTCTTGGTCCTTTGTCTTCTATCATGACTGCTGTTCTGTTTCCTAAAAGAGAAAAGAAACGGTATCAATGGTTGGAAATACTTTATATTGATCAAAATTAAGGCATCCTTAAATTAGGAATAACCAACTACCATACTGCTCAGATTTACAATCAAACTTCAATCTGTAGGTTTTTATCATTTTATCAGCTTTTACCTAAAAAAACAAAAAACAAAAAAGTAGGTCTGGTACATTTGCAACACAACTACAGTCATTTCATGTACCTATAGCTCTTATTTACTACAACAGCTGGATGTGGTGGCTAAATCCGTAATTCTAGCACTTGGAAGGTTAAAGCAGGAGGATTTTGAGTTTAAGGCTAGCACTACACAGTGAGACCCTTTTTCAAAACCGGGGAAAAGGGGCCATCGAGATGGCTGGCTCAAGAGGTAAAACATCTGCTTCAAATTCCTAACGACCTCGCTGGATACCTGAAATGCACAGCGGGAGAAAGTGAACTCCCCTGCAAGCTGTCCTCTGATCTCCACACTCACAATATGGCATGCACACATACACACACCTACCCACAAACATGCACGCATACACACTACTATTCAATAAAGATTTAAGAGCTGTTGATCTAGGTAATAATATGGATGAGTAATAAAATGATGTGAAAGCAACCAGACCAGAGAGAGAGAGAGAGAGAATGCATATATGATTCTATTATTATAGCCTGGCTGGCGTAGAATTCATGTATGCCAGGCTAGCCTCGAAGTCACAGAGATCCATCTGCATCTACCTACCCAGTGGTGGGATTAAAAGTGTGCACCACCATGCCTGGCCCCATATAAATTTTAGAAACTTGATGGAAAGCTGTCTCAATGGTTAAAACACTAGCTGCTCTTCCAGAGGTCCCGGGTTCAGTTCCCAGCACCCACATGGTGGCTCAAAATCATCTATAACTCAAATCTCAGGGGATCTGATGCCCTCTTCTGCCTCTAAGGGCACTGCATGAATGTAGAGCAAAGGCATACTTGTAAGAAACACACACACACACACACACACACACACATTAAAAAAATCTCATATAATATATATATTTATATATATGCCTGGCATGGTAGCATAAACCTTTAATCCAACCATTTGGGAAGCAGAGCAAGTGGATCTGAGTTCAAGGACAGACTGGCATACAGGAGTTCCAGGACAGCCAGGGCTATACAGAGAAACCCTGTATAGGGTTTTCTCAATTAATTTATTTATTAATTTTAGAGGTTATTTGATAGAAGACAGTATCAGGAGAAAATAGTGAAAAAGGAGAAAACTTGGGATATTGATGGATATCTTCACTACCTTGATTTTGCAATGATTTCCCAAGTGTATATATTTACGTCTTTGAGGACAATATTTAATTTAATTATTTCAGAATATCATACAATATAGTTTGATCATATTTAACCCCAGCTGTTGATTTGACTCCTCCCAGATCTACCCTGAATTTCCTTTCCACCACCTGACTTGGAATCTTCTCTCTCCAATTCGTGCTGCCCACATACTCAGGGATGTGAAGCCATCCACTGCAGTGCGTTAACCTGCCAGGAGCTACAACCCTTAGAAGAAAATTGACTGTCTGCCAGCGGTCATCAATTGCCAATAGCTCCTCAGTTAAGGGTAAAGACCCTTGAGCCTCTGTCCCCCTCCAAGATTTATAGATTTGAAGTAGGAGCTGCACTTTTTATCTATATTATTGTCTTTTCTAAGTTTTTATTAGCATGTATCAATTATTCACAAAATAGGTTTCATTATGACATTTTCATACATGTGTATAGCGTATTTTAATCATATTCAAAACACCTTGCTGGGCATAAGGGTACAGAACTTTTTAATGGAGTAATTTAATGACAGATACTCCATTTCTCTGCTGTTTTAGGTGCATTTAGAGTCTATCATGTTTTATCTTCATTTTCGGACTATCTCAAATGTCTTCTAAATTGCTTTTTGATCCTCTCAATGAACCCCACTTTGTTTATAAATTCCTTATTTCTAATCATGTACGTCTTTTATATATGCCATCTCATTTTTATGTCCAATTTATTTTAAGACAAATATTCTTGCATAATAGAATTTCTTCAAATTACATATATTTTGCATTCAATACCAAACATATAATAACATATTAAAAATAAAAAGTTCTACTTCTAATCAACTAGCCAGAGTAAAACTGCTATCTTGTGATGATTTCCCTAAACCCCAAGGGATCATTTTAGCATTATGATTGCAGCGTAAGGTGTAGGGGCGGTGGGAGCGATGGCTCAGTGGTTAAGAGCATTTACTGTTCTTACGAAGGACCCAGATTTGGTTCCCAGTTCCAGGAGACCTGATACCTTCTGACCTCTGCAGGCACCAGGCACACACATGGAGCATATTAATACAGGCACTCAAAACACAAAATAAATAGGTATTTTAAAAAGACAAAATAAGCCTGGAGGTGATGGCACCCGTCTTTAATCCCAGCACTCAGGAGACAAAGGCAGGTGTATCTCTGTGAGTTCGAGGCCAGCCTAGTCTACAAGAGCTAGTTCCAGTACAAGCTCCAAAGCTACAAAGGAAAGCCCTGTCTTGAAAAACAAAAACAAACAAAAAGACAAAATAAAAGAGTTGCTAATTTGGAAGAAGAGTGTCAGAACACAGTCCAAGAATGGAGTCATGTGACAATTCTGAGCACTTGTGAGAAAAGTCTAAAAAAACAAGACAAGAGTCTTGTGACCTCGATTTCTTTATTTTATTTATTTATTTATTTATTTTGTTTTTTTGAGACAGGGTTTCTCTGTAGCTTTGCAGCCTGTCCTGGAACTAGCTCTTGTAGACCAGGCTGGCCTCGAACTCATAGAAATCCGCCTGCCTCTGCCTCCCAAGTGCTAGGATTAAAGGTGTGTGCCACCACCGCCCGGCTTCAATTTCTTTAAAATTGTTCTTGGAATGTGTTTTTGTGTTTCTCCCAGGTATGGGGAATAGGAGTGTGTTTACTTCACCTGTTATTATTCATATGCCTCTCCTGAAAAACATGTTTTTGTTGTGTACAGCTTGTCCTTGTGATTATATACTTTATTCGGGTGATTCTTCTTAACTCTCTGAGTATAAATTGTCTGATGCTCTGAATAAAGCTGGCTATTGCAAGAGACTTGAGTTAGCCCCATTTTTAGGCCCTCTCTCCCAGGTTCACCTGCCAACTAGAGCAGTAAACAAAAGGGATCAGTGGGAGGGAGACAGGAGAGGACAATGAAAGGTTAAAGAAGTTTTGTTGTTGTTTGAAACAGAGTGGCATTATGTAACCCTAGCTGCATAGAACTTTGAAGCAGACCAAGCTGACTGACTTGTTGGAGATCTACTTGCCTCTGCCTCTTTTATTTTTTAAAGATTATTTTTAAATTATTGGGGGGCTGGTGTGATAGCTCAGAGGTTAAGAGCACTGGCTGCTCTTGCAGAGGACCTGGGTTCATTCCCAGCATACACAGGGCAACTTACAACTGTCTGTAATTCCGGCTTCAAAAAATCTGACATCCTCACCTGAATCATCAATGGAGCAAGGGAGAAATTAAAGACTTCCTAAACTTCAATGAAAATGACCACACAACATAACCAAATTTATGGGGCAAAATGAAAAGCAGTGTTAGGAGGAAAGTTCATAGCACTAAATGCCTACATAAAGAAGCTGAAAAAGTCCCACACTAGTGAATTAACAGAACATTTGAAAACGTTAGAACAAAAAGAAGCAAACTCACCCAAGAGCACTAGACAGCAGGAAATAATCAAAGTGAGAGCTGAAATCAACAAAATAGAAACAAAGAAAACAATACAAAGAATCAATGAGACAAAAAGTTGGTCCTTCAAGAAAAATCAACAAAATAGACAAACCTTTATCCAAACTAACCAAAAGACAGAGAGAGAATATCCTAATTAACAAAATCAGAAATGAAAAGGGGGACATAACAACAGATACAGAGGAAATCGAGAGAATCATCAGGTCATATCTGAAAAGCCTGTACTCCACAAAATTGGAAAACTGAAAGGAAATGGACAACTTTCTGGATAAATATCACTTACCAAAATTAAATCAAGACCAGATAAGCAAATTAAACAGACCTATAACTGCTAAAGGAATAGAAACAATCACCAAAAGTCTCCCAACCAAAAACAGCCCAGGACCAGATGGTTTCAGCTCAGAATTGTACAAGATTTTCAAGGAAGAACTAATACCAATACTCCTCAAATTGTTCCACACAATAGAAACAGAAGGAGCATTTCCAAATTCTTTTTATGAGGCTACAATTACCTGGATACCCAAACCACAGAAAGATATTACTAAGAAAGAGAATTACAGATCAATCTCACTCATGAACATTAATGCAAAAATACTAAATAAAATACTGGCAAATCGAATCCAAGAACACATCAGAACCATCATCTACCATGATCAAGTCAGCTTCATCCCAGAGATGCAGGGATGGTTCAACATACGAAAATCTGTCAACGTAATCCACCATAAAAACAATCTGAAAAATAAAAACCACATGATCATCTCATTAGACACCGAAAAAGCTTTCGACAAAATATAACATCCCTTCATGATAAAGATCTTGGAGAGAGCAGGGATACAAGGAACATATCTAGACATAATAAAGGCAATAAGGAGCAGGCCAACAGCCAACATCAAACTAAATGGAGAGAAACTCCCAGCGATCCCACTGAAATCAGGAACAAGACAAGGTTGTCCACTCTCTCCATATCTATTTAATATAATTCTTGGGGTTCTAGCTAGAGCAATAAACAACAAAAGAAGTCAAACTCTTACTGATCGCTGATGATATGATAGTTTACATAAGTGACCCCAAAAATTCTACCAAGGAACTTCTACAACTCATAAACGCTTTCAGTAATGTAGCAGGATACAAGATTAACTCAAAAAAATCAGTAGCCCTCCTGTACACAGATGATAAAAGGGCTGGGGAAGAAATCAGAGAATCTTCACAATAGCTACAAATAGCATAAAATATCTGAGTAACTCTAACCAAACAAGTGGAAGACTTGTATGACAAGAACTTTAAATCTTTGAAGAAAGAAATTGAAGAAGACACCAGAAAGTAGAAAGATCTCTTGGGTAGGCAGAATTAACACAGTAAAAATGGCAATCTTACCAAAAGCAATCTACAGATTCAATGCAATGCCCATCAAAATCCCAGCAAAATTCTTCAAAGACCTTGAAAGAATGGTACTCAACTTCATATGGAAAAGCAAAAAACCCAGGATAGCCAAAGCAATCCTGTACAATACAAGAACTTCTGGAAGCATCACAATCCCTGACTTCAAACTCTACTACAGAACTACAGTACTGAAAACAGCCTAGCATTGGCATAAGAACAGAAAGGAGGACCAATGGAACCGAATAGAAGACCTGGATATCAATCCACACATCTTCGAACACCTGATTTTTGACAAAGACACAAAAAAATATCAAATGGAAAAAAGAAAGCATATTTAACAAATGGTGCTGGCATAACTGGATATCAACATGTAGAAGAATGAAAATAGATCCATATCTATCACCATGCACAAAACTCAAATCCAAATGGATCAAAGACCTCAACATAAAACCAACCACACTGAACCTCACAGAAGAGAAGTGGGAAGTACACATGAACACACTGGCACAGGAGACAGTGCTGGGATTAAAAACATGAGTCACCACCACCCAGCTTAACAAAGCTTTTTAAAAAGGTGCAAAAATCAATTTATAAGGCTTAATATTCATTCTCTATACAACAAAGATAATCTTTTATAACTTAATTTCATACTTCTTACTGACTAGCATTCCCCCCCACCCCCAGACAGGTTTCTGTGTTGCCCTGCCTATCCTGAAACTCCCTTTGTAGACCAGGTTGGCCTTGAAATCAGAGACCCTCCTGCCTCTGGTGTCCTAATGCTGGGATTAAAGGCATGCACCATCACACACATGCCCAAAACATTCATTAATGTAAACAAAACACTATTAGCTTCAATCTACACAACTAAATATCATCCACACAATTTTTCTCACTGAAATAAAAAGGTTTCTTCCAGAGTTTCAAAATTTATCTGCATGTTCCCACACCATACAAATGAATGATAAGTTTTCTAAATACAGGAAAACAAGCAAAGTACAATTTTATCTGTTATTGGCTACATTTAAGCAATGTAAAACAGGGATTTAGTGGTTTCCTTCAGACAGCTCTATCAGACCAGTTATGCCTCCTATATCAGAGAACTATAAAACTGAAGTCCTTTCAAACAAAATCAGCTGACAAAACAAGGATATTCTCCATTGTTGTATTTGTGGCTCCGATTTTTACCCAAAAGTAATGTAAATAGAGGGCTTGGGCTAGATTGTGAGTTTCATCCAGGTCAGCCAAGGCCTGGATGAGGTCCTATCTCAAAAGAGCTAGAGAGAGGGAGAGAGAAACAGGGAGGGAGGAAGGGAGGGAAAAAAGAAAGAAAAAAGAAAGTCAGACAGGATAAAAGAGCCCTGGAAAGTAGAGAATGCAGCAGCCACTACTAATTAAATAAATCCAGCTGTTACCCACCAAATCCCCTTGGGAAAACTAGAACTTCCCTTTTTGAATGTTATGCAAAGTCAAGATGGCCAGGTGTGGTGGCAAGGGCAGAAAGCGCTCCAGGAGTTTGAGGCTGGCCTGGAGTTCTAAATCAGCCAGGGCTGCTTAGTGAGATCACATCTCAAAGAAAGAAGGGGGCAGGGAGCCTGGGCTTGGTGGCACTACCGGTAATGCCAGAATTTAGGAGGTAACAGCAGAAAGATGAGGAGTTCACGGCCAATCTCACGGAGGGACTCAGAGGCAAACCTGGGCTTCAGGAAACCCCATCAAGGCAAGAGAAAAGGAGTAAAAGAGAGGGAGGCAATTAGCTTTACCACCAAGATTTATAAGGCAATGGACCTATGTATCAAATTGATAATATAACAACATGCCTGGGAAATTTAAAAAGGACAACTTTGGATCTGCTTAATTTTGGTGTATGATTTTTTTATTTGCAAGGTTTTTTTAAAAAAATATATAATAAAGCTTATTTTTAAAAAATGACTGAATTCCACTAGCACTTGAACACAGTATTTTGAAAAAAAGAACTAAAAAAGAAATTTTGACCCTTTTTTTGTTTTTACAAGGATTCTCATGATGGTATTGGTGTAACAATTTTGAATTTATTCTGTACCTACTCTGTAAGTGAACAATTGCTGGAAGTCAGAATTCCTGCTGTAAGAAAATGGATACAAATCTAGAGAATGTGAAGAGTCAGTGTACTAGAATGGAATTAGAAGCATCAGTGTGAATACATAACTTTAGCACATGTATGCTAAGACAATTCAGTGCCCTTAAATGACTCCTAGAACAGGAAAAGCATATTAAACTAGATGTGGTGACACTAGTCTAACCTGTAATCCCAGCACTCAGGAAGCTGAGACAGGGGGATTTCCAATTCCAGGCCAGCCTGGGTTAAGCAGCCAGGTTCTGGCTCTAGAAATCCAAGCAAGCCAAAATGAAGCAACTGTTGAGTGCTCAAGCATTTAGAAACAGACCATCTACACCAACCACTCCAGGGCTAGGAACCAGGAAAGAGGGGGTAGAAAGGCACTGTGAGGCAGCACTGGGGTGGAATGTTGTGGAAGGCTGCCATCCAGTTATGTCTGAAGCCTCAGAAGATGTGATTTCCAGAACAAGAGCAGACCTACCAAGAACCTGTATGGAGGGACGACCTTCATCCTGTATGAAGGGCCAACCCACTCCATGCTGGAGAAAGACATTTTCTTCAGTGTTGTTCCTATAATTAACCTGTCACCTATGTTCCTGTAAACAACCCTAATTAAACTCATTAGGTCACTAAACAGACAAGAGCAGATGCAGGGCTAGGAGGAAGAAGGCGATCATGGGAATAGTAGGGGAACGAGAAAGTGATGGGGTTGAATAGGATTTAAATATACTATATACATATATGAGGCTGTCATAATGAAACATATTATGTATAAATAATATATGCCAATAAAAACATTAAAACCAAATAAATAAATGCATATTCATGTAAAACTAAAGTCCAGACTTTGGTTAATGCCAATGTCATTAGTAGGACAATTATGCCATAGTAATATAAAATGTTTTATTTGGACTTATATGACTTTTTTGAGACAGGGTCTCACTTTGCAATTTACTATGTTGCCCAATCTGGTATGGAAAGCATGGCAATCCTCCTGCATCAGCCTCATGAGTGCTGGGAGCTACTATGCCCAACTAGAAACATAAAATGGTAACAGGAAGGAGAGAAACACTATCTTTTCTATAAATGTAAAATTATTCAGAAATTAACATTTTAAGGGTGGGGATATATCTCAATGATAGATCACTTGCCTAGCAAGAAAGAAGTCCTGAGTTCAATCTACAGCATCACTAGAACTTGATTTTATTCCTTAATGCTTCTGGGAAAGGGAGTGTCCTTGAGAATGTAAACACATTTGTGGAGAACAGAGGTGGCTCTTGGGTGTCTTCCTCAAGTGTTTTTTTGCCTTATTCTTGAGTAAAGATCTGCTATTGAACCTAGAGCTCACCAACTGAGTAGACTGGCAGCATGACGCCACAGGGATCCTCCTGCCTTTACCTTCTTTCTCGGTTTGGTGATTATAGGAGCACAATGCCACACCTGGCTTATTAATGTGGGTACTGGGAATCTGAACTCACATCCTCTTACTTGCACAGCAAATACTTTAACACCTGTAAATTTTAACAACTTTAAGGTTTTCCCTGTCCCAATAATTTAAGCATATGTAAATTTTATTAATTTATTATATATGCAAGTCAACGGTATCGACAGCAGTAATATAAACAAGCAAATCAAGGAAACAGCACACATGTCCATCAATTGATGAACAGTCAAAAAGTGGTACCTACACATAACTATTTATACAACAGAGTGTCACTCAACAATAAAAAGAAATGAAGTACCAACACATGGTACCACAAAGATGAACCTTGAAAACACTTCGCTAACTGGAAGAATCTAGTCACAGACAACCATATGCAGATCGGTTCCATTTCATTAAAATACTCAGAACAGCAAATCTAGAGAAACAGGAGTAGATAAATAGCAGACTCAGGCAGGCAGGGATTCAAGAAAACTGCAGAAGGACTACTAATGGACAGGAGGTTCAAAATGCTTCCACAAGAGCCAGGCCTGGGAGCACATGCCTATGATGCCAGAGAAGAGAGAAAAGGAGAGGAGGGTTGGAGATGTAGAGGCCAGCTTGGGCAAAAAGAGATCCTGCCTTTTTGGGTCGAGACCCCTGGGCTCGACTGGCCCTTTCACGGGGGTCTCTTGAGAACATTAGAAAACCCAGGTATTTGCTAATGAATCATAATTGATTCATAACTGTATTCAAAATTACAGTTATAATTAAAGTAGCAAAAATAATTTTATGGTTGGGGTCAGCACAACATGAAGAACTGTATTAAAGTGTTGCAGCATTTGGAAGGTTGAGAACCACTGTGCTAGAGATGACTCAGCAGTTAAAAGTGCTAGCAACTCTTCCAGAGAACTGAACCCAATTTCCAGAGCACACATGGGGAGATTCACAACCCATCTATAACTCCAGCTCCAAGGGATCCAACATCCTCTCATGGCCTCTGTGGGTACCTGCATTCACCCACATAACCAAATGCAGGTCCACATAAGAAAAAAGAAATGATATGTGTTTTCCTCCTAGTTCTGATTACTTAAAAACACATCCAGAAGCAGTGTCACCAAAACAACAAATAATACCTAATCCACCCCTTCAGTAACACACCAGAGCAGGGTCCCTTGGAGAAATGATGAGGCTGAAGTGAATCAAGAAAAATATATGCAACACCTAGAATGCCATGTGCAAAGGACAAAAGGCACTTCTGAGATTAATAGTCACAGCCAGGCAGTGGTGGCGCACGCCTTTAATCCCAGCACTCGGGAGGCAGAGGCAGGCAGATCTCTGTGAGTTCAAGGCCAGCCTGGTCTACAAGAGTTAGTTCCAAGGCAGGCTCCAAAGCTACAGAGAAACCCTGTCTCGAAAAACCAAAAAAAAGATTAATAGTCACAGGGACTAGCTTAAAGAGTCTCCCATAGGTCAAATTGTGGGTGATCTCTGAGTCATAACGAGTGGCAGGAATTGGGAATATGACTCAGGAGTAAACTGCATGCTTAGCATACAAAAAGACAGAATGGTAGCAACGGATTATAATACATTAAGTTTTTGGGCCTTGAGTGCATTCTGGTCCTACAAATGGCAAGAAAACTTTTACAAAAGAATGACAACGGATACTTTGGGGAGAAGGAATAGTAGAAAATAACCATGGTTTTCTCAGTCCCTACCTGTTACAGGGTCCTCCTGGCTGGCATACCTTATCCCCTACCCTAAACTTCTCCAACCCTGGGACTCCCTTCCCCCAGTTGCCATTCCCTATATAATCCAGCTATTTTGGTTACCCCTTCTCTTTTGGACCTCCTAGCTGCACCTCGTTCCCCTCTCTCCCGGATTCCCTCCCCTGCCCCTTCTCCCTTGGCTCAGGGTCACAACCACTCAGGACTCTCCCAGATGTCCTTGCCTCTAGCTAGGCTCTCCCTTTTATTTATAACAAACTTTCTCCTCCACCACACCTAGGAGCAGTGAGGTCCTTTCCTTTTTTATTTCTTTCTTTCATTCAATGAGCACGAGAAAACAGCAAAGCAATAAAACATTAGTCTGCTGAGAGAGGGACACACCTGGAACTCCAGCACTCAAAATACTGAGACAGGAGGATCTTGCATTTGAGGCTGGCTTGAACTAGATATGGAGCTCCAGGCCAAACTGGACTACAAAGAAAGATCAGGTCTCAAAAATCAAAAGAGATGGGTCAGTGAGATGGCTCAGCAGATAACGGCACTCATCAGGGTACCTGACAAGCTGGGTCTCCAGTTCTCACATGGTCCAAAAAGAATTCCCGCAAGTTGTCCTCTGACAATGACGCATACACACCTTTCTCTAAAATGTTAAAATGTTAGGGAAAAAGAAGGGGGGGGTCAGTGATTAAAGTTCTTGTCCCACAGGCAAGAGTTTGATCCCCAGAGCCCATGTAAATTCTGAGTAGGCTTGGCAGTTTTCCTGTAATTCCAACTCTGAAGGCAGAGATAGGATCCCCACAGTAAGCTGGCTGCTGAGACTAGCTGTGGAAGAGTGACTGAGGACGATTCCAAATATCAACCTCAGCCCTCTATATTCACACTCACTCACACACTTTAACACACACCTGTACATATACATGCTGCACACAAGTAAACACATACATCACACACACACAGCACATGAAAAAATTTTAAAATAATGACATCAATAAATAAGAACAAAACTAACAAAAAAGAGCCAGGCTAATTTCAGCACTCCAAAAGGGGGGGGAATAGGATATTGATCTCTGTAAACTGAAGGATAGGCTGGTCTACTGAGTTCCCACCTAGTCAGGTCTAGAGTGAGACCCTGTCTGAGGGAAGAAAGGAAATCTCCAAATAAATGATAATTACACTTCTAGCCAGGTATGAGGCTAAGGCAGGAGGATTTTTGCAAGTTTAAGGCTAGTCTAGACTTCAAAGCAAGACCCTGTCTCAAAAAGAAAAGCAAAGCATAGGAGCTGAAGAGAGGGCTCTGTGTTTAAAAGTTTAAGAGCACCAACTGCTCTTCCAGAGGACGTGGGTTAGATTCCCAGTACCACATGGCAGCTCACAACCATCTGTAATTACAGCTCAGGGGATATACATTCAGGCAAAAGACCCATGCACATAAAATAAAAAAATTTTTAAAGAAAATGCTGAGGATTATAGGTGAGAATATAGTCTTTCAGGACAGACAAAAAAAAAAAAGAAAATGCTGAGGATTATAGGTGAGAATATAGTCTTTCAGGACAGACAAAAAAAAAAAAGAACGGTCATGCAATGAGGGAAATACTTTATAAGAAAAGAAAGCCTTAGGGCCAAGATAACTAAGTCTCTGCCTGAAAAGTAAAGAGCCCCACACACCTCAAATATGACTTACGGTTACCACTGTGTTATAGTCTACAGAATAAAGAGTGCAACCATGTCATTCCATTAATTATAGAAAGGCTAAGTAATTCTTCTTTAAAAGTTAGCACTTATTTATTTGTTTGGAAAGGGAAGCACAAGCTTGTGGCAGCATCCATGTGGAGGTCAGATGACAACTTTTCAGGAGCTGTTCTCTCCTACCATGAGGAAACCAGGGATCAAAGGCAGGTTGGCAGGCTTGGCAGCAAGTAACTTTATCCACTGAGCCATCTAACCAGCCTCTGAATAATTCACCTTTCTGTATAATAAAATCTCCTACATAAAGCTGGGAATCTAGCTGAATGCTAGATTATCATGTAAAAGCAGGCTCCAAATTCAATGTGCAGCACCCTTAAAAAAAAATCACAGCCTGGAGGGATGGCTCAGCTGTTAAAGGCTAGGCTCACAACCAAAAATTAAAAAAAAATCACATATAACCTTGGGGGGGTCTGCCTTCTGTTTTGTCCCATTAGCCAATTCCCAAGCAACATCCACAGTTAACTGTCATAGGTCTATGTTTTGATCTAAATTCCCTCTCTTCACTCTTACAAACAAACAAAAGAAAACCTTTTCAGGTTTATTCTTTCAGGCATCTAAGTTTCCAGTGAAAAGTAGGGCTTACTTAGTGGGACACACTTCATGTACTCATGTAATATATACTTCATGCAATCATGGCACTCAAAAGGCTAAAGAAAGAGAATTGCCTGAGTTTGAGGCCCACCCACGTCATACTGTGAATTGCGGTCCAGCTTGGGATAAAAATCTCATTCAATAAACGAATAACAAGAACAAAAAGTTTTAGAGAGAGGCAAATGGATTTTTTTGTTCATAACTACTTTTTTAAAAGCTTTCCTTTATATAATGTGTCTGAGAGTCTTACTGCCTATATGTACATGAAATACATGCATTCAGTGCCTGTGGAGGTCAGAAAAGTCAGAAGAGCTGGACTAGAGCTACAGATGTCTGTGATCCACCATGTGGGTGCTGGGAATTGAACTCAGGTCCTTTGCAAGAACAACAAGTGTTCTTATCTGCTGAGCCACTTCTCAAGCCTCAGAACTACTTTAAAGCACAGCACAGGGGCATTAGGAGGTGGTACAGCAGATAAAGAAGCTTACTGGCAAACTTTGTTCACGATGTTAGGAATGAGAGCGATGAACACACTGAATGCACACAGGCACACAGATCCATCACTTGGGAGGCACAAGCGGGACAGCTAGTACACGAGTTTGAGCACTGATTAGGGAGGGGGACACTCCTCTGGCCTCTGCAGGTACCTGCACTCACATATACATACCTACACACAGGCACACATATACATGATCAAAAATAATAAAAATATCCAGGCAGTGGTGGCACACACCTATAATCCCAGCACTTGGAAAGCAGAGGCAGGTGGATTTCCATGAATTCCAGGTCAGCCTGGTCTACAAAGCAAGTTCCAGGACAGTCAGAGCTGTTACACAGAGAAACCCTGTCTCAAAATAACCAAATAATAATAATAACAATAAATCCTTTAAAACAAAAAGAAAAACAAGTTTAACCATTAGGAAGCAGGAAGGGAAGTGACAGAAAGAGGCTAGAGAGGTGGCTCAGCAAGTTAAAACGTGCCACTTTTCCAAAGGACCCAAGTTCAGTTTCCAGTATCACATCCTTCAGTTACAACCACTGGTGATTACAGCTCAAGGAGGTCTCATCTTTCAGCCTCCCATGCACTGCTAAATATATAAGCACTTGCAACAGAGAACAATCTAGATCAACAAAATAACCAAGAGCCAATATGGTGGCACACACCTGTGATCCTACAACTCTGGAATCAGAGGCAGGAAGACCTCAAATCCAAGTCTAGACTGTGATAATAATTAGCACAGCCATACATACTATAGCCCCACCTAATCTCACCAGTGCATGGCGTGCATGGCCACCTCCCTTCAGAGCACTATCTGTATTAATTCATAACTGATCAATCTGCTGCGTTCACACAGTCATCACCCAGAATCTCTAGTTTATATTAGGGCCCCCTTTGTTTGGTAGACAGTCTACAGCTTTGAACAAATGAATAGTGTATACATCTGCTACTATAGTTTCACATTTAATTTTAGTGCCTTAAAATTTTTCTATGCTTTGCCTTCCCCCTCCCCCGATTGTTATTTTTTTTCTTTTCCTTACTGCTTTTTTTGGTACAGGGTCTCATAGCCCAGGCTGGCTTTGAACTCATAATTGTCCCACTTCAGCCTCCCAAATACTAGGATTACTGGCATGCCCAGCTTTTTTTGCCATTACTGGGGTTTTGAATTTTTTTTCCATTTGTCTAATTTTTATTGACTTCTTTGTGTATGTGGGTAGATGTGCGTAGTTCAGCACATGCATAAAGATCGGAGAACAACTTGCAAAAGTCACTTTGCTCCTCTAACAAGTGGGACCTAGGGATCAAACCCAGGTCAGGTGACAAGTGCCTTACTTTCTCGGTCATCTCACTGGCCCTGATTGTGTGGTGAGACAGGATCTTGAATAGCCAGACTGTCTGTGCTAGTCTTGATCCTCCTGCTGCCATCTCCCAACTACTGGGATTACAAGCATGTGCCATCACCCCATTTATTGTTACATGCTTTAGTGTAGGGCCACGAAAATGTCTAAACTACATATGTGAGCTGGAGGTGTGATTTGGTGGTAGAGGAAGTGTTCAGTATGCCTAAGTTTCTGGTTCCACCTAAAAACCACAGTAGCACGAAGAAGTCATGCATGAGAATTATACTGTATTTCCTCCACAGCAATGATCTAACCAGCAGTAGGAAAAAGTCATACCAATTTGAAAGGAGGAAGTATTACCAGCTTTCTTAGCAAACACTATGAATGTGCACGGGGAAATAAAGAAAAAAGACATCTAAGAGCAACTGGAAGTCAAGTGTGAGTCTGAGCAGACCACAATGATGAAGACCTGCAATCCCTGCACCTGAAAGGAGGCAGGAGCATTTAAGGGAGTCCTAAGCTGTGTACGTTTACCTTTCCCAGAATTTAAGTGGCCCAGGCAGGAAGGCGACAGCAAGTTCCAGGCATGCCTAGACTACACATATAGCAGGACTTGTTAAAAAAAAAAAAAAAACCAACAGTATTTTTCAAACTGGGCATGATGTCTTTAGTCCCTAGACTGAGGCAAAAGCAGGAGGATTATAGACAATTTCCACAAATACTATAATAAATTTCAAATAATAAAGTATCTAAATTTGGAATTCCTTACACCATAATGCTAAAAGACTTCTTTTACTAGGCTATAATACAACAATCTTCTCAATTTTCAACTATTTTTTGGTTGCTCTGTTTTGTTTCTCCTAAACATGGTCTCACCACTCAACCCAAGCTGGCACGAAACTTGTTTGCTGAGTCGTAGAGCTTGCCTCACACAATCATCCTGCCTCCACCTTCCAAGTGCTAGGGCGATTGGAGCTGTGCAACACTACACCTGGCTTCCCAAACTGCACAACTTCCCATCCCATCAAGACGTCCCATTGCTACTGTCTATAAAACTGACAGCCTGAAAGAAGGTACCATTTGTGAGGCGCCATCCCCCAAAAGGTGGCATTCAAATTCGTGTACTATGAAAACTTGTGTCGTAATTGTACCAGACATTCCGTTTTCAAATCACAACAGTCAGACGAGACAACCTGCCACTGACTCAGCTGCTTTCTTTTTCACCTTACAACCTGCACTTGAGATGCAAGAACAAGACGAAAACATCACTTTAAAGTGAGCAGCAAAGCCAATATGTTTTTTGTCTTGGCAGGAAGCACCAATGAAAATAGGAGATGCTTCAGTCTTGGCTGGCAGATATACAAAAGCAAGGGTGCTTTGTCATTATTTACCATGCAAAATTCTCCATGTATAAGTTGCACACTGCATTTCACTACAGATGCCTAACATGCTCCCTTAGAAAGCTCACCTGCCCAAATAACCATCCGAACCTGGCACCATGAATTGTTACAGCCTGCACAGCATGGCAGTTCCTTGTAACTTAAAACATTTGCTTTTAAGAACAGTCTCCGCCTACAACTTTTCCACCAATTTCTTCAACTACAAGCTAAAGTTTATACTATGGAAAACTTTATTCCCAAAACGCACTCATTTACAAATTACACAGGAGTAAAGTATTAAAATACAAAAACATCAACATTTCTAACACATCTTTTCTATTATTCAAACAGCCAAACAATTATACCCCAGGCAAGGTATCATGAGCCAAAAATCAAACGACACGGAATTACTTCACTAAAACAGGTAATAGAGACGATTAGACCCCTTAATCTCAATCAATTACTTTATAAATAGTCAAAGGAGTCACCCACCATGTGGTAGGAAGTGGACTGAATAGTAACTAAAAAACGATTGAACGCAATCCAGTAAGAGGCAGGTCATGTTCATGAACACAAATCTAAGTTTATTTCTGAGATGTTTGAGTTCCCAGTCGTACGTCAAGAAGGCAGTTTGCCAACTTTTTAACATTAATATGGAGAACAGAGAAGAAACTATAGCAGGTTTTTATGATTATAATGAATGAGACAGAAAAAAAGATTTTCCTTTCGCAATTTTTTTTAACAAAAAGTCACACAAAGCGTTTCAGATTTGAGGTAATATACATGATTACCTCAAATCAAATGTTTACTGAAAAGTTGGCAACAGCACATTACACCTAAGGATCTCTTCTATCTTACTTCTCCTTGAAAACAGAGACAGGAATGGAAGACCTACTCCTAGGGTTAACTGGAGGGTGAGAACATCTTAACTCCAGTTGCACACAATTAAGCAGACTCAGTCGGTCAACTGGTCAGGCTACGGTGCATGACAACCTCTGTAAGCACAATCGCCCAAGCTGAGCTTTCAGTACGGGGGATGACACCTTCCCTCACATTTGCTCAAGTAACTACGGTAACTGCCCTAAATTTTCCCGTGTGAAACCAACAAAATGTGGGGGAAGAAAGGGAGAGGGGCATTTTTAAAACTGGGTCATTCCTTATTTGTTCTCTCCCAGCACATTCTTCGGGAGGGAAACGGCCTTCGAAGCACAGAAAGGGGAGGGGAAAGACGTGACAGCATCTCCAACGCTTTAAAGTTACAGTTCTTCCAAGAGTCGGCACTAGGGGCTCATTAGTTGGCTTTATTTGCGTTTAGTCACTCCGGACTGAATGGAATCTTCCTATAAGTTATCCCCAACAAAGCACCCCTAGGCATAGGCCACCGTCCGGCAGAAGAGGAAATGCCCTGAATTCACCTGCGGCACCTGCCTGCGCCCGGCTGCCTCCAGCTCCACGGCGTCAGCCGACCCCGGCTCCCTGGAGGCACCGCCACCAGCAGCGACCCGCCGGCCGGGCCAGGGCCCCGGAGTCCGGCTCCCGCCCCACCCCGGCGGCAGAGGCCAGGCCCTGGCCCAGCACCGAGGCGATCCTCACAAGGCCCTTCGGCCGCAGCCCGCAGGCTCCAGGGACCTCCCGCCCGCTGAGCGCCTAGGCCGGCCAGCCCGCCGCTCCCCACCTCCGACTTCGGTCCCGCACGCTACCTGCGCGGCCCGGCGGCGCGGGAGTCGTAGGCAGGGCGGTGGTGCAAACTCACCTGCGCCGGCCCCGTCAGCGACGGCCCGACGCTACGAGCAGCTTCCTGGGGCGAGAAGGCGCCGGCGACGCGGCCTGGGCACCCTCAGCAGGCAGGGCCGGGACTCCGGCGGCCCCTCTGCGCCTGCGCCTCCGCGCGGCCGGGTCTCGAGGGGCACCGCCTGCAGCGAGGGCAACTGCCGGCCGAGGGGCTCGCGGGCGGCGGGCGCTGCGGGAGGACCGATGTCTAGGCGCTGCCCGCGGCGAATCCGTCCCTACCACAGACCGCCATGTTTCTGTTCCCTTTTCTTTTTTGCCTTCCCCTCCTTCCGCCCCTTTCCACAGAACACCACTTTCCCTCCCTTCTTCCCTCTCCCTTTCCTTCTGCGGGGGCGGTGGAAAGGGCGCGGGGAGGGCGGGGTCCGAGGGCGGTCCCGCCCCTCTAGAGCCACGCCCCTACGGTTAGGCTCCACCCAGTGGTTGACCCACGCCCCCAGACTTGAACCAAGCCTTGCGCTCACGCCACGCCCCTGCGCCTGTGCAGAGCCCCGAGAGCTCCCTGGCTGAGCCGGCCGGGTTTCCGTGCCCTATCCCTCCTCCTGGCAGAGGGACCCATCCTGGCCGACCTCTGGGCGAGCTCTAAGAGTCCTGACGCTGGCCTCGGAGACCCCGAAGCGAGAGATGACTAGCGCTCCGGGCGCTGCTTGCAGTCTTCCTATAGGCTCTGTGTTTATTGTGGTGGCCTGGAGCAGGTGACCGCTGCCTCTCCCGGCTGGGGCTTTCCAAGACTGGAATAGCGACACTGAATAGTTCAAGGTCAATGAAAAGAGAGCAAGACGCAGTTAGTAGAGGCTGGAAGTGCCATGCATAACTGGGTGACTCCAAAGTCCTAGTGACACTGGAGGGCTGCCCCTTTCCAAGCCCTCCACAGACATTTGCGCTGAATTTTGCGTAGAACTCTTTAAAACAATCGGTACCCTACTGCCTCCCAAAGGTAGCCTAGATTTGCAGGTACGCCTTCTGAGTCTTGTAACACAATTTTGGCAAAATGTTTCTAACTTGTTTTGTTGAAGCGCGGCGGGGGGGGGGCGGCGGGGGGCTGGGCGCGGGGGCAGGGTTCCACTGTCTAGCCCTGGCTGTCCTGCAAGTCTATTTGTAGACCAGGCTGGCCTTTAACACTCAGCCATCATTGCTGGAATTAAAGAGGTGCGCCACCACTCAGTGACAACAATTTAAGGTATAAACTTTTCAAGGAACAAATGGCTTAAAATAAGTTACAGCTTATTTCCTCCTGGCAAAACAGGATTGGCCAGTGACCCCGCAGTTGATTGAAATTACAACTGATAAGATTTTGGAGGGAAAGGGAGACAGCGTATAATAAATGACGTGGGTGAACACGCCTTAAGGAAGCCGGTTTCTTTGTATGCAGTTAAAAATTCACTAAATTATTTTAAAGATTTGTACACATCTGGTGAGTACTCAGGTACATAATGATCATTTTGCCGCGAATTACTCCTTGTTCACCATTCTTGCTAACAAGTGAAATATTAAATCTGATTGGCCTGGTTGTCAATTTATCTCTGAGGTTTACTGCAGGTTTGAAAATTTTTGGATTTGACTTCTGTAACAGACACTGTTTTCCTAGCCACATTAGTAGTTGGAACTGATTCAAGAAGAAACCCTTAGCAATATAAATACCACTCCATTAACAATAGTTAGGTGTTAGTCTGGGGCCCTGGAAACACCCTAACACTAACAATCCAGACAGCAGAAATTCTAAGGACACATTCGTATTTGAAAATCTAGCTGGTGGACTTCTTGTCCTTCCTCACCAATGTGAAAATTTATATTTTCAAAATACTTAAATGGAGTTATGGGTTTAACTTAATAGAAGAGAGCTTATTTAGCCCACATGAGGCCGTAGGTTGGATCTCTAGCTCTGAAAAAAAAAAATGTTACTGGGTACACATCATTAGCCCTCAGGCACTGCAAGGGCCTCCCCTTCCTTCCCAACCCTGTTCTTTGCTACCTGCAAAAATGGGGGGAAAAGGGGGTGCTAGAGAGATGTCTCGGTATTTAAGAGTACTTGCTGCTCTTCTAGAGGACCAGAATTTAATTCCCAGCACCCTGTCCAGAGGCTCACAACCACCTATAACTCCAGTTTCAGGGGATCCAACACCCTCTCTGGCCCTCAATGTTACACATATGTACATATTTATACTCACACAGAGACACACAAGCATACATAAAAATAAAACAAAAGTTATAAACTAAGAAACCATTAAAAGCAATAAAGTCAGTGTGCTAACTAGTTTTATGTCCACTTAACACAAGCAAGAACATGCAAAGAGAGAGTTTCAATTGAGAAAATGCCTCCATAAGATCCAGCTGTATGCAAAATGCCTGTGGAAAATTTTCTTAAATAGGGATTGATGGGGGAGGGCCCAGCCATGGAGGTAGGGCCACCCCTAGGCTGGTGGTCCTGGGTTCTAGAAAGCAGGCTGCCTTAAAGTTATCGCTGTGATGAGACACCATCACAAAACAAATTGAGGAGAAAAGGGTTTATTTGACTTATACTTCCACATCACTGTTCATCTTTGAAGGAAGTCAGGACAGAAACTCAAACAGGGCAAGAACCTGGAGGCAGGAACTGATGCAGAAGCCATGGAGGGGTGCTACTCACTAGATAGCTAACATGGCTTGTTCAGCTTGTTTTCTTATAGAACCCAGGATCACCAGCCCAGGGATGGCACTACCCACAATGGGCTGAGCCCTCCCACTTCAATCATTGATTAAGAAAATGCCCTACAGACTTGCCTACAGCCCAATCTTATAGAGGCGCTTTCTCAACTGAGGCTCTCTCCTCTCTGATGATTCTAGCTTGTGTCAAGTTGACATGAAACTAGCCAGGACACAGGTTGAGCGAGCCATGAGGAGCAAGCCATTCCTCCATTGCCTCTGCATCAGTTCCTGCCTCCAGGTTCCTTCCCTGCTTGAGTTCCTGTCTTGACTTCCTCCAATGGTGAACAGTGATGTAGAAGTGTAAGCCAAATAAATCCTTACCTCCCCAATTTGCTTTTGGTCATAGTGTTTCATCACAGCAATAGTGACCTTAACTAAAATAGTCAGAAATGCCAAAAGCATTTCCTACTTTTAAAAAATATGAAAATTGGAAAAGCCAAAATTTTCTGAAGCATGATTAATAAAAACCCAGAGAGAAAAATTAAGGTTCAACCTGAAGACCCAAAAAGCAAAGCAGCCAGCCACTGGCTCTTACTTCCACCTCAGTCCGAAAATAGCGATCCTGCCTCCAGGAATCTCAGAATGAGACTGAGCCTGAGAGCTGCCCCCTCCTGTTTTATAATCCTCTCTAGGGCTGGGATTAAAGGTATGTACCATTGGGATTAAAGGCATGTACTGCCTGGTTTCTATGGCAAACTAACGTGGCTACTGGGATTAAAGGTGTGTGTTACCACTGCAGGTCTGTAAGGCTGGCTGGCCAGTGCAGCTGTTCTGCTCTCTGATCTTCAGCTTCAGGCAACATTTATTAAATACAAATGAAATGCCACTGCATTTCCCCTTTTTGTCTAAAATAAAAAAGAAGGCTATAACTAATATAAGAAAAACTATAAACAATAAGTACAATTTCTATATACAATTATACAGGTAATGATGTCTAATCCATTTGCATTTGACAAATTCAGAGAAAATGCTCCATATCTATCCTATCTTGGTGAGTCTAAAGCCTTGTACCTAATTTACTTTCTATCAAAAGTTGCTTTCTGCATCTGGTAAACAAGTAAAACTATAACAATCTAGTCTTCAATTCCCTCAGAGATCCAAGAAGGAAATAATATTAACTGAGCAAGCAGGAAGTACAAGCAAGCAACTTCCAAAAAATGTGAGAAGTGAGAGAAACAGCTGACTGCCTGGACAGTCACCCAGAGTTCCTCTGCAACGTTAGGGCATTCATCTTCGGCCTACAGGCCTAGCATATCCCACAGACCTTTCTGTGAAGCAGGACATTCTGAAAGGCTGTCCCTCATTGTCTTGATAATGCTTGGCAGTCACTTTCTTTTGTGTCCTGCTTGTCCAATTAGGACAGCATACTGTCAGCTAGGACATTTTCTTGCCCAGTGGCTTAATTTTGCCACAAAGAAAGTAAACTCCATGTTGAGTTTCTTTGAGGCCCATCATCTTCTCTGAAGTAGATTGGTGCTACCAGGAACAGACATAACTCATTGTCATAAAAAAAGAGTCTAGGTTATTAACACATCTTAAATGCCATATTCTGTAGATCTCTGAAGTGCTTGATGATGATCTGTCTATGTAAAATATAATCTTTGTTTGGCCTTGAAAACATGCATAATGTGACTACAAGTTCGATTACTCTAGGTGATTAACTACTAATTTATATTTTCCTATTGTCATAAACAGTTGGTAACAATAATTTTCAAGAACTAGAAATTTGCATTATACTGTTAAATGAGCTATACAGGTACAATACCATGAACAAGACTAGAAATATATGAACAGTATATTCTAGCAAAATTAATCTCAAATTTGTATCAATATACAAAATTTGTATTCAATATGCAAAAGTCCAATCCAATGTAAAGCATTCAAAACTAGTAGTTGCTTTTTAAAAGTAGATTTGATGATCTATGTTTTTATCCTATCATATCTATATCCCCCCTTTTTTCAAAACAATAACCTTGAATCTAATTCCTTTTGTTTAGCTTTTTTTATTAATCATTATCCATAACAACTTGTAACCAACACACTAAACAAGGCAAACATTCATAATTCGTTTTTTGGGAATGTGAGCATAGTTTTCTAGACTACTTCCTGATGATTTGGGTGCTGATAATCTTATTGGGACCCAAAGAAAAATTATGATTATTGTCAAGTCCTGACTAGAGTATTCTGTGAGACTGAATCATCTCAGTCAGCAGTCTTGAAGCTGTTCTGAATATAGAGCTCAGAGGAAACTGCAACAGAGGTACAATAAAACATTGGATCATCTGGGTCATCTGCTCCTATCAGAGATTTTTTTCAGGGGGTCTTCATCAATCAAACCTTATTTTTCTTAACCAGAATGAATCCACAGACTCTCATTTCATGTGGAAACAAAAGCAAAACCTCTTCTCCAAAGTAACATATCTTTTGACTTAAATTTTGAAGTCAAGGCAATTTATAAATTGGATTAATCCAGATGCATTTATAATCAAAAGTCTTTTAGCAGCTGTTGCTCCTTCCTCAGCAGTCAAACAATTCAAAGACAACACAATAACATGCAGTATCCAGATTCTCTGTGTGTTTTCCATCTTTACATTGAAGCTATACTGGGGCAAATGGGAACCGGGAGCCCTAGTTTTTCTCCTGAACCCAGGTGACTAGGTTTGGGTCTGGCTCTGGCTTGAGCTAGTGACTAAAAAGACTCAAGCAAATGACTTTTTCATAAATTTGTGCCCCAAAAGTTGGGCGTCAAATGATACATGATTAATAAAAACTCAGAGAGAGAAACTGGGGTTCAACCTGAAGACCCGAAAAGCAAAGCAATCAACCTCACTTACTTCAACTCAGTCCGAAAAATGGTGATCCTGCCTCTGGAATCTCAGAATGAGACTGTGTCTGAAAGCTGTCTCCTCCCATTTTATAATCCTCTCCAGGGCTGGGATTAAAGGCATACATCACTGAATTTCTGTAGCAACTAGTGTGGCTACTGGGATTAAAGGTGTTACCACTGCCTGATCTGTAAGTCTGACCAGTAGGGATGTTTTCCCCTCTGACTTTCAGGCAAGCTTTATTTATTAAATACAAATGAAATGCCCCTACATTTTTCCATGCACTGGATTACAAGACTTGAGAAAATCTGTAATTTTTCTTAATATTTTCTTCAAGCCAAAGTTTTACCATAAAATTTTCATCTCTGTTTCCTGCCCAGTGTCTCCTAGAATGAACTCGCAAGTCTAATTTTTCATCCAAGCCAGCCATTCTTTACTTGTGTGTTCTTGATCACTCTTGCACATCCAGGATAAATAAATTCACTTTGATGTTTAATATGGAAATGTCTGTCTACCTTGACTGAGGAACTATTTGCAGCTAATAGTTGCTCAGGGAATGAGACCTCTGTTTTGAGGATCTGGCCTCTTGTAGAAGTCCCATGCTGTAGTGGATGATCCCTCACCCATGGCCATATGGGAAGCACTAACTGGATTTAGAGGGTTATTAAATATATACATATAAATAAGAAAGAAAGAAAGAAAGAAAGAAAGAAAGAAAGAAAGAAAGAAAGAAAGATCATGCGGAGGGGATATGGCCAGAGTGAGAGGGGATGAGGGGTAGATAAGATCATATTTCATTGTGTACATGTATGACACTCTCAATAATAAAGACAAAATTTAATCCTCAAATAAAAAAAAATAGCCAGGCAGTGGCAGTGTATACCTTTAATTCCAGCACTTGGTAGGCAAAGGCAGGTGGATCTCTGTGTGTTCAAGGGTCTACAGAGTGAGTGCCAGGACAGTCTCCAAAGCAGAAACCCTGTCTTGAAAAACCAAAATAAGCAAACAAACAAGCAAACAAATAAAGAGGGCTGAACAAATAGGTCCAAGATTAAGGGTACTTATCACTCTTACAGAGGACCTGAGTCCAGTTCCCAGCACCCACATCAGGTGTCTCACAACCACCTGCAACTCCAGTTCTGGGGGACCCAATACACTCTTCTGGCATCTGTCATCACCTGCACAAACAGAGTATATGCTCAAATACATGTAAACATACACATAAAATTAAATAAATCTTTACAAAATCAATAATCTGTCTAAAAAGCTGAAAGAGACCTGGAGAGCCCAGCAACCACTTAACTGCTGTGATCTCTATAGCACCCCAGTTTCATTTGAGCTTATAGATATAAGAATGCATACAGGCCGGGTGTGGAGGCATATGCATTTAAGCACTCCGGAGGCAGAGGCAGGTGGATCACCATGAGTTCCAGGCCAGCCAGGACTACATAGTAAGACTCTGTCTTTCAATAAATGCATACATAATGGATAAGGGTGTATATCAGTTGCAGCCCTCTTGCCTCACATGTGTGAGAAGCCAGGTGTGATCATACTCAACTTTCCTAAAAGAGGAGGGGCAGGAATGCATAGGAACAATCAGGCCAACCATTTGAAAAAGGAAATGACTTTCCAGCAGAAAGCTCCTTCTCACTCCATGTGACTATGGCCATTGTGGATTCCTGCGGATTTGCAGTGCAAAGGAAATGTTACTTCTTTTCTTCAAATGGGCAGGAGGTTTCGTGGCCCTCTTTACTGCTACATCTTACAGATGTCATTTTCCTCATTCTATTTATTCTCTTCAAAATCTTCTGAGACTCTGCCCTGTGGGGACAAGGTCACATGGTGCTCCTATGAACTTTTTCTTTCCCAGGTGCACAGAGCTTATCATAGTAGCACAGGTACAGTAGTCTTAAAAAATAGCGAATGTGGATGAGGGGTGAGGGTGTAGTTCAGCGGTAAAGAGGAATTCCTTAGCCTAAGGTCACTCTCCAGTGTCACAAACACAGCAAAAACAGAAAAGAAGGAAGGATAGGGAGAGTGTTAAAAGAAGGATGGATGGAGGTTGAGAAAAAAAAAGAAAAACATCTTGTCACTTACACAAGTAAGCCTATGCTTCCCTCACATTCTCTCCCTCTTTGGGCTATTCGCTTAACTTCTCCTCATCCATTAAGTGAGTAGAATGATTTTCCTAATGAAAATGTATTCATTTGTAATATTGTCTTAGTTAGGGTTTCTGTTGCTGTGATGAAACACCATAACCAAAAAGCAAGCTGGTGAGGAAAAAGTTTGTTTGACTTACTCATCCACATTGCTGTTCACTGAAGGAAGCCAAAGCAGGAACTCAAACAGGACAGGAGCCTGCAGGCAGGAGCTGATGCAGAGGCTGAGGGCCAATTGGGTAAACTATATGAAGATATATATAAGCAGGCTCTCTTCTCTCCAACAGGCAGGCCCTGCCTTCTGGTAGTTCCTTGCCTTTGTGTAGGGTAGGATTACTAGTTGGCTTCTTTTTTATTCTTTTAAAAAAATTTACACTCTCTCAGGATGATGGCGCATACACCTCCAGTGCTCAGAGGTAAAGGCAGAAGGATCAGGAATTCATAGACGGCCTTCGCTACATATCTAGTTCTAGGCCAGCCTTGGATTCATGAGGCAAGAGAAATGGAAAAGGAGGGAGTGGAGGGAAGAGAAAGTGAGGGGAAGGAAGGTAACAGGGACAGGGAGGAGAGGAAGCAGAGCAGGACTGCGGCTGTGGGCTGGAGCAGTGTCTTCTGCGGCTATGTTTGGATTCTTGGAAGCCTGACCAACTTGACAACCCTATATCCTCCCTCCTACAAGTGGAACTTGAGAGCCTGTTGGCAAGTTTTAGTGGGAGAGCAAAGTCACTCTGCGTGCCTTTGATAGAAGGACAGAGTTCATCAATCCAGCAAGGTTAAGGGCACGGCTTCCAGAGGGACACAGATGAAACAGCAAGGGAAGAAGAACTTGCCCACCTCACCAGCCAGATCAGCTGAATCAATACTAGTGATCACTGGAGCTTCCAGGGTTGCAGCCATACTTTTGTTTGTGGGTGTTTGTTTGTTGCTTTGTTTTGTTTGTATTTTGGGTTTTTTTTAACATTTATTTATTTACTTACTTTGTGGGAGTGGGGGTTAGAGATCAGAGAATAACTTTCCACAGTTGTTTCTGCCTTCTCACCATGTAGTTCTAGAGATTAAACATAAGTTTGATGGCAGGTACTGTTACCCACTAAGCCATCCTGCCACCCAGGTTATGCTTTTTGAGACAGTGTTGTGGGATGTTTGTACACTGTGTGAAGATGTGGCACTGTGATCAGTTTAATAAAGAGCCAAATGGCAAATAGCTAGGCAGGAAGAGGTTAGATGGGACTCCGGGGTGTAACATGAGAGCCTGCTTGTTGCCCCGGCCGCCCGGCTAGCTTAGCCCTGAAATAATCACACAGAAACCGTATTTATTAAAACATTTCTTGGCCCATTATTCTAGTATATGTTAGCCACATGGCTCGATACCTTTTTCAGAGGGATAGGTAACATCCTACTTCTTTGGTGTCTGGACAGGACTTCGGAGTAATGGGATTCCTCCTTCCCAGAATTCTTCTGTTCTCATTGCCCTGCCTCTACTTCCTGTCTGGTTGTCCCTCCTATACTTCCTGCCTAGCTACTGGCCAATCAGCATTTATTTAAAACATAATTGACAGAATACAGAATTGTCCCATACCACCCGGGTACAGAAAGGACTCTGGGAAAAAGAAAGGCGGAGATGTCAATGAGACACAGAAGGAGTTGGACATACAGAATGAAAAGTAAAAAGCCATGAGACAAATTATAGATGAATATAAATGGGTTGATTTAAGTTATAAGAGCTAGTGGGACAAGCCTAAGCTAAGGACAAACTTTGATAATTAACAATAAGTCTCTGTGTCATTATTTGGGAGCTGGCTGGTGACAGAAAAAAGACTTGTTTCAAGACAGGGTTTTGTGTACCCCAGGCTATTCTTCAACTTGCTCTGTAGCTAAGGATAGCCTTGAACTAATTCTTCTGCCTCTGTTTCCCAAGAGCTGAGCCTGCACCAACATTTTTTGACAGTCTTGTTGTATAGTCCTGGCTGGCCTGGCCTGGCCTGGAACTCATTATATAGGTCAGTCTGAGTCCAAACTTGCAGCAGGCCTCCTGTCTCTACCTCTGAGCCCCGGGATCACAAAGCACATGCCACCCCATCTGGATTTGACAGATTTCCAACAGACACTATGTTAAAAATCAAAGAGATGTACCAGGTGAGGTGGTGCATACGTGAAAACATGGAACTTAAGAGGCAGGAGGATCACAGCAAGTGTGAAGGCAGCCTGGTCTGCATAGCGAGTTTGGAACAAGCTTCATGAGACCATATTTCAAGAGGGAGGAGGAGAGAAAGAAGAGTAAAGACTGTGGAGTTATAAAAAATCATTTGCTCTTAGATTGTGTTTCTCACTGCTACAGCTTGAATATGAGAGGTCAATGCTGGAGGCTTAGTACTCAGATCGGCAAAGTCAGATGTGGTATTACCCTTGCACTTGGGAGACAGAGGCAGGGGAGTTACAAGTTCAAGACTAGTCTAGACTGCACAAGCAGTACAAATAGATTGTACAAGTAGTACAGTGAAAGTTTCTAGAGCTGGAAGTGATGGAACACTTGTGTAGTGTGTACAAGGCCCCAGACTTGATGTCCTGCACTAGAAATAAAATAGTTTCTGCATCCACTGCCCAGCTTTATCAGTTAACTAATGTTTATGCTATGTATCTGAACAAGGAGGCGGGTTTGCAGGTTTAGCTGATCTTAGGAGTCTCTACAGGGCTGCAGTCATCCAAGAGGAGGAAGCTGTGGTTGATTCTTTGTATATACACTGTCAACATTCACTACACAGACCAGGGGAAGCACTTGCTATTCCCCTGAGCCTGATTTGGGGACTCTCTTGCCATTCCCATGGATCTGAGCATTGGGGTCCTTGATATGCTTGTGCCCATGCCAACAGTATACATTCAGTCAGGACTTCATTTGCTCCTCACAGGCCAATGAGGTGGCTCCGTGGGTCCAGGTATCTGCTGTTGAGCCCGATGACTTCAGGCCTACCCCTGGTACCCATATGGGAGAAGAACTAACTCCTGAAAGTTGTCCTCACACCTCCACCTGTGCACTGTGGTGCAAATAAGTCATGCAAATGAAGAAAGCAGAGTAATTTTTTTTTCAAGATCTGGGTTTTGAAACTACTATGGTAAAACGCTGCAAGAAACAGAAATAGGCTATGACTTTCTAAATAGGGACTCCAACCGCTTAGGTCATAACAGCCAGAGTTTACATATGAGAGTATATGAAATTAAACTACTGTACAGCATAAACTACTGTACAGCAAAGGATCAGCACAGTGAAGAGACACCTCAGGAAGAGAAGACATTGATCTGCCACAGGAGGTTAATAGCCAGAATGTATAATGAACTCAGAAATTAAAACACCAAGCCAGACATTCTCTCTCTCTCTCTCTCCCTCTCTCTCTTTTATTTTGATTTTTTTCTGAGACAGGGTTTCTCTGTAGCTTTGGAACCTGTACTGGAACTAGCGCTTGTAGACCAGGCTGGCTTCGAACTCACAGAGATCAGCCTGCCTCTGCCTCTCGAGTGCTGGGATTAAAATGTGTGCCATCACCCCTTGGCTTCCAAGGCAGACCTGAAGGTATGTGCCTATTATCAGAACACTTGGAAAGTGGAAAGTGGAGGCAAGAGGATCTGAACTTCAGGGTCATCCTTGGCTACAGGGTCAGTTTGAGATAGCTCAGTAGCTCCTGCTATGAATGCTGAGGGTCAGAGTCTGATTCTCAGGACCTACAAAGTAGAAGGAGAGAACTGACCTCAGCAAGCTGTCTGTGACCTCCACACGTGTGCTGTGACAGTCAAATGCTGGCCCCCAAATGAAATAAACACAAAAAATAAAATAAAATAAAGATTCAATTCCTAGTTTTGAAAAACAACAGAGTCACAAGTGGTGGTGCACACCTTTAATCTCAGGACTCCAGAGGCAGAGGCAGGTGGATCTTTGAGTGTAGGCCAGCAGTTCCAGGACAGTCAGGGCATAGAGAAACCCTGTCTCAAAAACAAAGACAAAACAAACAACAAACAAACAAAAAGAATTAAACACCAAAAGAACAAATAATACAATGTGTAATGGTGAAAGTAAAATGTTGCAGGTTCCTAAGTGGCTGCAGTGGGCAGTGAGTCCCACAAGGAGAGACAGACAATGGGCACACCACAAGACCACACCGCAGGTCCAAAGGCGACTGGTCCCAGGCAGGGAGCCACGTGGAGGGCAAGAGACAGAGACATGGATGCACGCCATGCAGAGTTGGATATTTATTTAGTGGGTTATGGAAGGGAAGGGGAAGGGGGAAGAGTAGAAAGAGGCAGAGAGAGAGAGAGTCAGAGGGGGGAAGGAGAAAAGTGGGCAGAAGGGAGAGACAGAAAAGGAAAGGACTCAGGCTGGAAGCTGAAGATCAGCTTGCCTCGGTGAGGGGGGAGGGAGTGGGAGTGGGCGTGGCTTGTCTTGTAAAGGGGCAGAGCAGACCATTACACCACCACTATTTGGCAATTTTTAAGTTCTTTTAAAAAGAACTAAATATGATCTAATTGTACCATTCCTTGATATTTACCCAAAGAAACCTAAGTCAGTACACAAATCTCTGCACACCCATGTTTCTCGAAGTCAAACTATTCACAATGGCCAAGCTATGGAGTCAGCTTAAGTGCTTGTTACTGGATGAATGGATGGAAGAGATACGGTTTATATGATCAATGCAGTATTATTCTGCTATACGGAAGAATAAGCTAGATGTGATGGCTCATACCTGCAATCCTAGGAAGCTAAAGAGATGTTCTGTGAGTCGGAAGCCAGCATGGGAAACATAGTGAATTCCAGGTCATTCTGGGCTGCAGAGTGAGATCCTGTCTCCAGCCCCAAAATAGAAGAACAATAAATCAGCTGTGCACGGGGCGCCAGATAAAACATGAAACAATCCCACACCAGTTTGGAATTATTATTAAAAGGGTTATTTATTTGAGGGGGAAAATCTTACAGAACACCATCCTAGACAACAGCCCTATACACGACCAGGAAAGGAGTCCGAAGCAAGAGAGCAAGAGGAGGACTGCCACTGCTTTTTAAAGAGAAAGAAACCACGCCCCAGTGGGCTGGTATCTCAAAGGCTATTGGCTGAAGGAGCGGAGGGAGCTCCCGCAGCAGTCACACGTGCCTGTAATCCCAGCACTTTTGAGGCTAAAGCAAGAATACTGCCTCAAATTCAAGGTCACTTTAATGAGTTCCTGGCCAACCTGAACTACAGTGAAGACCCTGTCTCAAAAATAAATAAATAAAAAGCAAGTGACTCCCTCCAGGAGCCCACACCCATGTTCTCACTCTCATGTATGTCTTGGTTTCTTCCAGAATGCCCTTCTTAATTCTCCTCCTTAAAATCCACATTCAAAACATCCTTCAATAAACTCCAACTCTGCCTTTTAGAGAAGCTTATAAGAAATAGGCTGAAGGCATATTGGCCTAGTGTTTGTTGATAAGGAAGGTTTGCGTTTTCGGAGAAAAGACTGGGTTGTGAATGCGAGGTTTTCTCTGCCAACATAGGTGTATTTTGTGATTACAATATCTTTATTCTTATGCCAAGTGGAAAGAGAGCAAAGCAGCCAGAAGAAGCTGACAAGGATCCCAGCTGTTTGGGGAGTCAACTAAAAATTCAAAACTGAATTAATTCTTGATGTTATTGTGTATAACCAGAAAACAGTCTAATCTTATTAAGATGAAGGGAAAACTTCACTGTGCTCCTCTTACCAAAGGGATTTTTTTTTAATGTATATAGTTTTTTGTTTTTGTTTTTTGCAGACATCAGAAGAGGGGGGCCCTTATTTCCCTGGATGAGGAACATAAACTATGAGATGAAACAAACCCTTTCCTCCTCAAGTTGCTGTTATCACAGCAATAGAAACCCTAATTGAAACACCACATGTGGTGTTTTTTGAATAAGAATGCCCCCCCCATAGACTCTTTTATTTGAATGCTTAGTCGTCAGGGAGTGGCACTACTTAGAAGGATTAAGAGGTGTGCTCTTGCTGGAGCAAGTGTCCTTTGAGGTTTTAAAATCCTAAATCAAAGCCCAGAGTCGCTTTCTCTCTCTTCCTGCTGCCTAAAGATCCGGAGGTAGAACTCTCAGCTCCTTCTCCAGCACCACGTCTGCCTGCTGAAATGCTTCCCGGCATAATAATAATGGACTAAACCTCTGAACTGTAAGCAAGCCCCAATTAAATGCTTTCTTTCCTAAGAGTTGCCGTGGTTTTGGTGTATCTTCACAACAATGAACATTGACGACAGTACTATATAAACATGATTGTAAGCAATCACCCTCTCTTTTCATAAGAGAAAGAAGAGGAAGGCACTAATGTTTTGATCTTGTTCTTGACCAACAGTTAGTACTCCTAAAGTACAGCTGTTTGAGCAATGTAGTCCTATTAACTGTAAACACAACTTATAAACTCAAAGGAATAAAGGATCACCAGAACTCTGAACTTGAAATCTAAAGCTACAACCAACTCAAATCAGCAAAACTGCTAAGGACAGAGGAAATGGCCGAGTGACTTTTCTAAGTTGAATCATTATCATTAGGTGTTGTACCTGATTTTTAAGTTTATTATTGTTG
The DNA here is from genome assembly GCA_004026605.1 of Ondatra zibethicus. Taxonomy (NCBI): domain Eukaryota; kingdom Metazoa; phylum Chordata; class Mammalia; order Rodentia; family Cricetidae; genus Ondatra; species Ondatra zibethicus. The sequence continues at coordinate 161,741 of PVIU01001347.1, read as the reverse complement.
TATGTATGTGTGCACATGCACATGGGGATATGTATGGGTTTGATGTGGGGGTGTTGTAAGGAATCTTTCTCTGCCCCACCCACCAGTTCCCAAATGATGACTTATTATTGATCATGAAAGCTCAGTTTAACCTATTTCTATTCATCTACGTTTTGCTTCATGACTTTACACCTTTCCTTCATTCTGTATGTCTGACTCCCTTCATGTCTTGTTGTCATTTCCCTGAATCTCGATTACCTTCTCTTACTTCCTCTTTGTGCCCAGAAGTCCTGCCTATATCTCCTGCTTAGCTATTGGCTATTCAGCTTTTTATGACACCAGTTACAGCAATACATTTTCACAGTATACAAATATCCCACAACAGGGGCGCTTATGGGCCACAGAGCTATGTGGGAGTCAAAGGACGACAATTTTGGGAAGTTGGGTCTCTTTTCACCATGGGTTCCTGGGATCAAACTCAGGATGTCAGTCCTGCTCAATAAATGCTTCTCCCCACTGAGCTATGTGACCAGCCCTACTGTTAGATTTTGGCAATAGCTTTTTGTAGCTTGCAATTTTAATTTCAAAAATGATTTTGGCAATAGCTTTCTGTAACATACAAATAATAATTTCAAAAATATATTTTATTTTATGTATATGAGTATTTTATCTGTGAGTATGTCTGTGCACCACACTCTACCTGTGGAGACCAGAGAAGAGCATCCGAGCCCCTGAAACCAGAGTAACTGATGGTTGTGAAATAACACGTGGGTGCTAGAAACTGAACCCTGATCCTCCGCAAGAGCAGCAAGTACAGCTGGGTGTGTTAGCACACGCTTGTAATCCCAGCACTCGGGAGACAGAGGCAGGTGGATCTCTGTGAATTGGAGGCCAGCCTGGTCTACAGAGCTAGTTCCAGGACAGCCAGGGCTACACAGAGAAAACCCTGTCTCAAAAAAAAAAAAAACAAAAAGAGCAGCAAGTGCTCTTAAACTTGCTGTCTCTGCAGCCCACAATGGTGATTTTTATCTGATAATTTGTATATGATGATGTTTCCACGAAACAACGTAGTGTTTTCTAACTGCAAACCTCATAACAGAAAATTAGTTCTCAGAAATTCTTCCTAAATATAACAGTGCAAACAGCCATAAGGCACACTAATTTATTTACTCGCTATGGTTGGCTAAATGCCTATATGGGCTGATTTAACACACATCGTGCAGTCAGGTATCAGACACAAAGCACTGGTCTAGTGAGGGATACAGTGCTCTCAGCTCACGGCTGGCCCTGTCAGAACCACTCACATGGCAGCTGTTTATGGTTTTCAGTTCTCGCATACAGAAGCTTTACGACTTGACCCCTGTCTTCCCATATTCCCTTCGTATTCTGAATCTTACCTTTTACTTTCCCTGCTTTATTGCTAATTTGTGAGTTTTGGCACGGATCCTGGTTTATCTATTAGTTTCCTTGTGTTTTAGAACCTATTTGTGGAATGTTTTTCTACTTTTGTTCCATCCAGGGCTTGTATCTACTACAAAATCCTGCATTTGACATGCCCAAACTCCAACACCATCACTGCCCCCACTACAAAGTTTTTAAACTCAAATCTAGAGCCTAATACCATAGAGGGAATATTAATAGCTAGAAAAGTTTCATTCTTTTTGTTTGTTTGTTTGTTTCAAGACAGGGTTTCTCTGCATAGCCCTGGCTGTCCTGGAACTCACTCTGTAGACCAGTCTGGCCTTGAACTCAGAAATCTGCCTGCGTCTGTCTTCTGAGTGCTGAGATTAAAGGCATGCGCCACCACCACCATGGCTAAAGCTTCATTCTTTCTATCTGTGTAAGATCTGTGGGCCATCCAGATGGCTCAGCTGGTAAAGACCTTTTACCAACAAGCCTGACAACCTGAATTAGATCCCTGGGACCCACACGGTGAAGAAAGAGAAGCAGCTCTCATACAAGCTGTCCTCCAATTTCCACAAGCTCCCTGTGTGCCCTCCAAACAATAAGCAAGCAAGCAAACAAACAAACAAAACAGACAAGATCTTTACTAGGTGAGATGTTCTCTAGCCTCCTAAGTCTGGAGCAGATGTGGTGGTGTTTTCCTGGATCACAGCCACTTGGGGTTCAGGTGAAAGGATTGAGAGTTCATTGCTAACCTGAACATCTTAACAAAACCCTAAAATTCAGGAGATGGCCAGCAGTTAAGAGCACTTGCTTGCACTTCCACAGGACCCAGGTTCAGTCCTCAGCACCCACATAGCTGCTTACAACCATCTGTGCCTGCAGTTTCAGGCCATCAGACATCCTCTTCTGGCCTCCACAGGCACAAGGTACACAGTAGATACACACACACACACACACACACACACACACACACACAGGCAAACACTCATACATGTAAAATAAAAATAAGTGAGTCAAATATTTTTTTAAATCACCACCACCATCACCAAACCCTAAACATATTTATGGAAAAGCCATTGTGAGGCTGGCGAGATGACTCATCTCCAAGTCACTTGCCACATCAGCCTAACAACCTGGCTCCATCCCCATAGCCCACAGACAAAGGAGAGCACCCCACCTCTGAAAGCTATCTTCTAACTTCCACTCAAGTGCTGTGGTACAGCTGTGCCCCAATACACACATCTACATGCACAATAATCGTAAGTGGAAGTTTTAAAAAATTAAAAAGTCATTGTGTAAGAGTTATCGGTTTGCACAGGCTTTTCCCACCGAAGGGACACCAAGAACCTGTTAGACTTGTCACTGCTGAGTTGAGAAAAGATCCATGGGATTCCCAGTTGAAACCTGTATTTCAATTATCACTCACCCCCATATTTGCTTACCAGGTGCGGGCTCCCTTGCCTCAACAGTTTCGTCTCGATCAGGAATAGTGTAGCAGGAAGAGGCAAGGTTTCCCAATGTTGTCGCTACCCATCTGTCCAGATACAGGCTTCCAGAGGAGGGTTTGGATGCCAAGAGCAGCGGAAGCAAGCTTAGAATGAATTTGGCCAAATCTGCTCTATAAGTTTGATACCAATCTGCTCTCGTTATATTGTTAAATTATGAACACTCGCCATGGTGTGGAGGTGTTTGAGCCTCTTAATTTCTGAGAATCTGGCATCATCAATGTAATGCCTTATGTTGGAAAATATAAACATTGCAAATAGAGACAGGCTAAATCCTAAATGTAGCAACAGCCTGCCTAGACGTCTGAAATTACTGCTATGAGAGGTTCATATATCTTCTTTTTTAATTTTTAAGATTATTATTATTTTATGTTTATTTATTTATTTTACATATATGTTTTCCCTGCATGTATATATGTAAACCACATGCATGTCTCATGCCCATGGAGATCAGAAGAGGGTGTCAGATATTCTAGAACTGGAGTTAGAGATGGTTGTAGGATGCCATGTGGGTTCTAGGAATGAAACCTGGGTCTTCTGCAAGAGCAGCATGTCCTCCACACTGCTGACTCATCTCCCTGCCCTGTTGTCATTTGAAACAGGCTTTCGCTGTGTAGTCCTGGCTGGCCTAGGACTCACTGTGTAGACCAGACTGGCCTCAAACTCTCAGAGATCTGCCTGCTTCTACTTCCTGAGTGCCGTGATTAAAAATGTATGGTATGTCACCACACCCGGTTATTTTTATGATTTTGAATTTTGTGTATATGTGTGTGTGTGCGTGTGTGTGTGTATGTGTGTTCACGTACCTGTGTTGGGTCCCTCTGGAGCCGGAGCTACAGGCAGTTGTGAGCCACCCAGTATAGGTGCTGGGGGCTGACTCCAGTCCTCACAGGAGCAGCCAGTGCTCTTAGCCATTGAACCATCTCTCATCCCCCAAGCTTTCTATCTTCAAAGAACTCAGAGCAGCTAATAATGGCTGGGCTTGGTGGCTCATGCCTGTAATTCCAGCATTGAAGAGGCTGATGCAGAGGATGGTCAGGAGTTTAAGGCCAGTAGGAGTTACACAGTGAGTTTGAAGGCAGCCTGGACTACACATAGAGACCCTATCTAAAACAACAGCAAAAATTGTAGGGAACCTCAAAGTTGACTCAAGACGCCCACCCAAAACCAAGTTCTCGGCACAAAGGAGATTTATTTGGCCCAGAGGAACAGAGGACAGGGATAAAGGACCAAAGCTGGAGATAGATGAAGAGGGAGAAGGGAAGGGAAGAAGGGAGAGGGGAGGAAAGGGGCAAGGGGGAGGGGGAAGGGAGTGAGGGAGGAAAACAGAGGACTGCCTCTGCATAGAGAGGACACAAAAGTGGCCCATAGGCAAATGGTGCTTTATAAAGGCAAAGGAGGGCAACCCCGTGTTAGGATAGGTAAGCCAATGGGGCTTTTGATTGCTGGACTTCGATACTTTGATAGCTAGACCTTGGTAGTCAACCTCAGGAGTAAGAAGTGGCCAAATAAGGGACTAGACCTTGGTGGCTTGCTCTAGGAATGCAATCTAACAGTTTTTAGCAAGGCAGAGAAGGGCAAGACCACGCTGAAGGGCTGGGTAGAGTCCCTTCAGTTACGGTAAAACTATCATGTTTCATGGTGTTAGTTAGTTCAAAATATAGCCTCTGCCTCCCAAAAGCCGAGGTTAAAGTGTGTCACATCATATCCAGCTATGTTCCATTTTAATGTTAAGTAAATTTGCCCCTCTGATCATGAGAATTTAGGGATTAAAGTATGGCAGGTTCATAGCCAATCTCTACGCCATTTTCAATATGATCATAGAACTACCTGTCTTTCAATTGCTTATGAATCCATTCGTTTACTTAAATATTCCCCTAACCATATGTTACATATTCCTCCAGCCATATGCTAAGTGTCTATTAAATTTGAACCGGGGACTGTAGGGATTGAGTGAATTCCTAGGGGAAAGTGTGCTGTTGACATGAGCATGGCCATGTCAACTACCCTGCAGAGCCTCAGTCCCATGGAAGTGGCACAGCCTTCCCAGAATGAAGCTCAGACGATGGCAAAGCCTTCCTCTGGTTCATGTATAGATATTGATAGTGTGTGCAGATAATGTCCATTGTAGCTTTCTCTCCCCCTCCCCAGATGTTTACAGCCTGAAGACTGTTCCCCGACAAAAGTCACTCCTGCTGATACTAGCTAAATCTGTCTCCTTCATTTACCTGTATGTAAAAACCTGCCATCCTGTTTAAACACATATAATAAATGCACTAAGCTTCTGGGATGCTATGGTCCTCCATCAGATGCCCCAGTCCAGTCAATCCCAGTTTTTCTTTGTCCATGTTTTTCCTTCATTCCCTTCCTGCCCCAGTAAAGTCAATCCCTGGAGCCACATAGCAAGCGTCAGGGTGTGGTGGTTTGAATGAGATTGGCCCCCATAGGTTCATAGTTTTAATGCTTGGTCACCAAGGAGTGGCACTATTTGAAAGGGTTAGGTGGTATGACTTTGCTGGAGGAAGTATGTCACGGGGGGGGGGGGGACTTTGAGGTTTCAAAAGCCTATGCCAAATCCAGAGACTCTCACTTGCTGCTGCCTGCAGATCCAGATGTAGAACTCTCAGCTATTTCTCCAGCACTAGACTTGCCTGTGTGCCACCACACTTCCCACCATGATGATAATGAACTAAACCTTTGAATTTGTAAGGAAGCCCCAGTTAAATGCTGTCTTCTGTATGAGTTGCTGTGGTCATAGCGTCTCTTCACAGCAACAGAACACTGACAAAAGCACAAGGGATATTTTGATAATAAAATAAACATGAGGTAGTCTTTGCCCAGAAGCTGCGCACAACCTAGCATAATATGGCATTTTCCTCTTACCAATTGTATTTGTTTTGCTATCTTTACAGTAATAAAGGCAGACAGTGAACTGTTGAGGTCTCTTAGCATGTAAAGGCACTTGCTGCCAAACTTGATGACTTAAATTCCATACCCTGGATCCAACTCCAGAAACTTGTCTAATGACAAAGGAGCGTGTGCCCATCCCACCCCACACATCAAATGAATGAATAAGAATAGAAGTGAAAGAGTCAGCAGGGCGAGCAGGGCGGTGGTGGCGCACGCCTTTAATCCCAGCACTCGGGAGGCAGAGGCAGGCAGATCTCTGTGAGTTTGAGGCCAGCCTGGTCTACAAGAGCTAGTTCCAGGACAGGCACCAAAACCTACAGAGAAACCCTGTTTCAAAAAGAAAAAAAGAAACAAACAAAGAAAGAAAGATTTAAAAATAAAAGATATCACTGGGCAGTGGTGGTGCATGACTTTAATCCCAACACTCAGGAAGCAGAGGCAGGAATCTCTGTGAGTTCAATGCTTCAGGACAGTCCGAGCCTACACAAAGAGACCCTGTCTCAAAAATCCAACCAAACAAACAAACAAATCAATGGCACCATTCACATGCCAGTTGGGCTCAGTGATGTATGCTTGTAATCCCAGCACTCAAGAGATGAACCTAGAAGGATCAGGAGTTCAAGACCAGGCTCTGTAACATAGCAAGTTGAATGCTACATTAGACATTTCCAAAGAAAGAAGTGAGGAAGGAAGGAAGGAAGGAGGGAGGGAGGGAGGGAGGGAGGGAGGGAGGGAAGGAAGGAAGGAAGGAAGGAAGGAAGGGAGGAAGACTTGAATCTATTTTATTTTATGTATTTATTTTTATAGTGTTAAAGATGAAACTCAGGGCCTTGAACATACTAAGCCAGTGTTCTCTGTCCTCAACTATTTATCAAGTATTGGTTATACGTAATGCACTGTATTACATAATGAAATAGACATAGAGCCAATCTTAGTGGATGTTACAGATGAGATTTATCACACAGCGAGAACATTAGATTTCAGCTTTTTATACTGGGAAGGTTGCTCAGTATCGAGAAGGAACTGTCAATCTGCTGCTGGGGTCCTATTTAGGAAGTGGTTCCCTGTGCCAATGCGTTCAAGTGTACTTCTCACTTTCTCTTCTATAAGGATCAGTGTGGCTGGCTTTATGTTCAGGTCTTTGATCCATTTGGATTTGAGTTTTGTGCATGGTGATAGATAGGAGTCTATTTTCATTTTTCTACATATTGATATCCAGTTATGCCAGCACCACTTGTTAAATATGCTTTCTTTTTTCCATTTGATATTTTTTGCTTCTTTATCAAAGATCAGGTGTTCAAAGATGTGTGGATCGATATCCCGGTCTTCTATTTGGTTCCATCAGTCCTCCTGTCTGTTCTTATGCCAGTACCAGGCTGTTTTCAGTACTGTAGCTCTGTAGTAGAGTTTGAAGTCAGGGATTGTGATGTCTCCAGAAGTTCTTTTATTGCATAGGATTGTTTTGGCTATCCTGGGTTTTTTGCTTTTCCAAATGAAGTTGAGTACTGTTCTTTTGAGGTCTTTGAAGAATTTTGCTGGAATTTTGATGGGCATTGTGTTGAATCTGTCTGGCCTGACTTTCTGTGAACTCAAAATGTCCTGGCCTGAAGACTGTGTCTTCAGAATTGTGCCTGCTAAAATAAAACGCCTCTAGCTGAGAAGAAGTCCTTGTGGTCGTAGTCCCGCCCCCCCTCCCCCCAAGGTGTCCTCTCTGAAGGCTGCCTGCCTCTTGCCTCATTAGGGCACCAGTCTTCCCTCACCTCACTAGCACCCTGGTCTGGCCGAGAGAGCAGGGCTACCCCTCTCCCGCTCCATCCCAGCCGTCCAGCTGGTCTCTCCCCAGTACAGAGTGCGCAGTGGCGTACTTCTCTGCAGCTCTCAGGGAGCTAGCTCTTCTACTTCTGGGTTCTTACTAGACACGCTGTATTTATGGTTCATTAACAGCCGTTTATCTAGGAGATAAGACTGCTAAGTGCAGCCAGCTGGCCTTTGTTCAGCTCATTTCACTTTGATGTAAACCTTAGCTTACTCTGCACTTTCTCCCAAAGTTTGCTGTTTGTTTTGTAGGTAGGGAAAAGTGGAGAGAGGCCAGGGCTTGTTTGATCTTTGATACAATTTCTTCTACTCTCGGATGGCTGGCAAACATTTTATAAGCTATTGGCTGCTAGCCTTTCTTTAGCTTCTACCAAGACCCCCAGAATTGTAGATTTTGATAGTACTAAGGGGCTTCAAGGAGTTTTAGTTCAACCTCTTTATCTGATCAATAGGAAACAGGTCCAGTGAGTTTCTGGATCTTGCCAAAGACTACAAGGGACCATTCTGGAATGGTGAGTTACCCATATCCTTTAAACTGTGCTCTAAAAGGAAAAATATTGAAGGCTCCCTAAATAGCCAAGGCTAGCCTCTAACTCTCAGTTCTCTTGCTTACACTGCAAAGTGCTGGGATTAGATGTGTACTTCCCACCAAGCAGCTAGGGCTAATTCTATGCTTTATTTATTATTTATTTTTTGAGTCCTAGTCTGCTGCGACTCAAACTACCCTGTAACTTTCTATTTCTCACTCTCCTGCCTCCATATCCTGAGGATTACAGATATGTGCCTCTGTACTAGGTTATTTATGTTTTCCTGAGAGAAACGCAAAACTCTTCCAGAGGTGGTACCACATTACACAGTAGTGGCAGTGCAAATGAGCCCAGATTTGGGGGCCAGACAGATGGCTTGTCAAGTGTGGTGGTTTGAAAGAAAATGCCCCAGATAGGCTCACAGGGAGTAGCACTGTTAGGAGGTGTGGTCTTGTTGGAGTTGGTGTGGCTTTGTTGGAGGAAGTGTATCATTTGGATGGGCTTTGCCATTTCAGATGCTCAAGCCTGGCCAGTGTGTCTCCATGTTTGCCTGCATGTCGCTGTGCTTCCCAACATGACATTAATGAATTAAACCTCTGAAACTGTAAGCCAGCACCAATTAAATGCTATCTTTTATAAGAGTTGCCATGGTCATGGTGTCTCTTCACAGCAACAGAAACCCTAACTAAGACAGTGAGTAAGGGTGCTTGCCACCAAGCCTGACAACCTGAGTTTAATCTCTAGGTCCCACATGATAGGAGAACAGATCCCCACAAGTTATATTCTGACCTCCACACATATGCTGTGGCCCATCACACAAACACACACTAAATAAATAAACACATATTTTTAAAAGATCTTCAATTTTCCTTAACATTCTTGACAAATATCTAGAATATATATATAAAAAAACACCATTATCAGATATTTGCCTTGTATATATTTTCTCTCATTCTTTGGTTTGTCTTTGTATTTTTTTTGTTTCTTTGAATTTGTTTAGAGTCTTGCTATATACCCCAGACTGGCTGTAAGTTTCCTGCAATTATCCCACCTCACCTTCCACAAATCCTGGGATTCCTGGCACAGCCCACCACGTTCAGTTGTTTGTGTCCTTTCAGAGAGTCTTATACTGTAGCCCAGGCTGCCCTCAAGGTTGCTCAACACCAGTTTATTCAATTCTGGGGACCAAACCAAGGGTTTCATGCATCTAGACAAGCATGGAATTACATCCTCAGTCTTCTCTTTTTCTTTTCTTTCTTTCTTTTTCTTTTTAAACAGAGGCTTGCTGTGTAGCCCTGGCTAGCCTGGAACTTGCTATGTTGGACTGACTAGCCTAGAAACTGCAGTGATCCCCTACCTCTGATTCCTCCGCGCTAAGATTAGCTACCCAACCAAGCCATAATTTTTACTTAATTTTTTTGCCATCTATTATTTTTATTTTTGAGACAGGGTCTTTAATTAGATATGTAGCCAAGGGTGATCTTTAACACCTAATCTTCCTGTCTCTACCTCCCGAGAGCTAGATCACATCGCACCTGGCTTTTGGCCAGTTGTTTCAGATGAAGACACACGAAGACACACAACACTTTGAAGCTGCAATGTAGTGTTTAGTGTTAGTGTCCTGCATGAACTCGAACATTTCTGAAGAACAGGAATTTTGTCAAAGTTTCCTTTCCTCTCTAAGTATGTCATACAAGGCAACCATACAGTGACTTTGGTTGTAGGTAAACAATGACAAGGATCAAATAGGTTAAATTAGTGTGGTAGCTCAAGCCTGTAATCCTAGCGTTTGGAAAGCAGAGGCGGAGGCCTTATCTAGAGGTCAAGGCCATTCAGAGTAACTGGGTGAATTCCGGAGCAGCCTGAGTCAGAGTGTGAGACTTTAATCACACAAGAAAAACACAAAAGCCAAAACAAACAAACAATGACAAAAATTAGGTATTCGGTTGCATCGCATTGGTGAAAGCCTATAGTTCTAGCAATTGGGAGGCTGGAGCAGGAAAACTGTCATGAATTTGAGGCCAGCTTGGACACATATTGAGTACCAGGCAATCCAGGACTATGTAGCAAGACAGCAAGACACTGTTTTGAAAGAGAGAGAGAGAGAGAGAGAGAGAGAGAGGGAGGGAGAGAGAGAGGGAGAGAGAGAGAGAGAGAGATGGAGGGAGGAGAGATAAAGAAAGCAAGAAAACAAGCAAGCAAGAAAGGAAAGACAGAGAAAAGAAAGAAAGTTACTTGAATGTAGTCTTAGAGTGTGAGCAAGAGAGTTAGGCAGGAGTATGGAAGAGGACAGGAAGGAAGGAAATTGTTCTGGGGAGAAAGCATATGGGTGCCATGGGACCAAGATACGTATAGCGTAATGATGAACATAACAAGTGATAAGGAGAACTGCTGGAGAAAAGTGGATGTCCACACAGAAGACACTAGATGCTTGTCTCACCCTGTGGGGCTTGGTAATTTAGCTTGTTTAGCAAGCACAAAGTGTTGTGTTTGTCCCCCCAGAACGGTGTAAAACCAGACATAGTGGTACACGTCTGTAAATCCAGCACTGAGGGATTATAGCACCGAGCAGGATTAGGGATTCAATATCACTTTGCATATTCAGTTTAAGGGTCTACACAAGACTGTCTCAAACAGGTGCACACATACAATTTTTAAGAAGAAATTGCAAAAAAAAAAAAAAAGCCAGGCAGTGGTGGTGCACACCTTTAATCCCAGCACTCGGGAAGCAGAGGCAGGCGGATCTCTGTGAGTTTGAGGCCAGCCTGGTCTACAAGAGCTAGTTCCAGGACAGGCTCCAAAGCTACAGAGAAACCCTGTCTTGAAAAACCAAGAAAAAGAAGGAGAAGAAGAAGAAGAAGAAGAAGAAGAAGAAGAAGAAGAAGAAGAAGAAGAAGAAGAAGAAGAAGAGGAGGAGGAAATTGCATAGTTATTTCTCCTTGGAACCTTTTCCTGTCTTGAGAGTTTTTATTACTTGTTTTTAATATGCCTTCATTCACTCTTCCATAAAAGAAAAAAATAATACTAGAGCATAAGGTAGGCGAGAATGGGAGAGGGAGACATGGGAACAGGGAGAAGCCAGTGGGCATCAGAACTGCAAGGTCAGTTTGCTGTTTTGGGATGGTTGGGGTTGAACCCCAGTCTTTGAACTTGCTTAGCAAGTGCTTGGCCATTCAGCTACACTCAGCCTTTAATGTGAGGGGATTTTGTTTGTCATTGTTTTGTGAGATAGGATCTCAAGTAACCCAGGCTGGCCTCCAACTCCCTGTGACAGACAGTGACCTGGAAATCCTGATCCTTCTGCCTCTACCGACTCAATGCTGGGATCACAAGTGAGGACCACTCCCCAGCTTTAATGCCAGTTTTTAACATCTTTGTAGTTCAATTTTTTTCAGTGAAAAATGTTTCTTAAGTTTGCCGTATACAGAGGAGTATGAAATCAAACTCTGTGCTCAGGAAATAAAATCAAGGGAGCCAGAGAACTGTCCTGAGTTGAAGTGTTATTTGAAACAATAAAATGAGGAAGATTAAAGAGTCATGCTGCTTTGATGTCAGATGTAATCATTTCTCTGTGTAATACTTCGACCAGAGTGCAAGAACTGGTTATCTTTATAGAAACATTGCTCTCATTTTAAAAGTTTTATCACATTTATTTATTACAGTGTGTGTGTGTGTGTGTGTGTGTGTGTGTGTGTGTGTGACATGCTCAACCCTCATATGCCAGAGCAAGTGTGGAGGTCAGAGGAAAACTTTTTTTTTTAATTTTTTTATTCTTACTGTTTTTACTGACAGAGGACAACTTCTGAAAGTCAGTTCTTTTCTGTACAGAGTGACTGTAAGGGATCAGACTCAGGTCATCAGCCTTGGCACCAAGCGCCTTTGCCCTCTGAGCCACCTTACTGACTCTGCTCCTGTTGAAAGCTCATCACAGCAGCTCTAAGATTATTGGGGTCCTATGTTTACATTTCCATGCCAGAAGTTACCTTTTTATCTGGTCTTATTATAGACAATTTGCAGCAAGGTCTTCGTGTTTTGCGGAGCTACCTTTAGATTATGGTCCTTCTGGCCCAGCCTCTTAGAAAAGGTTACAGATGTATGGTATTATACCTGCCTAAAATCAATGTTTTAAACTGGAAATGTGTTTGTGCCCATTTACTTAAGAACTTTGAGCCAGGTAGGATGGGGCAAAGACAGGCAGACTTCTGTGAGTTGGAGGCCAGCACGCTCTATAGCCATGCTCAGGCCAGCCAAAGTAAATAGCAAGAGCCTGTGTTTGAAAAAGGGAAAAGAAAAGGAGGAAGAGGAGAAAAGAAGGGAAGAAGGAAGGAAGGAAGGAAGGAAGGAAGGAAGGAAGGAAGGAAGGAAGGAAGGAAAGAAGGAAGGAAGGAAAAGAGAAGGCCCCACATTTACTATTATTATGGTGTCACGATAAGTACTTGCTGTTGGTGCAACCTACCTGCCTCATTTTTTGGTTTTGTTTATTTTTTTGTTTTGAGACGGGGTGTTATGTAGTCCAGGCCTTGAAGTTCTTATATAGCCAGGAGTGGCCCTGCACTGATGGCCTTGTCTCTGTGTACCCAGTGTCAGCATTGCTAGTGTGTACTAGCATGCCTGCTCTTCAGTTCTACTTTCTTGTGACCCTCATTTGCTATTTCTCATCCCCCTAAATGATCTTCTTCCCATACCTATTTCATTGTTTTCTGACAAGGACCCAGACCAAAACTTTGTCGTCCCATCAAAAGAAAGTGCAAAAAAGAGAAAACAAAACAAAACCCTTTTACCCTCCTAAGTTCTCTATCTGGACCTGAAAATACAGACATAAGATTAATAAGAGAAAAATAGAATTTACTCGCATGTGCAAGGGGCAGTTAAACTTAAGATTTAAACAGTATCTTCATGAAAAACAATTCAATTTCAGGGAAATGACAGACAAAGGAGGCCACTTCAAACTTTTATGGCAGCAGACTGTGGGAAAAATCAACACATGGGGAATAGCCTCATAGAAGATAAGGGTCATTTCTGTAAGGTTTATTATTTTGACTCTGTTTGAAAATGCATTTGGGCTGGTAAAAGTTTAAAGTACTTAAGAGTTTCTCTCCTTTTTCTAGGATGAGAGAGAGACACACTTTTACAAATGGAAACTTTTTTTTCTTTTTTTTTTTTGAGAAAGGGTCTCTTTTATGTAGCTTTGGTTGTTCTGAAACTCTATGCAGACCAGGCTGGCCTCAAACTCACAGAGATTGCCTGCCTCTGCCTCCCAAGTGCTGGGATAAAAGGCGCCAGCACCGCCACTCCCGGCCTGTAAATGAAAGCTGAAGTCTTGGTTTTCATCAAATACAGAGCTGTTTCTCACATAGTTCTGCTCAATACACCAATATTTCAGAATAGCAAACTTAGAGGGGGCAAATTCCCGCCCCCTGTGGTGCAACTTACCGTGTCAACAAGCAACTGGGCCAGTGGTAGCATTTGCTCTCAAGTGGTTTTGTTTGTTTCTGCTTGAGGCAGGGTCTCACTCTGCAGTCCTGTCTGGCCTAGAATTCACTATGCAGGCTGCGTTCTCCGCGAAGTCACAAAAGTCGGCCAGCCTTTTCCTCCAAGTACCATCATGCCTGGCCCTCAAGTGGGTTATTAAACTTGCTTGATTGACGGGTTGAAAAATTCCATTTTCCAATGTCCCTCTGTATGTCTCACAGTGTACCATTGCAGAGGAGTCTACAGAAACGGTCATTGGAAGAACCAGTCTTACAACGTGGAGATTTTATAGGTGCACACTATCATGTGCCTGAGAAATGATCTCATCCGTCACTGCTTACAGAGGAAGCCACAGAACCAAAAGGCAACCCTGTGACTGTGCAACCTTGGGCAATTTTCTTATCTCCTTACTTTTTTAATCTCTTGAGTTGATCTCACTATTTCCTATCCCTCAAAAGGGTATTGCCAGGAATAAATGAGATAATGCCAGTGAAACAGAGAAGTCAGCAGGGAAATATACGGTAGCTTTAAAGAAATGGTAAAGGGTTCTGAATTGACTATTAGCTTTCTCTTTCGCTGTTTTTATTTTATTATTATTTTATGTATATGAGTGTTTTGCCTGCATGTATGTCAACGCGCCTCGTGTATGGTTAGTGCCCGCAGAGGCCAGAAGAGGGTGTTGGGTGCCTTAGGCATAGAGTTTACAGTGGTTGTAAGCTGCCACTTAGGTGCTGGGACTCAAACCTGGGTCCTCTGGAAGAGCAGCTTGTGCTCTTAACTGCTGAAGCATCTCTGAGTGTCCACTGTTGTGTTGCTTTGGATCAAACACGGGACCCCATGCATGCTGTGCAGACAAACACAGAGCTACAAGTCATCGGATGCTCTCTTTCCTTTCCTCTCCCCAGCTCCTCTCAACAAGGCAGAGTTTTACTGAATTACCTAATCTGGATTGAAACACACGATCCTTCTGCCTGAGTTGCTAGGATAAAGGCCTCTGACACAGGTCCACTTCTCAGTTTGACTACTCTGTGAGCTGAGAAGATTGGAACAAGTCAGTGAATCACTGCAGAGCCGTAGCGTTCCCCAGAGGCGTGTAGGAACAGGATGAGAGGTACGCCAGTCAGGCTAAACACCTGCCCTCCTTTAAGGGAAGCTGGGTACTTCTCATTTTCTTTCTTTATTTTGTTTAAAAAGATTTACTCATTTTGCCCGGTGTTGCACACCTTTAATCCCAGCACTTGGGAGGCAGAGGCGGGTGGATCTCTGAGTTTGAGGCCACCCTAGTCCATAGAGGAAGTTTCAGGATAGCAGGGATACACAGAAAAACCCTTTCTTAAAAAAAAATTAAGATTTATTTATTTAGTTAGTATTTGTGCACCTGAGTGTGTTTGTGCACACTATATGGATGCCAGAGGGCATCAGATGCCCTAGAACTAGAGTTACAGTAGGTTGACACTTAATGTGGATACTGGGAACCCAATCCAAGTCTTCTGAAAGTGCTCAACCACTGAGCCATCTCTTCAGCTCTGGCTTTCATTTTCTTAAATTTTTGTTTCCATTATAGCTCTGCCAAAGAGAGTGGAGAGATGACTCGGTGGTTAAGAGCACTCACTGCTCTTCCAGAGGACCCAGGTTAGGTTTAATGCCCAACTCAGGTGACTCACCATTGTCTGTAACTGTATTTCCAGGCAATCCAACAGCCCCTGGCCTCAGCTGGCATGTGCATTGAGGTGAACAGAAACTCATGCAGGCATACACACAAATAATAAATGTTTACTGGGGGTTGGAGAGATGGCTCAGAGGTTAAGAGCACTCACTGGCTGTTCTTCCAGAGGTCCTGAGTTCAATTCCCAGCAACCACATGGTGGCTCACAACCATCTGTAATGAGATATGGTGCCTCTTCTGACCTATAGGGATATATGTGGGCAGAATACTGTATACATAATAAATAAATAAATCTTTAAAAAAATAAATGTTTACCAAAAACAGAGTTCTGCTCAATAAATAACAAGACTAGTTACCAAAACTCTCTTTAAGGTTCTTTCAGCTCAAGATCTTTGCACAGATCGCACTGTCTTTGTTGTTATGGTTTCAAAACAAAGCCAAAGCTTTTAAAGTTTTCTGGATAAAGTCAACTCATGACTGTAGGCAGAGAGCCAGGACAGAACTCTAGGTCTCCTGACACTAAGGAAGAGATAGATGATTTTTCTGGGCTAATGGAAGTGGATCAAATGATTCATATTTGGTAATGGCTGTGGAAATTCCTGTGTTCTGCTTGTGGGGAAATATATTCTGCATTTTTGCTCCTTAATTTTTATTTTTCTCTTAGTGTGGGATCAAACTGAACCCAGGACTTCAGAGAAAAGAGCTCTACCAATGCCTTATTCCCCAAACCTCCTCTTAAGCATAAGGAGTGAGTGCTCATTTGGCATGCGGATGAGTTCTTGGTCTGTGAGTAGCATGTTTATTATCCAATACTTCCCTGGGTAACTGAAGCTTTGTGTTCGCTGAGTGACACCTGATGGATAAAGGGGATGTTAAGGAGAGATTTTACCATCTCTTCTACTCCTATGGTTTTATCAACTGTGTTATTATTTGTTCTTGAATATTATACTTTCTGTGCTGGGCGGTCGTGATGCATACCTTTAATTGGGAGGCAGAGGCAGGCGGATCTCTGTGAGTTCAAGGCCAGCCTGGTCCACAAGAGCTAGTTCCAGGACTGGCTCCAAAACAACACAGAGAAACCCTGTTTCGAAAAGAAAAAAAAAAAGGTAAAAGGGGAAAAAAAGGAATATTATACTTTCTGTTGTATGCATGTGTGTATATTTGTGTATGTGTACATGTGTGAGTATGAGGGTGTGTGCACACACGCTTAAGTATGTGTGGGCTAGATATCAAAGTTGGTGTGTTTCTCAGTCTCTCACCCCCTTATTTTTTTGAGACAGGTTCTCTGGCTGAACCGAAGCTCATCGTTTTGCTAGACTTACTGACCAGGAAGCCCTGAGTTCCTCTTGCCTCTTAATCCCCAGCAAGAGGATCAAAGGTATATCCAACCATCAGAACTTTTATGTAACTGTTATGTAAGGACCATCAAACTCAGGTCCTCATGCTTGCTTTTCTGACTGACCCCTCCCTAGCTCCCTTTTATTATTATTTATTTTATTTTACATATGAGTATTTTGTATGCATTTGTATCTATGCACCATGTGTTGCTTGGTGCGTGATGCAGGATTTCCCTCTGAATGCTAAGAATATGTTTTAATACCATTGCTTACTAAAGAAGCTGCTTTGGCCTATGGCAGGGCAGAATATAGCTAGGTGGAAAACTAAACTGAATGCAGGGAGAAAGAAGGTGGAGTCAGCAGAGGCCATGTAGCTGCTCAAGAGGCAAAATGTGAGGTAACAAGCCACAAGCCTCATGGTAAAATATAAAATAATAGAAATGGGTTAATTTAAGATGTAAGAGCTAGCCTGAGCTGTTGGCCAAACAGGCTGTAATTAATATAGTTTTGTGTGATTATTCGGGGCTGGGTGGTTACAGGTGCCCAAGATGGCCTGGTGGATTCCCTGGAACTAGAGTTACAGATGGTTGTGAGATACCATGTAGGTGCTAGGCACCAAACCCAGGGACTCTTTGAAAGCAACAAGTGCTGTTAACCGAGCTATCTCTTCTGTCTTTATTTTTACTTCTTAAATTAGTTTTTTTTTTTTACTTTTTAAATTTACTTTATTATTACAAAATAAAGGTCCCCCTGTAGGAATTCCATATATATTTTTTGGTTGAGCCTTCTCCCCTCTTTCCATCATCTCCCTGCCCCGACTCTTTTTTATTGTTCTCAGCGGCCCCTCCACTCCTCCTTCCACTTTGTCCTATTGTGCTTGTCACCGCTTTCCCTTAAAGTCTCTATTTTCTGGAGCCTTTCAAGATTCCTGGCTTTTCCCCAGGTTTACTCCCACCTAGATACACATATATTTTTTAAAAAATATTTTTGAGATTTGCTTCTTTATTTTATTTGTACTGCTGTTTTGTCAGCATGTATGTCTGTGTGTGTGTAGTACCCATGGAGGGCAGGAGAGCATTGGAGTCCCCTGGAATTAGAGCTGCCGAATGTTGTGAGTCGCTATATAGGTACTAGGAATTGAACCTGGGTCCTCTGGAAAAACAGTCAGTGCTCTCAGCCACTGCGTCATCTCTTCAGCCCTCAATACACACATTTTACAATTAGAGGCTAGGATCTGTGTATGAGAGAGGACATACAGTATTTGACTTTCTGAATCTGGGTTGCCTTCCATAATATAATGCTTTCCAATGTCTGCCTATTTTTCTGATTTTTTCTTTATGACTAAATAAAATTCCATTGTGTATATAGTTTGCATTTTATTATCCAGTCACCTATTGATGGACATCTAGGCTGATTCCATTTCCTTACAATTGTGAATAAAGTAGCAATAAACATGGATGAGCATCTGTACTAAGCTCAGGGTCCTTCAGGGATATGCCCAGTAGTGATGTATCTGGTTCGTGTGCTAGTTCTGCTTTTAGTTACTCTGTTTGATTTCCAAAGTGGCAGTACCAGTTTGCATTCCCACCAAGGGATAAGTCTTCTCATCTTGTCGTATCCTCACCAGCATTTGCTAGTATTTCTAATATATTTGCTAGTATTTCTTTATGTTTGTTTTTGTTTGAGACAGGCGTCCAAGAAAAGACTTAAGGTGATACTGCATATCACAATTAACAAATAGCTTCTTATGTTTGGGGAACATTCTTCTCAGATAAATGAATGGATGAAAGTTATATATTAGGGGCTGAAGAAAGGCCTCAGTGGTTAAGAGTACTTGCTAGTTTTGCAGAGGACCTGGATTTGGTTTCCAGCAGCCACATGGTGGCTCACAACTGGCCATAACTCCAGTTCCAGAGTATCCAACATCCTCTTCTGATATCCCTGGGCACCAGACATGCATACAGTACACATACATATATGTAAGCAAACATTGCACACACAAAGTAAAAAGAAATAAAATCTTTTTTAAAGAAAAAATTATATTTAATTATTTCTATTCATTTGAACTGCTGAATATACTCAAGTGTATGTCAATAAATGTAGTAAGAGGCAAGCCTGCTTTTGGTCCTGGCCACCCGGCTCCAGGCTGCCCGGCTAGCTTAAACCCCAAAATAATCACACGGAAATTGTATTAATTAAATTACTGCCTGGCCCATTATATCTAGCCTCTTCTTGGCCAACTCTCACTCTTGATCGAACCCATTTCTATTAATCTGTGTTCACCACGAGGTCATGGCTTACCAGGAAAGCTTCTAACCAGCATCAGTCTTGGGCAGGAGAACCATGGCGTCTGCCACACTACCTTCTTCCCAGCATTCCGATCTCTTTCCCCCACCTAACTAAGTCCTGCCCTATCAAAAGGCCAAGGCAGTTTCTTTATTCAACCAATGAAAGCAACACATAGAAAGAAGGACCTCCTACACCAAATAAATACTATTCAACTTCATTTCTAGAGAACATTACCCATCCTAAATATAATACCTTAAATAACAGACTGAAATAAAAGAGATTCCCTTTGGAAAAAATTAAGCAAATAATAAGAACAAAAACAATAATAGAGAAAAGAAAGAAAAACTAGCTGGTCATGGAGGCACAGACCTGGAATTCCTACATTCGGGCAGCTGTACAGGAAGAGTGTCAGGAGTTTGAGACCAGCCCAGCTGTATAGCAAGTCCCAAGCCATGCAACAGGAAGACTCAAACAAACAAACAAACAAACAAACAAGACCAAACCAAGCAAACAAGTGAACTTCTGTTTCCTGTACATTGTTTCATATGCATCTATGAAGTAGGCTGAAGAGGAACCCACCCCACAGCAGACATGAAAATAAACTCAGAGCGATTAGTCATTGTAACTGTGGTTGGGGACTGGCAAGACAGTCACACCAATCAGCTAAATGATTTTTGTTATTGTTTTTGAGACAGGATCTCACTCTGCCGGCCAGCCTGGTCTTGAATTCACTGTGATTTTCCTGCCTCTGTCTCCTCATGCCCTGGCTGTGCTGGCATTACAGGTGTGAGCCACCAATACCCAGGTCGATTAACAGTCTTCGTTAGGCACTTTATGCAAATGGACACTAGGTTCAAGTTCAAACATGCTATAGCTCAGTGTTGTTTCCTGTCAATAGGCTTTGGATACCTCAGGTTAAAGTTCTCAAAGTTTTAAGATTTTGAGAAGCCTTCTTGCATTTTAAACCTATTTAATAGGGAGAGCTTTGTTTACGGATGTACGCGCCCAGTAATGGTCTCCAACAGCGGAAGAGAGGAAAAAGAAAAAGAAAAAGAAAGAAGGGCTTTTCTAAAATTCTAAATATAGTATTTGCTTACTAAGCAGTCTAGGCTCACATTTTAAAGATTTCTTAGGAAAGTGGACATTATAAGGAAGTATTGCTGTTGGTTTAATGTTTTATCCTGTTAGTGCACTCCACCCTTCAGTGATGTTGGTGACTAATAGGGCTGGCACTGGCCTTACTTCCCAGTTGAGAATTTTCTTACCAGCTTGGTTTTCATGTTTGTTGTTAATTTACAGCCATAATATAAAACAAAGTAAAAACTTTCTTTATTCTTTCTTTCTTTCTTTCTTTCTTTCTTTCTTTCTTTCTTTCTTTCTTTCTTTCTTTCTTTCTTTCTTTCTTTCTTTCAATAATTTCTTAAACTAAGCAAGAGCCAGCAAAGCTGCAGCTGGTTGTTCGTGCATTTCAAAGCTGCAGCTGGTTGTTCGTGCATTTCAAAGCTGCAGCTGGTTGTTCGTGCATTTCAAAGCTGCAGCTGGTTGTTCGTGCATTTCAAACCAGCCTAGCACAAAGGCCTCACCTAAGAGTCAAATGGTGGTTAGGCAGCCTGATGTTTGAGGGTTCTCCCGTCAGCCACAATGACTCAGAAGTCAGTTGCCAGGGCAGGAAGGCCTGAGGCACATGTGACAGGCACCAGCCTTCATCAGAGCGAACAGCAGATTGCATATTGTCCTCCTCCACCAAGGTGTACAATGCGTCTCCCTCAGACTGCTCCAGAGTTTCTCTTTGACCTAATTCCACCTCTCCAGAAACGTCCAGAATGGGCTGTTCTGGATTCTGCCTGGGCTTGCCTCACTGAAGAAGGCCAACGTTCTGTTTGCACATCAAGAATGGAAAAGTAAAAAGGAGGTTTCTGTGCTCCAGAGATTGCTGGCCACACTGCAAAGTGAATCAACTCCTTCCAACAGATGGGGGTGGGGTGGAAGGTGGGGGTTGGGTGATTTCCATAGTATAAAAAATGACGTCTAGCTGTTCTCTAAGACTTCAGAGGAAACTACACACAGCCCCAGTCTCTTGCAGACTTTCTTTACAACATTTAGGACATTGTTTTCCAAAACATAATGTGAAGGTTGCCTACATTTAAAAAAAAAACTTAAGTAGGATAGTACTGTCTCTAAGAAAAGACCCAGCAAACTCTCTCGCTCTCTCTCTCTCTCTCTCTCTCTCTCTCTCTCTCTGTGTGTGTGTGTGTGTGTGTGTGTGTGTGTGTGTGTGTGTGTGTAGGGGGGTTGTTTTATTTCTGGACTTTTTTTTGAGACAAGAGTTTTACTCTGTAGTTCAGAATGACCTTAAATTTGTAATCCTCCTGCCTCAATCTCTGGAGTGCTTGGATAGATAATGCAACACCATACCTGATGTGATTTGTATTTATTGTTTGTTTGAGATATGGTCTATGTAGTCCTAGCTGTCCTGAAACTTTGCTATGTAGACAATATAGGTCAGACTGGCCTCCTGCTCACAGAGTTGTCACTGCCTCCTGAATGCTGGGATTAAAGACAAGCATCATCATAATTGTCTACAGTCTGCTTTTACCAAGTGCTTAACTCACTTTTCTGCTGAAAATAAACTCAGCTAAACCAGGGCTCACAAGCAATCATGAGTAACTAGGTCCAGAAGAGAGTCTTAACCCACCAGGTAGCATTTAGGAAGCTGAGTCAGGCTTGTCTTTGAGGGTAGCTTGTGCTACAGTGAGACCCTGTCTCAAAACAAAAACAAACAAGCAAGCAAAACAACACATACACACACACACGCATGCATGAACGTGCTAAGCAACAATACACCCAAGCACACAAAAGACAAACAAGCATGACAATGCTGGGAACAGAGGACCACAGTATTTACACCTCCCGTGTCCTCGCCTATGTGGCAGCAATATTCTCTTGGTTGTACTGATTTTAAAACAAAGCTAAGGTGTTGTTTTGTTTTGTTTTTGGTATTACATTTATTATTTAATGTGCTTGTATGTATGCACTTTAAAAATACTTTACTTAGCCGGGCGGTGGTGGCGCATGCCTTTAATCCCAGGACTCAGGAGGCAGAGGTAGGTGGATCCCTGTGAGTTCGAGACCAGCCTGGTCTACAAGAGCTAGTTCCAGGACAGGCTCCAAAGCCACAGAGAAACCCTGTCTCAAAAAAAACCAAAAAAAAAAAAAAATACTTTACTTACATTGTATGTATGTGGTGGGGTATGTACACGTGAGTGTAAGTGTGCACGAAGGTCAGACCCAGTCCCTCTGAAGCCTAGGAGGTTGTGAGCTGCTGAATGCGGATGCTGAGAAGCAATATCTGGTCCTCTTCAGAGCAGTATGTGCTCTTAACTGCTAAGCCATCTCTCAGTTCATATGCTTTTTTCCTTTCCTTCCCTTCCCTTCCATTCCCTCCCCTCCCCCCTTTCTGCTCCCTTTCCTTCCTTCCTTCTTTCCTTCCTTCCTTCCTTCCTTCTTTCCTTCCTTCCTTCCTTCCTTCCTTCCTTCCTTCTTTCCTTCCTTCCTTCCCTCCCTCTCTCCCTCCCTTCCTTCCTTCCTTCCTTCCTTCCTTCCTTCCTTCCTTCCTTCCTTCCTTTGTTTCTTTCTTTCTTTGCAATGGGGGTCTTATACAGGCCTAGTTGGCCTGAAACTCACTATGTAGCCCTAGCTAACTTCAAAGTCACAGAGATTTGCCTATCTCTGACTCCTGAGTGCTAGGATTAAAAGCCTTGATTGAGCATGCTTGTGTGTCCCTGGACACATGCAAAAGCCAGAGGCCAATCTTTGGGAATTGGTTCTCTCCTTCCACCGTGTGGGTCCTGGATGGGGGTCAAACTTAAGTGGTCAGACTTGGCAACAAGCATCTTCACCCTCTGAGTCATCTCACCAGCCTTCAAGGCTGATTTTAAAGAGCAATGGAAACTAGACACATAGTGGAATAGCTCAGTGGGTAACATGCTTGCCTCACCAGCATGAAGAACTGGGTCCTAATCCTCCAGAACACCTTTTAAAATGCCAGGCTTAGCCGAGTGGTGGTGGTGTAGGCAGGTGGATCTCTGTGAGTTCGAGGCCAGCCTGGTCTATAGAGTGAGTTCCAGGATAGGTTCCAAAGCTACAAAGAAACCCTGTCTCAAAACAAACAAACAAACAAAACAACAACAACAACAGGCATAGTGGTGCTTGCTTGCTCCCAGCACTGGGGAGGCAGAGACTAGAGAATTTCTGGGACTTGCTGGCCAGCCAGTCTAGTAAACCTGCACAGGCATGCTTAAAAAAAAAAGAAGAGCAGTGGAACAGAAGGCTTAAGAACAACAAAGACAGTTAAAACAATGACCCCTCCTTCTCGGCATTCTTTTTTTTTTCTTAATTTTTAAAAATGCATTCAATTTTTTTTTTCTTGTTTGAGCTTCTGAGATCTCAAAGCCCACTTTTCATTGAGCTCTACATTTTTCTCTGCTCCCCTCCCTGCCTCTCCTCTCCCCCTTCAACCCTCCCCCAAGGTCCCCATGCTCCCAATTTACTCAGGAGATCTTGTCTTTTTCTACTTCCCATGTAGATTAGATCTATGTAAGTCTCTCTTAGTGTTCTCATTGTCTAAATTCTCTGGGATTGAGGTTTGTAGGCTGGTTTTCATTGCTTAAAAAAAAAAAAAAAAATGGAGTACAGACCTAAACAGAGACCTCTCCACAGAGGAATCTAAAATGGCTGAAAGACACTTAAGGAAATGTTCAACATCCTTAGTCATCAGAGAAACGCAAATCAAAACAACTCTGAGATTCCATCTTACACCTGTAAGAATGGCCAAAATCAAAAACACTGATGACAACTTATGTTGGAGAGGTTGTGGGGAAAAGGGAACACTTCTGCATTGCTGGTGGAAATGCAAGCTGGTACAGCCCCTTTGGATGTCAGTGTGGCGATTTCTCAGAAAATTAGGAAACAACCTTCCTCAAGACCCAGTAATACACTGGGCAGTGGTGGCACACGGCTTTAATCCCAGCACTTGGGAGGCAGAAGCAGAGGGATCTCTGTGAGTTCGAGGCCAGCCTGGTCTCCAAAAGCTGGTTCCAGGACAGGCTCCAAAGCTACAGAGAAACCCTGTCTTGAAAAACCAAAAAAAAAAAAAAAAAAAAAAAAAAAAAGACCCAGTAATACCACTTTTGGGTATATATCCAAAGGATGCTCAATCAAGGACATGTGCTCAACTATGTTCATAGCAGCTTTGTTTGTCATAGCCAGAACCTGGAAACAACCTAAATGCCCCTCGACTGAAGAATGGATAAGGAAAATTACACAATGGAGTACTACACAGCAGAAAAAGATAACAACATCTTGGATTTTGCAGGAAAATGGATGGAGCTAGAAAGCATTATTTTGAGTGAGGTAACCCAGACACAGAAAGACAATTATCACATGTACTCACTCATGGGTAGTTTTTAAACATAGAGCAAAGAAATCGCCATTCTTATTAAAGTATGGTAAGTGCCTTGGAAATCCATTTGCAAAAAGTATCAAGGTTCATATGCAAGTTATCTGGAAGTTCATTATGTTGTAACTTGTTTATCATGTTACTTAATGAACTGAGGCCTGGGGATGAGGATGTAAGTCTCAGCCCTTCACCTTAGGTGCTGTATCCAGGGCCTCTGGCATGTGAGGCATGCAGACCAACCACCCTGAGAAACACCCTGGTCTGACAGTGTTTCTTCAAGTATTGTTGTCACACAAAGAACACATGGTCGGGAAGCTAGAGACGTGGCTCAGCAGCTAAGAGGCCCTGGATTTAATTCCTGGCACCTGCATGGTAGCTCACTAATACTTCTAATGCTGGTTTCAGGGGATTCAATACCCTCTTCTGGCATACATAGGAAATGGGCATACACATTATGGACAGACATATATGTAGATAAACACTCATGTTGACGGAGGCTGCTCATTCATTCCCGGCTGCCAAAACCTGAAATAATCACTCAGAAACTGTATTATTTGCAATATTGTTTGGCCCATGTATATTTCTAGCTAGCTTTTATGTCTTAAATTAACCCATTTCTTTTATTTTATATTTTACCACTAGGCTTGTGGCTTACCGGCAAGGCTCATGTCTTTCTCTTCTGGCAGCTACATGATGTCCCACTGATTCTGCCTGCTTTCTCCCAACATTCAGTTTAGTTTTCCTGCCTAGCCCTATTCTGCCCTGCCACAGGCCAAAGCGCTTCTTTATTCATTAAGCAAGCAATAAAAGCAATACATAGAAGGACTTCCCTCATTATCTCCCCTTTTCTGTCTAAATTAAAAAGGAAGGTTTTAACTTTAACATAGTAAAATTACATATAACAAAACAGTTATCAAGCAAGAATTATAGTTACAATATTTATATCTACTTTATCTTTTATTATAACTAAAGAAAACTATAATTATAACTATCTATTCTTCTGTAGAGATTAGCTCAATTTGGGAAATAACCAGGCTAGCTAAAAGATAAACCAATTGTATTTTTATTTATTATAAGGGGAAAACTCAGGGCTGGAGAGATGGCTCAGTGGTTAAGAGCACTGGCTGCTCTTCCAGAGGTCCTGAGTTCGATTCCCAGCAACCACATGGTGGCTCACAACCATCTGTAATGAGATCTGGCGCCCTCTTCTGGCGTATGGGCATACATAGAGGCAGAATGTTATATATAATAAATAAAAATAAAAAATAAAAAAGGGGGAAAACTCACAAAACAGGAATGAGAAGTCCAAGCTCAGCTGTGCTGCAAGGGAACCACACAGAGAGGGCACCTGGGCCACACAGCGTTTTTCTCCAGGTCCCAGAAAGCCACACCCTAACTTGGTCCCACCTCTTAAAGATAATTGGTTGGCAAAGATTCCCCATCACCTCCCCCTTTTGTCTAAATAAGAGCAATCCAAACCCAATACAAAACTATATACAATAGGAACAGATATCAAGTATAAAATTACAACCAACATAAACAATATTAAGCAAGGAACATATGATAAATGTTTTAATAGACATTCTGTTCCAAAGAGTCTAAGTCTTGCATCGGAAATAGGCTTGGCTAAACCATAAGAGGAAGGTAACTGCAACTATCTAATCTTCAACCCCATCAAAGGCCTGAGAAGGGAGATAATATTACTTGAGCAGGCAGGAAGTGCAATCAAGCAGCTTCCAAAATGTACAGTAGATGACAAAGACAATTGGCCACCTGAGCAATCATCCAAAGTCTCATTTGCAATGTTGAAGCAACCAACTTTGGCTAAGGCCTAACGTAACTGACAGACCATTTTCAGAGGCAGGAAATTTTTCAGAACCATCTAACCCTGTCTTGGCAAGGTTTGCCAGTCCTTTTCCTTGTGTCCTGCTTATCCAGTCTGGATACCATGTACTTTGTCAGTGGTTGAAGCATGGGCAGTTCCTTGCCCAAAGGTCAGTTGTGCCAAGAAGAAAACAAACTCCGAGTGGAGTGTCTTCAGTGCTCAACATTCTCTCGGGAATAGATTGGTGTTGTCAGGAGCAATCATGTCTCATGTTAACAGAACCCTAAGTTATTTAAATGCCATGTTGCATCTCTCTGTATCTAAAGAACCTAATTAATCTGACTATGTGTATAGCAAACATGAACAACTATTGACCTATAATATTTAATACCAGTATAACTTAAAGACTAAGACTTTATGTTAGAATATTAAATAATCTGTAAACAAATGTGCAGCAAGTGAGGACAATGACCTCAAAATGTAAACAATGTATAAGTATCTTGATCAGAGGTCAATAATATATAATGCAATATGAAAATATATCCTAAAAGTTGTATCAATATTCAAAATGTCCTAAACAGAGGTAGAAACATGCATTATACAATCTGACAGAATACTTTGCATAGGTGTACAAATATTGTAAACAGAAATAACAAATACAATTTAAACTTGTATCAATATACAAAAAACTATACCAATGTAAATTATCCATAAATAATAGCACACAAGTATTCACTCTATTACCCACTATTATTTTTAGTATGAATAAGTTCACATTAAATTATCTATTATTTCAGAGGACCTCTGCTGGAGTTTCCTCTGAGCTCTGCATCTAGAACAGTTTCAAGACTGCTGGCTGAAATGATCAAGCCTCACAGAATTTTCCAGTCAGGACTTGACCATAATCTTAAATTTTCTTTAGGTCCCCATAAGATTATCAGCACCCCCAATCACCAGGAAGTAGCCTGAAAAACTACACCCACATTCCCCAAAAATGGATTATGGATATTTATCTTTGTTTAGAGTGTTGGTTACAAGATGTTATCAATAATGGTCTGGACAAAATGCTAAACAAAGGAGATTAAATTCAGAGTTCTTATATTTTTTTTAAAAAGGGGGAAGTGTTGTGGGACAATGGTCTTTTATCTTGTCACTTGTATTATTTTAATAAAATGCTGATTGGCCAGTAGCCAGGTAGGAAATATAGACAGGGTGACCAGGCAGGAAGTAGAGGCGGGGTAACGAGAACAGAAGAATTCTGGGAAGAGGAAAGATTCAGTCTGCAGTCATCACCCAGATGCAGAGGAAGCAAGATGAGAATGCCTCGCTAAAAAAGGTACCAAGCCACATGGATAACATAGACAAGAATTATGGGCTAATTTAAGATGTAAAAAAGAGTTAATAAGAAGCCTGAACTAATAGGCCAACCAGTTTATAATTAATGTAGACTTCTGTGTGCTTTTTTGGGACCAAATGACTATGGGACAGAATGGAACAAAAACCTCTGTCAACATTTTTCAACTCCATCAAAGACTCCAGAAAGATATAATATTACCTAAGTAAACAGGAAGTGCATTAAAAGCAACTTCCAAAACTCTTGAATTGACAGAGACATCTTTGCTGCCTGGACAGTCACCCAAAGTTCTTCTGTACCATTGGGGCACCCATCTTCAGCCTACAGAACCATAGTATCCTTGGTCACATCATATCCATACACATAAAATAATATCTTTGTTTTGTTTTGTTTTTGAGACAGGTTTTCTCTGTACCCTTGGCTATCCTGGAACTCATTCTGTAGACCAGGCTGGCTTTGAACTCAAGGAGATCTGCCTGCCTCTGCCTCCCAAATGCTGGGATCAAAGGTATGTGCCACCACCCTGCCCCTAATTATATTGTAATAAGTATAAACTTTACTTTACTCTATTCTAACACGTATTGTTAGAAAAGTCTTCTTGTTTTTCCTACCCCTGGCACTGCCCCTGCTTCCCTTTTGTCTGTCTGTCTGTCTGTCTGTCTGTCTGTCTGTCTGTCTGTCTTTCTCCCTCCCTCCCTCCCTCCCTCCCTCCCTCCCTTCCTTCCTTTCTTTTTTGTTTTTCAAGACAGGCTTTCGCTGTGTAGCCCTGGCTGTCCTGGAATTTGCTCTGTAGTCCAGGACAGTATTGGAAGATCTCCTGCCTCTGGGATTAGAGGCCTGTGCCACCACCACCTGGCTCTGCTTCCCATTTTTCAATTGCTATTTTAAATGCATTTTGATTTTTTTTTAACTTTTTACTTGAGAGATGCTAGAGTAAACAGAGGCAGGAAAGATGCCGTCCTTGAGCTGGAGAGATGGCTCAGCGGTTAAGAGCACTGGCTGCTCTTCCAGAGGTCCTGAGTTCAATTCCCAGCAACCACATGGTGGCTCACAGCCATCTATAATGAAATCTGGTGCCCTCTTCTGGCCTGCAGGCACTCATGGAAGGAATCCTGTATACATAATAAATAAATAAATCTTTTTTTTAAAAAAAAGATGCCGTCCTCAAACAACACCAGAACCAGAGTGGAGGAGCAGAAAAAGTATGTTATACTGATGGGCTCAATGGGGTTGTCACCATATCAGTGAGCATCTGCACGGAGGTTTTTACAATACCGACAGGCTTTTCAGCATTATTTTTAACTATTACATCACTAGTGGGCTTATGTTTCTATTAGTATTAGAGAGTAGAAATGACTAACATCAAGATGAGAAATGCCTTTGTTGTGGTCAGGCATGCTGATAGAGACAGATAAAGAGCAAAAGGCACCTGGACTCTTTCCATTTTGAAAGACAGGATAACTGTTGACATTTGTTTTACCTGTTTCTCCATTGCTATCCTTTCATTTGATTACAGGCAATTTAAAATTCCTTCTTGATTTTCTTCAATCATTTGTTATTCATTCAAAAGTGAATCATGGGGCTGGGGATGTAGCTCTGTGGGTCGAACGCTTGCCTTGCATGCACAAGTCTCTAAGTTTGATCCCCCTGGGTCACATTTGGGCACATACTCCCCCCCCATCTTTAAAAATCTTTTTTGTCCCAGATGGTGTTGGCACACACCATTAATCCCAGCACAAAGGCAAAAGCAGGCAGATCTCTGTGAGTTCAAAGCCAGTCTGACCTACAGAACTAGTTCCAGGACAGCCCAGGCTTCAAGAAAAATCCTGTCTTGAAAAACCAACAACAACAGCAAGTGTTTTGTTATGGGAGTTTGTTATTCATTTCCAAGTGTGTGTGAAATTCTTCCATTTTTCTTGCTGTTAATGTCTAGTTTTATTCCACTATGATCTCTTTCCAAGATAGAGATATTACTTTGATTCTTCTGTGTTTGTTAAGGCTTGCCGTGTGACACCTAACATGTTCAGTTTTACAGCAGGTTCCATGGACCATTGAGAAGAATGTGTAACCCGTACTGGTGAGGTGGAGCCGTCTGTACATGGCTATTAAATTCAGCTGATCTGTGGTAGTTTAGTTTTGAAGGTTCTCTCCTGATTTGTAGTTTGGAGGACTTATTTAAAGATGAGAGTGGAATGTTGAAGTTTCCCCTCTATGGTTGTTTTCTGACCAACTTTTGTGACCTCTACTATTTGTTTTATAGAGCCGAGAGCTCCAATGTTTGGTGTATAAATATTTAAGATTGCTATATCTTCTGGCTAATTTGTTCTCTTTATTAATATATAGTAGCCTTCTTGTTTGGGACTCCATTTGCTTAATAGGTTCACTTCTGCCCCTTTTCAGTTTTTGGATGTCATGGCTAGTGAGGTATGTTTCTGGGGGACAACAGATAGTTGGATTATTTAATTTTTAAAAACTTGAGTGTGTGTGTTGTGTATGTGTGTGCCCACACACTGTGCACAAAGGACACAGGCATTGGATCCCCTGAAGCCAGAGTTACAGGTAATTATGAGCTGCCCAGTATGGGTGCTCAGAGTTGAACTCAGGTCCTCTGCAAGAGCCGTACATGCTCTTAGCCACCTCCTTACTTGGAACTTATTGTTTAATCCAGTCATTTACTCAGTGTATGTAAAAGTGTGTCAAAGTCATGTAAAGCTGCTATTGAGACGAGTTTGCCATTCTCTTTCTTTCTTTCTTTCTTTCTTTCTTTCTTTCTTTCTTTCTTTCTTTCTTCCTGGTTATTGATAGTTCTTTTCTACCTCACCTACTAGGACAAGGGATTTTCTGATTTCTTGTGCTGGACATGGTGCATTTATTCTTGGATCTCATTTATTCATCCATTCTCTTCATGAAATGCATTCTTGCCTGTGCTCTTGTGAATATGATTTTTTGTTTTGTTTGTCTTAGTGTGTTTTCTGTTGCTGTGATAATCACAATGACCAAATGCAACTTAGGGAGAACAGGGTTTATTTCAGCCTACAACCCTCAGGTCACACTCCATCACTGAGAAAATTCAGGGCAGGATCCTCAAGGCAGGAACTTGAAGCAGACATTGACCAGAGAGGGATGCAGCTTACAGGCTTGCTCCCTCTGGCTTGCTCAGCTTGTTTTCTTATTCAACCCAGCACAGGAGTAGCACTGCCCACAGTGAGCCTTGCCCTCCCACAACAATCAACCAAGAAAATCTGCCACAAGACCTGTGCACAGAGTCATATGACCTAGGCAATTCCTCAGTGGAGTCTCGCTCTTCTCAGGTGACTCTGGGTTGTCATGTTGACAGTTGAGCCTACACGTGACAACTGTCTGTCTTGTTCTTCCGTGTATATCCTTTAAGTATTCTCTGCAATGATGGCTTTGTTGTAATGAATTGCCTTTGCTTGTGCCTGTCTTGAAATGTTTATATACTTTCCATCAATTTTAAGAGATAAGTTTGCTATGTAAAACAGATTATTGGTTGGCACTTATTTACTTTCTGGGTTTGAAATGTATCATTTCCTTCTTACTTGGCTTTTAGAGTTACTGATGGTAATGTTTTGGTTTGGTTGGTTGGTTTTTGTTTTTTGAGACAGGATTTCTCTGTGTAGCCCTGGATGTCCTGGAACTTGCTCTGTAGACCGAGCTGGCCTTGAACTCAGGGAACTGCCTGCCTCTGCCTCCTGAGTACTGGGATCAAAGGCGTGTGCTACCACCTCCCAGCACTGATGGTGATCTTATATTATTTGGATGTGTTTGAATATGTGTGTGTGCGTGTGTGTGTATACATACACATATATACATATATTCTGTAACATGAGGGCCTACTTGTTGGGGTTTCTGTCCTCCCACTAGGTCCCACAGTCATTAGGTCCCAATGAATCACACAGAAGTCTATATTAATGTTAAACTGATTGGCCCATTAGCTCAGGCTTCGTATTAGCTCTTATAACTTATATAGCCCATTATTCTTATCTATGTTAGCCACATGGCTCAGTACCTTTTTCAGTAGGGCAGGTCACATCCTGCTTCTTTGGTGGTCTGGGCAGGACTGGGGGAAAAAGCTTCCTTCTTCCCAGAATACTCCTGTTCTTCTGGCCCCACCTTTACTTCCTGTCTGGTTTTCCCACCTATACTTCCTGCCTGGCCAATCAGCGTTTATTTAAAACATGATTGACAGAATACAGACAATTCTCCTGCACCAATATTACATGTGCGTTTGTGTGTGTGTTTCTGAGACAGGGTCTCATCATCCAACCCACTTGGCCTTGAACTTCGCCTTGCTAGTGCTGGGATTGAAGGTATGTGCCGCCGTGCCTACCAGCCTTGGTTTCCGTGTTGGTGCCCGTCTCTTACAGCTTTTCACATCACCTCTTTGTTGGTATTTTCGGTGTCTTCTCTGGTGCATTGTGGACAGACTCGTCTATAGACGTGTGTATTTGGAGTTCTAGCTGTCTCCTCTGTTTAGGTACCATTTTCTTCTCTAGGTTTGAGGGAGTTTTTTGGCTACAATTTTATTGAATAAATAACCTGTGCCTTTGTTTATCTCAGCTTCTTCTCTACCCTGAGGCTTCTTAGGTTTGGGCTTACGATTATATCCCAGAACACATCTTGGAAGCTTTGATCAAATTCTCTGCTTTCTGTCTTTTCTTTCACTGAAATTATTACTGCTTTGATCTCCCTTTTCAACCCTAAAACTCCTTTTTCTGCTTGGTCTTGAGGGTTGATACTCTCTACTGTGGTTTTTTTTTTTTGTTTTTTTTTTTTTGTTTTTTTTTGGTTTTTCGAGACAGGGTTTCCCTGTGGCTTTGGAGCCTGTCCTGGAACTAGCTCTGTAGACCAGGCTGGCCTTGAACTCACAGAGATCCACCTGCCTCCGCCTCCCGAGTGCTGGGAGTAAAGGCGTGTGCCACCACCGCCCGGCTTTTTTTTTTTTTTTTGTGTGTGTGTGTGTGTGTGTGTGTGTGTGTGTGTGTGTGTGTGTGTTTCTTATTTTGTTGACTGGTGTATTTCCAGCATTTCTCCTTAGTTCTCCTTTGGTGTCTCCGTTTCCTTAGTAAAACTTGTCCCTCCATGTTTTTGAGCTTCCCCTCCAGCTTACTGAACATCATGTTCCTTTTTCTACTTCCTTATCTGAGTCCTTACTTGATTCCCCTCCTTCATCTGTTTATTTGAACTCTCCGTGTGTCATTAATCCTTCTTATAGAGTAGAATGCTGTTAGATGCTGATCTCCAACTGCAGATTGTCCCAAATGAGAGTCTTAAGAAATGTTCTATTCTTTTTCTTTCTTTTCTTTTATTATTATTATTTGTTGTGTGATATTTTATTTGTGTCCTGACAAATAAAGCTTGCCTGAAGATCGGAGGGCAGAGCTAGCCACTAGTTAGTTATAGAAACTGGGCGGGCAGTGGTGGCTCACACCTTTAATCCCAACACTCGGGAGGTGGAGACAGGAAGGGATACGGTGGGGTGAAGACAGAATCTTGGCCTTTTGGTTGGTGGATCCAGAGAGGTAAGAGGTCACTGGTGCCTGCTCCTCTGTTTCTCTGATCTTTCAGGTTATTACCCTGATATCTGACTCCAAGTTTTTATTGATAAGATTAATTAGATTTATACTTCAATTACTATATGGTTTTTCAAGACAGGATTTATGTGAGTAGCCATGGCTGTCTTGGAACTCACTCTGTAGACTAGGCTGGCCTCGAACTCACAGAGAGCTGCCTGCTTCTGCCTCCTTAGTGCTGGGATTAAAGGCGTGCGCCACCAAAACCTAGCTTCTTTTATTTTTTTAAAAGTTACTTTTCTTTTCTTTTTTGGATTTGCTTATCTTATTTTATGTGCTTAGCTGTTTTGCCTGTATATGTATACAAACATATATGCCTGGTGCCTACAGAGGCCAGAAGGCATCTGATCCCCTGGAGCTGGAGTTACAGATGGTTGTGAGCTACCATACAGGTACTAGAAACCAAACCCAGGTCCTCTGAAAGAGCATCCAATGCTGTTAACCACTGGACCGCATTTCCAGCCTCCACACCCTCTCTTGTTCATTTAATCCCTTGCGAGGATCCTCTTCCTTTCTCAACTAATTGCCTTCAGGCTTTCTTGTCTTTTCCATTGTTCTGTGTGTTTTTAGATGGCTCAGTGAGTGACACTGGGGTGGCCTACAGAAGTGGAAGTGAGGAGTTACTTACAGGAGCATGTGCACCTCACCACTGACTGCACTGAATAAAATCTCTCCTTTCCCAGAACACTGCCTATAGAACCTTGGCAGGGGTGAGCCCTTGGAGCCCCTCCTCCCCAGCAATGATTATTCCCAGAAAGAGAAGAGCCCTCGTGATGGAATATTTAACAGCCCTCACCTGGTGAGGTCTCAGCTTCTGAGAATTCAGGAGTGTAGCAATCATGTCATGCCCAGGGGACAGCATTCCACGACACACCATGCCTTTCCACAGCACATGGACCTTTCCACCAATCTTCTGCACGGATAGGAGTCTCTGTAGTAACCATCGTCCACTACAAAAGGAAGCTTCTTCCACCAAAGCTGACCGCACAAATCCATGACCACAGACACAAATATTTAGAAGGTAACTTGACAGGCACTTGTGTTCACATAGCAAGACGATAACGCTAGCTCCTCCACTAGGGGCTATGACCACACCCAGTCACAGGCATTTCACCAGGTATTTCTTTCTTCCTTTTGTTTTTTTTTTTGTTTTTGTTTTTTGTTTTGTTTTGTTTTGTTTTTTGAGACAGGGTTTCTCTGCATACCAGTCTGG
Organism: Ondatra zibethicus; assembly: GCA_004026605.1. Taxonomy (NCBI): domain Eukaryota; kingdom Metazoa; phylum Chordata; class Mammalia; order Rodentia; family Cricetidae; genus Ondatra; species Ondatra zibethicus. Next base: position 127,390 of record PVIU01001347.1, on the reverse strand, counting down.
GTTGTCCTGGAACTTGCTTTGTAGACCAGGCTGGCCTTGAACGCACAGAGATTTGCCTGCCTCTGCCTCCCACAGTGCTGGGATTAAAGGTGTGTGCCACACCACTGCTATTTGACCAGGTTTATGGTACAGGATTTGAATTTCCTCTGGTGGAGCAGGCCTCAAATTCAATGAAAAGTATAATAATAGTAATAATAATAATAATAATATAGTTGGTCACTCCCATGACAGTTCTGCCATTATTGTACCAATGGGTACATCCTACCTGGCAGTTTGGAAGTAAAGCAGATAAGGCCCACAGCTGAGTAAAACTCTTCCTCTAATCTGTGGGTCATGGGGATTGAATTTAGTTCATTGGATTTGGTGGCAGACACCATTTACCCAAGAGCCATCTTGCCAGTCCATATATATACATGTATATGTATATATATATACACACACACACATATATATTTTTAATGTCATATTATTTCTTTGTGTGTATGTGTGTGTGCACATGTGTTGGTACATACCACCATGTACATGTAGAGATCAGAGGACAATTTGTAGGAGTTGGTTCTTTCTTCCTACTATGCGGGTCATTAGACTTGGCAGTAAGTACTTTGCTTTTTTCCTGTTTCAACATTTATACTCAGCCAACATCGATGTATTTTTAATGTTTGGATTTTGATGCTCAGCTTCTGACTTTAGTGGACTTTGGTATGTTTACTGAGCTAGACAGTGTAGAAAGAATAGCACTCGGGGAATGGAAGGGGTGTATGAATGTTAAGCTGTCTGTGCCGAGGGCTGGAGACATGTTCAGCAGCTAAGAGTACTGGCTGCTTTTCCAAAGGACTTGGGCTTGTTTCTCAGTATCTACGTGGCAGCTCATTCACAACTCCGGTTCCAGAGGTTCAGGCGCCCTCTTGTGGCTTCTGCAGGTACCAGGCACACACGTAGGAAAAACATAAACTGGCCAGCCTCAAACTTAGAGCAATCCTTCTGCTTCAGCGCTTTCCATGTAGTAGTGAAACACTGTCTCACGAAGCAAAAGAAAAACTCGCTCTCCAGTTTTCAAGTAGGTAATAAGGATAAAAGTCCTTAAAGGATCGTGAGTCTTTTTATTGTGAATGAGTCTAGATCCTCAAACACAAGCAGTCTTATCACTGAGTTAGGTACCCCCCCATCAGCCCCTTTCATATATGTATATAGTCTCTTTTTGTAGGCCTAGATGTCCTGGGGCTTGCTATGTAAAACAGGATGGACTTGAACTCTCAGAGATCCTTCTGCTTCTGCCTTCCGAACCCTGAGATTAAAGGGGTAAGCCACTCCACTTGCCCCAGTCCTCTTTGTATTATTAAGGCAGAATCTTACTAAGTTTTCAGTGCTGACCTTGATCTCAGTCTATCACAGATGGCCTTTTAACTTAACATCCTCTTGACTCAGTCTCCCAAGGAGCTGGGATAACTGGTCACGTCTGCCTTGCTGGCAGACATGACCAGTAAACTTTCTTTTTAAAATGTGTATGGGAGGGGACTGGGGAGATGACTCAATTAGTGAAGACACTGACTGCTCTCTCAGAGGATCTGAGTTTGATTCCCAGCACCCACATGGTGGCTCACAGCTGTCTGTAACTCCAGTTCCAGGATATCTGACGTCCTCTTCTGATCTCCATAAACAGGCTCCACACACACCTAGTACACAGACATAAATGCAGGAAGTACCCATACATATAAAAATATACCTCAAAAATTTAAAATACCGCATGGGTCTGGGAGATGTCACTCATAAAAGTATTTGCCTAGCATGTGTGAAGTCTTGGGTTCTATCCTCAGCATGGTCTAAATTGGGAGTGATGGTGAATGCCTTTGATCTCAGCACTTGGAAGGAAACAGGAACAGAAGTTCAAGGTCATCCTTGGATAGGTATAGAGCTTGATGGCATTCTGCCTACGTGAGACTCTGTTTGAAATAAAAACAGATAAAAATAAAATTATGTATTCTGAGGAACTTTTTCCCCTTGAACATTAATGAAAAATCTAATAGGCGTATTTCCCCAATTTGACCATTAGATGTCACTCAAGACCCAGAAAGTGGGAGACCTTGCTTTATGAAGCTCTTGCTTGCCCTCCAGAGGGGCACCAGATCCCACTGAGGGGACACTAAGTCCCATTGTTTGAATCTCTGGTTTGTTTACTCATGTATGTAGAGCTGTATGTCAGTTTCCTTGTTCAATATGCCCACATATCCTCTCATATGTCTAGAAAATTGCGTTCTCTGTATGGTTTTTTTGTTTGTTTTCACAAGGGTTTCTATAGCACAGGCTAGTTCTCAACTTACTGTGTAACTGAGAACGACTTTAAACTTTTTAAGAGAATTTTATTTTAGCTTATTTATTTCAAGTTAGGTGTGATAGAGCACACCCTTATTCCCAGCTCTTTGGAGGCAGAGGCAGGGGGATCTCTGAGTTTGAGGCCAGCCTGGCTTATAAATTGAGTTCCAGGACAGCCAGAACTACACAGAGAAACCCTGTTTTAAAACAAAACTAAACCCTTTTTTATTTATTTCATTTCTATGTATACGAGGCTTTGCTTTTATGTGTGTCTGTGCACCATGTGCATGCTTTGTGCCCACAATGGTAGCTGCAGTTATGGGTGGTTGTATGCCACCATGTAGGTATTGGGACTTGAAACGAGATCCTCTGCAAGCCCAGCAAATGCTTACAATTACCGAGACGCTTCTCCAGCCCAAGATTTTGAAATCTTGATCCTGCAGGTCCTGTCCCTCAAGAGCTGGTATTACAAGCATACACCTCCACACCTAGCCTGAAAAGTCTTGATGTTATCATTTAAGCCCATGTCTAGTTGTGAGGAGTCACTTACTTGTGACGGGATCGATATGCTCTATAGTTGAATTACCACTCGTGTTCCAAGACTCATGCTTCATCTTCTGTGGAGCTCTCTTGGTGTGTGCATGGGACAGCCAAGGATGTAGATCAGTAGTAGGACACTTGCCTAGAATGTATAGGTTTCTACATTCTTATTTATTTCTATCTTTATTTATGTATATACATATGTATGTATGTGTCTGTGAACAGGAAAGCACACATGTGTGTATGTGTATGCCTGTGTATAATAAGCACGCATGTGTGCAGGTGCCCATGGAGGCCAGAAGAGGGCATCAGATCCCACAGAGATGGAGTTAAAGAGGGTCGTGAGCTGCTCCATGTGGGAGCTAGAAGCTGAGCTCCTGTCCTCTGGAAGAGCAGCAAGTGCTCTCAACTTCAAGGCCGCCTCTCTAGCCCAAAGGTTCTGGGCTTAATCCCAAGTAACTATGTGTGTATGTGTGTGTGTTGGGGGATGGGGAAAGAGGAGAAGGTAGAGAGAAAAAAGAGAGCCAGGTGTGGTGGGCTCATACTTTTAAATCCCAGCACTCAGGAAACAGAATCAGGCAGTTCTCTGATAAGTTCAAGGCCAGCTTGATTTACAAAGCAAGTTCCGGGACAGCCAGAGCTACAGAGTGAGGTCCCGTCTCAAAAAACAAAAATAAAGAGAAATCAGGTATGTAATCCTAGCACTTGGGAAGTGGAGGCAGGAGAATCATGAGTTCAAACTCATCCTTCCCTAAATAGCAAGATTCAAGGTGTCCTGGGCTACATGAAACTCTATGTCAACAAAGAAGGAGGACAATGATGGCTCAGTGGAAAAAGATGTTTGCCACACAAGCCTGAAGAATCTAGGAACCCACATAAAGGTGGAAGGAGATAACCATTTCCCAAAAGTTGTCTTTAGACCTCCATGCATGCGCTGAGCACGCCTGACAGCAGCAGTCGGAAACGAGAAAGAACCATCTGCACCTGGAATGAGTGTGGGCGGGTGCTGATGGGTGTCCCATCGTTGACACTGGTGCTTTCTCTCCTTGTTCACTGATGCAGGGCATCTCAGTTGAACCTGGAGTCCACTAGCTAAGCTAGTCTCACTGGCCACTTTATTCCAGGGATCCTTGTCCCCCAAGGGCTGGGATTACAGGCAGATTGCCATGCCCACGCAACCTTTTTATGGAACCTGGGGTTTGGAGTTCCTGTCTTCATGCTCCACCGCCAAGTGCTTTACCCAGTGAGTCATGTCTCCCTGTGAGGATGGAATCTAGCACGAAAACGCTTTTGGAAGACTTTAGTAGGAGAAAGGGAATGTTGGCCTGTGGTGAGGGGTGGGGCTAAAGCTGGGAGCTGAATGGTCAAAAGCCTGCTGACAAGACCACAGGTCTGCGGGTAGTCCCTCACGCTACAGGAGTACCTTTCTGATCACAAATTAGCAATTCTATCATGTACCTATCTCCCTTTGGGCAACAGTATTTGGCCTTTATCACCTCCAGCCCCCTCCATTTTTCAGAAGGCCTATCTTTATCTTTGCAGAGTGCTTTGAATAGTTGTTAATTAGCTGGGTGTTTCACAGCTTGCATGGAAAGCCCCGGGTGCAGCCTGCCCAGTCCCACCATCACCACATTTGGGAATCCTGAGTGTAGTCACGACTCCACAAGGAGCTTGGGTTTTGTCAGATGTCAATCATGGCATTGCAGGTTCCTCTTATCCACAGGTGAATTACTTAGTATTGAAAGACCCCAACCGATTTTTCATAACGAACTAGATGAATTGGGTAATGGGACAGATTCTTCCTCCCCGCTCCCCCTCCCCACAGGGCAGGAGGGCTAGCAATTATCAGAACTGGTCACAGTCCTGGGCAAGAAGGCTAGCCAATTATCAGGACCAGTCACATTCTTCTGAACAGATGATTATCAGAACCGGTCATAGTGAATGATTACCAGACTGTAAACTGAGTCACAATGGAACAGGCAGCTTGTCACGTATTCAAGGTTTTTCTGGGAATAGGCTGAACTATGTTAATTTCATTCTGGGTTGAAGATCTAGACCAATCCCAATTGTACCCGTACCCCATATTATAATTTATGTAAAACTTGTGAT
>PVIU01001347.1:0-122331 GCA_004026605.1 Ondatra zibethicus | reverse complement strand
TGTGAATTAAACCTCGTGCTTTTGCATCTGACGGCCTGGTTATTGAGTCTGGGGGCTCCTCGGCGATAAGACCACTCTGAGGGTCTTTCAGTATTTGTTCCTGTTTTCACCGGTTCTTTTAAAAAAAGCCATTCAGGAAGAGGTTCCTATTTGCATTTCTCATGGTTGTTACAAGAAAACGAGGAACTCAATTGCATCTTGGATGGTCTTCAAATAAAAAGGGTCGTGTGGAGGCACTAGAGTTATGGCTGTCACCCACCTCAGGCAGATCACCACTGCCTGTAATTCTACCCTCTCCTGGCTCCTGAAGCACATGCGTGCGCACGCACGCGCACACACACACACATACACACACACACACACACAAGTAATTAAAATATCTTAAAACAACCCTGAAGTCTGGAGAAGGGCCTACCAACAGGTAGAGCTGATTGAGTTTTTGATTTCTCATATTGATTTCACATAGCCAAATTGTAACCTGAATTCAACAGACAGATACTGAGCACTTGGCCTTTCTTTTTAATTTGTTCCTTGATTTATAACTATGTCTGGATTCCACGTATTCACTATTTCAAGTACTTCAAGTACTGTGGGGGTGGGGTGGGGTGTGTGTGAAAGACCAGGATAAATCCAGACCCCCTAGCAGGAAGAGTAGAGCCAAACATCTAGGTTAGCCGGTTCATAACTCTGTTCCAGGAACTGGCTGACCATAAAGTTAGATTATAATTTTGAGAATAATCTTGAGAAACGGGGAGTTACCCCCTTGTAATTATCACTGGTATTTTCGGAATTTTCCAATGATCACTGGTATTTTCGGAATTTTCCAATGACGCCCTTCTTACCCCCTTTGGGTTGTGGTTTCTTTTCTTCCCTTAAATACCCCCTCTCCCAGCTACTCGGGGTCGAACTCCTCCCCTGTGTGGGACATGAGTCTCGACCCCAGTGCTGGTTCCTGTCAATAAACCTCGTGTGATTGCAGCAAGGACGGTCTGGTCTCTCATGAGTTCTTGGGGGGTCGTGTTATCCCTAGACTTGAGTGAGAGTCTCCCCACTCTGGGGGTCTTTCAGGTGTATGTGTGATCTCTGTTTAAGCTTTCCTAGTCTCAAGCTTTGGTTTTTCTCTCCTTACAGCTGCCTTGTAAGGGCTCCAAGTGTTACTCTGTTTCCTCCACTGTCTCTCAGTTCTTGCAAAAGGGTTTCCACTTTTTCTATGAGGCTCCCATTCCCAACCCCATTTCTCTTTCCCCCCCTTGCTGCCAGGGATATCCTGATACCCCAGCTTTTTTTTTTTGTTGTTGTTGTTGTTTTTTAAAGACAAGTCTTGTTGTGTAGTCCTGGCTACTCTCACACTCTCCATCCTCCTGCTTCTATTTCCCAAGTGCTGGAATTAAAGTGAGAGCCACCATGCTCAGTTTACCCCCTCTCTTCCCTGGCCAGCTTCGGGTGCACAGTGTGTGTCGGCTGACATGAGCCCAGGGTCTTGTGTATCTTTACAGGGCTACCTTGGCTATAGGCTAAGTTGAACTATCAGCATTAGGACCCGGGTTCCCAGCTATTCTGGTTGGTACGTACTGGTGCCTCTGGCTTTTGTTGGCATGATCCTGATCACTAACTACATGAGCATCCTCTCAAGTACTACTGGACAGTCACTTGTTTTCTTGGTAAAATGTTCAAGGTTTTGTTTTTTTGTTTTTTTTTTTTTGAAGCAGAGTCTCTTGTGTCCCAGGCTAGCTTCAAACTCACTACTTACTTAGCCAAGGATGGCCTTGAACTCCTCATCTTCCTGCCTCTACCTCCCAAGTGCTGGAATTTCAGACAAGTGAAACCATGCCCAGAAAAATTTTCATTTTTTTCCCTTTTTAAGATAGTCTCACTGTGTAGCCCTGACTGGTCTGGAACTTGCCATGTCATCCAGATTGGTCTCAAACTTGCAGAGATCTGCCAGAGCGTTGGAATTAAAGGCATGGGTCTTATATTCTTTTAAAAAAAAATAAAAGAGGAAGCTATTTCCCTGTCATTTGATTGCTATGACTGTTAATCTTGTAACAGGGATGCTGAATAATAAAACGTCAAGCCATTTAGCCAGACATCACGGTGCATGCCTGTGATCCTTGCGATTGGCAGGCAGAGAGAGGAGCACCGCAAACTCAAAGGTCAGCCTGGTCTACACAGCTAGCTCCAGGCCAACCAAGATGACATAGTGAGACCCTGCTGCATTTTGAATCTTTGAACCATTGGAGCAAGGAATATGAGATATAGGGATCTAGAAATGGAATCTGGAAGGCACACTTTCATGGTGAAACCATTATACTCCTAACCACCTTTTGTGGCTTGAGTTCTCATGTTTTAAATGTGTAGTGTTTCTTCCCACCCTGGTGTGCCTGGCCAGTATGTGGCTCAGCTGGGGCAAAGGTGAAGGAGTAGGAGTTTCGATTAGAGGATTAGTTGGCATGAGATAAGACATTTTTGAAAGCTTTTTCTTTTCTTTTCTTTTCTTTTCTTTCCTTTTCTTTTCTTTTCTTCTGAGATAGTGTCTTACTATGTAGACTAGGCTGGCCTCAAACTCAGAGCTCTATCTGCCTGTGTCTCCCAAGTGCTAGGATTGAAGGCCTGTACCACCACGCCTAGTTTTGAAAGGTTTTGAACAGAGCACAACATTGAAACTGTGTTAAGATTACAGGTTTGGTAAAGTGGGATAGAGTGGAGGACTTCCTTAAGAGACTAGTTATGAAACCATTGTAACTGGGCATAATTCTGTTTGGCAGGATAAGGCATAAGAATCTTGATTCAAAGCCTGCCTGAGTTACTGAGTTCAGATAAAAGGGTTAGGATCTGTATATCATTTGCTTATCATATGTAAGGTCATGTGTTCACTCCCAAGATCAGGCAAACTAAACCAACAACACAAAGGCACTGTAAACTAAGCATGGTAGTGTACTCCAGAGGAGTATAATCCTATACTCAGGAGGTAGAGGCAGGAAGATAGCTGTGAATTTAAGATCAAAGCTGCCTCAAAAAGGAAAAAAAAAAGCCACTTAATTCCACACTGCATTATTGATTTATTTAGAATGCACCCTCTCTCCTTTTGAGATAGGGTCTCATGTAGTCCAGGCTGGCCTCCAATCCCCTGTGTAGCTGGGGTTATAAACGTGTGCCCATGTCTGTTTGCGATGGGGTTTTGTGTGTCTGTTTTCTCAGGGATGGTCATAAAACCCAATGCCTCATTCATGCTGGTTGTTAACTCTACCACAACCCCAGCTTTGGCCGGAGCTCTGAGTGCTGCAAAATGGATTGCATCCCAGAGTCTTGAGCAACACATCACTCCATTCATCCCGCGTGACACTTACCCCAGATCGTTTTTGTCTTGCATAATGTTTCATTGTTCATGGAACTAACTAACTTTGGTCTAGATTTGAGTCATTTCCTGATAAAGTTTTACACCTACCTTGTGATGCTAAAAGATTTACTGGTCTTAAAAGAAAAAACTAACTCTGCTCAGTCAAGCTCTGAACTTTGGCCTAGTTTTTGGTGTAACTGACACGTGCTCCTCGGTGAACTTTCACCTGTAAGTCTGGTTTCCTGAAATTATGAATAGTGAGGAAGGTGAACCTATTAGACATTTTCAATCTTTCTAAATAGCTCCCAAACATATTAGCACATGTATTTAAAACTAAAACCATCTTTCTTCCTTTTCTCTTTTTGTTGCCTTTTGAGACAGTCTCATGTTTTCCAGGCTAACTGAGGATGCCTTGAACTTCTGATCCTCCAGTCAACACCTGTGAGTGCTCAAATTAAAGGCATATGTTACCACACTAAGATATATTCTGTGCTGGGGCTCGAACCCAGGGCCTCAGGTATATTAGGTGAATTACATTCCCAGCCCCAAATGGGTTACTTCTTTCTTAGCCAGAGAAAGGAGTGATTCTACTTATTTATTTATGTAGACGGAGCTTGCTTAGATCACACTAGCCTGACTCACTATGGTTTCAACATTTATCTTAAACTCCCAATCCTCCTGTCTCTAGGGCCCAATTGCTAGGATTACAGATATGAGCCACTAGGCCCAACTGTTTTTATTTCTCATTGGCTTGCTCTTTTGAGAGAGAATCTCACTATACTTAGAATCCTAGAGCTAAAGGACAAGGCATCGCTCCAAGCTTACAGCCAGCCTGTGCATAGAGAGGCCCCGTCTCAAAAGCCGACAAGCTGGAATGTGCTTTGTGCTGCCTCCGTTTGGTTATTTATATTTTGGTCCCAGAAACTGATCCCAGCCCTGCTTAAGTTCCAGCTTTCCACTGAGCCACATGCTGTTTCCTGTCCTTTGTAGACCCTCCCCTTTAGCCCTGTGGCACAACTAATTCCAGACTCCCGTAATCTGGGCTTTGTGTGCGAACAGGGACAACATATGCAGTCTAAGGCTTGCACTTTGAGAGCAAAGGTCGAGACCAGAGGTTGGAAACCTTTGTCTATAAATGGCGGTATGTTTGATTTTGCAGGCCATAGGTCCTCTATCCTGATTACTCAACTCTGGAATTATAAACCGAAAGCAAACAGTCCGTGCACCGCCAGACAGACATGGCTGTGTTCCAGCAGGGTTTATTTGTAGTGACAGGTGGCAGGCAGGAGTTGGTTGGGATGCACTGATCCCTGCTAATTAATGATTTTCAAACAAGCCCTTTGGCACCCACAGGGATGAGAAGAGGACAAAAGGGGAAAGTTGGGTAATTTTCTCATTGTACTTCAACCAGAGACATTTACCTTTAGAAGCTCTTGTTTACATCGCTAGCTAATTTCCACAATGGGGTTGGTAGGCAAAAAGTTAGAGAGTTGCTTGTGTGATGTGCTTGTTGAAGGTCATTGTAGACGTGAGTCTGTTACTTTCTTCAGTCCAGTCACCGTGCTTTGATTCACTCGGTCTGCCTTAGGGAGTTCTCTGGTAGCTCGTCTCTTAACTTATTTTTTTTAATATTTATTTATTTATTATGTATATAATATTCTGTCTGCGTGTATGCCTGCAGGCCAGAAGAGGGCATCAGACCCCATTACAGATGGTTGTGAGCCACCATGTGGTTGCTGAGAATTGAACTCAGGACCTTTGGAAGAGCAGGCAGTGCTCTTAACCTCTGAGCCATCTCTCCAGCCCCTTAACTTCTTATTTATTCATTGGTTTGTGTGTATGTGTGTGTGCCTGGTATGGATGTATGTACATACAGCAGTGTGTGTAGAAGCCTGAGGAAGTCAGAAGAGAGTGCTGGGTTACCCTGTATCTGGAATTATATAGTTGAAAACCACTATGTGGGTTCTGAGAATAAAACTAGAGTCCTCTGCAAGAGCAGTAATCGCTCTTAATGGCTGGGCTATTTCTCCAGCCCCTCCAATAACCACTTCTGGTCATAGCACTTCTCAAACTATTTGTCACTTCTAATCTCCCTATTATCCCTCCGTAGAAGTAAATGTGTCCCATTTTGTGATTCGGTTTCTTTTCTTTTTGTTTTTGTTTTGTTTTGTTTTTCTCTGTGGCTTTGGAGCCTGTTTTGGAACTAGCTCTTGTAGACCAGGCTGGCCTCGAACTCACAGAGATCCACTTGCCTCTGCCTTCCTAGTGTTGGGATTAAAAGCGTGCGCCACCACCACCCTGCTAAAGAAGAGGTTTCTAACTGACCTTGTAGACCAGTCCCTTGGGCTCTCAAAGTAAAACTCCCTGAAGATGCCCTCTTTGTTTTTCTGCACATCTGTTGCCCAGGTTCCATCCCAGAACTGGTGGCATCCTCAAATACTAGTGGCATTATGGAATCATCTCTTTCACCACCCAGAAGCTCTTTAATGTGTTCTCTCTCTCTCTCTCTCTCTCTCTGTGTGTGTGTGTGTGTGTGTGTGTGTGTGTGTGTGTGTGTGTGTTGAACCCATGGCCTTATGCATGCAAAATATGTGCTTTACTACTGAACTACACCCCTGCCACTATTCTTGGGTTTTTTATAGGTCCATGTCCCTCCCCCTTGCTGGATTAATGTTCTTAAGAGCTTAAGAGCAAGAAGTTCATTGTGTCTCTCTCTCCACTCAGCATAGACACCACTAAACATAGCTGCTTTCTTTGGGTAGAAGTGGTGCATGCCTTTTACAGAGTGCACCCTGTGTGCCCAATTCTTCTTCACCATCCCGTTCACTCACTCCTTTCCCTCCTGACCATCTATAACAGGTCATGGTTATGATGCCCAGGTGTTTCCCATTGTTCTCGGAGTATTAGAGGACCTAGCTGATGCTCAGGAAATAAGAAAATGAGCACTCGGGAAAGGGATCTGGGAGGAAGAGACAGGACCAGGAGGCAGGGATGGAACTCAAAGAGTAGAGTGCTGCCTGACCTCCATTAAGGCCTGAGTTTGAGCAGCATGAATCTGTGGTGGTGCATACCTGCAATCTCAGCCCTGGGCAGGTGGAGGCAGGAGGACCAGAAGTTCAAGATCATTCTTGCCTGCAGAGAGAATTTGAACCAAGCTAGGACAGAGGAAACCCTGTCTTGGAAGATAGGAAGTGGGCATGGTTGTGCGTGCCTTTATTCTAGCACTCGAGGGGCAGGGGCAAAAGCAACTGTGAGTTCAAGGTCAGCCTTACGTAGTGAGTTTCTGCCAGCCAGAGCTACACAGAGAGTTTTAAAAATAATGGTATAAAACAACGAGTCTATCACAGTTCAGGGGAGGATAAGAGGGCAAAGGGTATGGGAAAATAGTTCCTAAGAGACATGGGGTTGCCCATGGCCTACTTATAACTAATAAAAGGCCTTGGTTTCCTTTTTGTTTATTTGTTTGTTTTTGAGGCAAGATCTCACTGTGTAGCCTAGGTTAGCCTGGCTCCGTAAGTAGATCAGGCTAGCCTCAAACTCGCAGACATCAGTCTGCCTCAGCCTACCTAGTGCTGGGATTAAAGGCAAGGCTACCATACCCAGCCATTCTTGGCTTCCTTTTTAATCCTGACTGTAGTAAAAATCCACTAGTTTTGCCAGGAGCGCTAATACACTACTTTAATCCCAGCTCTTGGGAGGCGGAGGGAGTTGGAGTTGAAACTCCCCGAGTTTGATTTGAGACTAACCAGAGCTACAGAGTGAAACCCTGTCTTAAAACAAAACTCTCGGTCTGGCGGAATGGTGAATAAGAATCACCTGGAATCTTCTTAAAATTGATATTCTCCTTTAATAAGTGTGGTTTGGAGTTGCTGAGATTGTGGCTTTATGATGTCATGCAGATGGTCAACAAGGTGGCTCAGAAACCATTAAAAGAAGCACTGCTGAGATGGGCAGTGGTGGCGCACGCCTTTAATCCCAGCACCTGGGAGGCAGAGGCAGGAGGATCTCTGTGAGTTCAAGGCTAGCCTGGGCTACAAGAGCTAGTTCCAGGACAGGCTCCAAAGCTACAGAGAAACCCTGTCTCGAAAAACCAAAAAGAAAAAAAAAAAAGAAGAAGCACTGCTGATGAGATAAAGATTGATTTGGTGAGGGGTTGGGGGCTGAGAGGCAGGGATGGGAGAGATGGCTCAGCAGTTAAGAGTGTTTGCTGAAGGTGGGGTGGTGGTAGCACACACCTTTGATCCCAGCACTAAGAGGCATAGAGGCTCTTAGATCTCTGTAAGTCTGAGGCCAACCTGGTCTACAGAGTGAATTCCAGGACAGTTAGGGCTGTTACAGACAAACCCTGTCTTGGAAAAACAAAAAGCAAAACAAAACAAAGTGTTTGTAGTGTTGTAATTAATATAGTTTCTGCGTGATTATTCGGGCCTGGGCAGCCAGGCAACGAAAGTGCAGTCTCTGTTTACACATGTCTAAAAAGTACTAACTAAGCTCAGGAGTGAGGTCCGCTAAGGGAGGTTAAACTTCCTTAGGGACAGTAATATCAAATGACACACAGCGTCAACGAGTAGGGGACTCATTGCTGTAGACAGATTTTTCTTTGGGCCACCAGCTCACAAATAACCACATGAAGACTTCTTATTAATCATGAATGCTTGGCCTTAGCCTAGGCTTGTTCCTAACTAGTTCTTATAACCTAAATTAACCCATATCTTTTAATCTATGATCTTTTTTATGGTTTTTTGAGGCAGGGTTTCTCTGAGTAACAGCCCTAGCTGTCCTGGAATTAGCTCTGTAGACGAGGCTGGCCTCAAACTCATAGAGATCCGCCTGCCTCTGCCGCCTGCATGCTGGGATTAAAGGTGAGCATCACCATTACCTGGCCTACTTTCGTTTATGTGGCTTGGTTACCTTTACTCTGTACTGCCCATCCTGCTTTCTCTGTGTCTTGAGGACGACCCTTCCTTTCTTCTTCCCAGATCTTTCTGTCCCCAGAAGTTTTACCCAACCTCTTCCTGATAAACCATTCAGTGACACATCTTCACACAGTGTAAAGGAATATTCCACAACATTTACCCCTAAATAAAAAGGAAAGGTTTGTCTAAAAAAAAAGGAAAAAATCTTAACTCTAACATAATAAAACTATAAACAATAAGAATGATTATCAGGTATCTTTATGGAACCTGAGAAAACTGAGATGATGGTTAAGTCCTGGGAAAACTAGCCATGGTGTCTGTTGTTCAGTCTCTGTGCAATGGGAAACCGAAGACTAATTTGTAATCCTGGCTAAAATAATCTGTGAGGCTGGACCATCTCAGCCAGCAGCCTTGAAGCTGTTCTTCATGTAGAACTCTAAGGAAACTGTAATAGAGGCATGCTGAGAGGCTGGATCACCTAAGCTACCCATTTTCATTGGTGTCTGGTCCCCTTGCTCTGAAAACACACAAACTTTCAAGGGTAACATACATATCTGCATTAACACCACTATGGACTGTGTGTTGTACACAAGCCCCCCCCAAGATGATTTGATTTTTATGTTTGAGCAGGTAAAATATATGTCACCTGTCTTGTAGTTTTTTACGTTTTTATGTCTGCAGCCAGGATTTTCAAAGGGTCTTTCCCAATCAAACCAGATCCTCTTTAACCTTGAAAGAATCCATAGCCTTTCACTTTCTATGGAAGCAAAAGCATAACCTCTTCTCTAAAGCAATATATTTTCTGACTTCCATTTTAAAGTTAAGGCAGTCCTAAAGTATCGAGGCTGCTTTAATTCAGCAGTCCCTCTTACAATCCCATGTCTCTCAGCAACTGTCATTCTCTGTTCATTAGCATTCAAAAAATTCACAATTAACAAAGCACTATATAAGGTCCAAACTCCCTGTGTTACAATAATTTTCATCCTTATGTGACTTTTTTTTTTTAGTTATTTTATTCTCTCTTTGAAGACTTTATTTTATTATTTAAAACTAATCATTCAGCTGGGCGGTGGTGGCGCACACCTTTAATCCTAGCACTCGGGAGGCAGAGGTAGGCAGATCTCTGTGAGTTCGAGTCCAGCCTGGTCTACAAGAGCTAGTTCCAGGACTGGTTCCAAAGCTGCAGAGAAACCCTATCTAGAAAAAACAAAAAACAAAAACAAAACAAAACTAATCATTCTTTTTCTATGACTGTCTATACCCGTTTTCTTTTCTTTCTTTAGCATCTAAGCACATTTTTAAACATACTATATCTGTTCAGAAGTTTTCTTGGTCTGGGCTACTATACTAAGTGTCTGCAGCCATGCACTTGCAGTGTTTTCTGACACACATGAACCAACATTAAACTATTAAACAGAGGTTAGGCCCTCCACCACAAGCATGTGACCTGGCTGCTAGTTCTGCCCCCTTTGAGTCAGTGAGAACTAAGCCCCAGTTCCAATAGATGCTCTTACCTTGTCTGCCACACCATGTACTATGCTGCCCACTGCTCATCAACCCCATTTAAGGGCTTGGTAGCAAGGCCTTGTAAAAGAGCAGCACCTCTGTATGCACAGCCCACCCGAGAGACCACTTTCTCAAGTCCTGTGTGGAAATACTTTCTTCCACATTGGATGTCATTTGTAGATGGATCTTTCTTTGGGTCACCAATGTGCAAAAAAAAAACATGGAGACTTATTATTAATTATGAAAGCTTGGCTTATAATTTAGGCTTGTCCCCTAGCTCTTATAACTTAAATTAGCCCATTTCTATTCATCTATGTGTTGCCAAGCGACTCATGACTTTTACCTTTCCTCCTGCATCTCTCTCCCTCTGCATCTGGTTAGCGACTCCACCTTTCTTCTTCCAGAGCTCTCTCTGTCCAGAAGCCCTTTCTATACCTCTCACCTAGCTATTGGCCATTTAGCTTTTTATTAAACCAGTCACAGTGACACATCTTCACACAGTGTAGAGAAACATTCCACAACACATTGTGAACAAGAAATGTTCTCTGGGTCTTACCTGCAAAGCATTGTCAGAACCAAGAAACCATATTTAAATTCTTGGAGAAGACTAGCCTTTGGGGCCGTGGGTTGAAATAATAGACTAAAAAAGAATTGAGAGCAAGATGACACTCAGCTTTTGCAACAGGCTGCTGATGTTTGGCTGTTTCAGCAGCAATAATATGAGAAAAAGAATAACACCTAGCAAAGGCACAGATGACTAGCTATAGACTCTTAAGTATCGGATGTCTGAGTGCTCACCTACAACGCTTTCTGTTTCAGAAGATAAACTTCATCCCGTGAACGCCTCAGGAAGCCCTCATTGTCAACTCTGACGTTAGGCATCCTGAGTCAGGGGGCCTAGGCTAGCCTCAAGCTTTCTGTATAGCTAAGGATGATCTTGAACTCCTTTTGCCCCTTCCCATGTTGAGATTGCAGGCATGAGCCACTATGCTGGGCTATAAAATAAAACGTACATCAACACTTTGATTAATAATTTGCCTCCTCTCATCGTGCACCCCTGATTTTCTCCAATTATGCAGGTGCTTGGGCTTGTAGTTATGTGGCCAACCTAGAGGATTTAAGCAGGCCGGGACTCTCATTTGTTCATTTCTCAGGGAATATTACAAAACCACAGGTGCTGGGCTATGGAGCAGCATTCTTAACTGTTGAAATGAGGTCACTAGAAGAATGGGACCATTGTAAACCCTGAGCAGAACACCACTTAACACGGAGTAGGAAGGAGGCAGAGGAACAAGAAGCCTGCTACCTCTAGGTACTTCTTGGACTTGGCAGCTAGTACTTGGCTAGGAATGGCTGTTGCGTGAGTTCCCAGTACTGTGTTGAGTTTAGACTGACAGAGCAGAATCATTTGTCAGAACGAGTGGTGCTTTCTTCTTAAAGTCTTAATGGTTGGCTGGGACAGGGGTGGGAACCCTCTGGAGTCATCTAACACCAGCTGTAAGTGGTGTACCTGAAGTGGAGCTTGGAAGAAAGGCTGCTGGATGAATGTGGAGAGCGTTTACAAGAGACAAACTGAGCTGTGGGACAGGCAGCCCTCATCATGGTGGCTGTGGGCCGTCTATCAGGGCATCACGAGGCTTACCTTGTGCTCACGTCTCCCGGGGATGGCAAGGGCAGCTGGAGAGGAGGAGAGGGCCAAGGGCAGAAGGCCAAGGAAGAGGGCAAGAGCTGGGTGGAGAAACAAGGCTTGTCCCTGAGGAGTTGCGATTGCAGAAGCCTGGTGACTAGCTGCTGTGGTCAATGTGCTAGGAAGAGCTTTACACACCCTCTTCTGAGAAAAAAAAAGGGGGGGGTGGGAGTGACACAGGGAGAGACAGAGACTCATTCTCACCCTCAGAGATCTCAGATAATAACTATAATAATTATATATGCTTAGTTCTTGATTTCTTTCTTTTCTTTCTTTCCTTCTTTCCCTTACCCTTCCTCTCTTGTTCTCTCTTTATTTTCTATTTATTTATTTATTATTTTTCAAGACAGGATTTCTCTGTATAGCAGCTCTGTCCTGGAATTCTCTGTGTAGATCAGGCTGGCCTTGAACTCACAGAGATCTACGAGCCTCTGCCTCTCCAGTGCTGGAGATTAAAGGTGTGTGCCACTGCCACCCGGTTCTTTGTATGTTTGAAACAGGCTCTCATTGTATAGTCTTAGGGGGCCTGAAACTCGCTGTGTAGGTAAAATCACCTGGCGCGAGTGAGAAGGAGACACGGAACACCAACAAACCCGCTTAGGAGTTTATTAGAGGAGAGTGTGCACAGGCCTGGAAATCGAGGTGCAGAGAGAGAGAGAGAGAAAAATGGCGCTTCCAGCTTTTAAAGGCCGCCCCCCCCCGCACATGCGCACAGGGGGTAGACGTGACTACGTCACACCGATGACGTATGACGGGTGACTCATGCATGCGCGTAAGGGTTTAGCTGAGTCATACTTGGATGTAACCACGCATGCGTGCACATGGGTCACCCGATGACTGGTGACTCACGCATGCGCGCAAGGGTTTAGCTGAGTCATACGTGGATGCAACCACGCATGCGTACACGTGGGTCACGCAGGGCCTTTTGTACCCGAGGGCCAGACCGCACGTGCCTGTCTTTAGAACCCGGAAGTGCAGCCTTATCTGTGGCTAAATAATTACAGGTGGCCTGCTTACGGGACCCTTGTAGCCCCAGCCTTTCTCTTGCTGGGATTCCAGGTGTGTGCCGCCATCCAGAGAGCAGTCCTTATGAACCAGTGCAATCTTGCATTCTCAGTGGCACCCAGTGCAAACTTTTATACAGTGTTATGCCCAAATCTGCGAAGTCCCCCAAAAGCCAACAAGGAGACCAAGTTCCTTATATAAAAGCTTGTCTTTATTTTATGCAAGTTTGCAAACTCGATCTCCCTGCATGTCCATCGTATTGGAATAAACGGAGAGCCCCAAGCTCAGAGCTGGGTTTTTAAAGTAGTAAAGATGGGGGTGAGGGGTTTCTGAGGTTTAAGACCCCTGATTGGCTGACATTTGTCTAGGGGTGTCCTGGTGAATGTGTGCTGGCAGGTGGTCCTATCTACAGTGGTTGGAACGTTAGGCATTTCCTTTGGATGGTCTGTTTTTGGGTGGTGCTCGGGTAATCTCAGTTTGTAGTTCTTCCAGCAATTAGGTATTGCTTCAGGGTAAATTACTGAGACTCGGGCCTCTATGGAACTTATCGATGGCTGAGTCCTACACTGGCAGGTGATAATGGTTGGAAGTAAAGAACTTCCTTTGGGTGGTCTGTTCATATTTAGCTTATCATGGCTAACTCCTACAACAGGTCCTCCTCAAATAAGACTTATTATTCTTTGGGGTATGAAAAAAATACAGGGTTGGTAAACTGATAATATGCACTGCACCAAATGATTTGGAGGCCTAGGAACACAAACGCTCCCCCACCTTACCCCAGCACTCTTCCTTACACGTTTTAAGGGCTCTCGTTAGCAGTCTGCTTGTCTACAGTCCGCTCCTTATTTTATTTTATTTTTTTATTTTTGGACATATTCTCAACTGTGCAGGCCTGGGACTTACCATGTAGACCAGGCTGGCTTTGAACTCACAAAGATCCCCCTGCTTACCCCTCTGGTGTTCTGGGATTAGAGGTGTGCACCACAGGCCTAGCTCACTAGTTTTCTAAGCTATGTCTTTGACTAACCGTGAGGTTTGTGTTGCTGGCAATCCAGACTAGTTAAACCTCTGTGGCCATTAGCCACTTGCTGTGGGGCCTGGAGAATCAACCGTTAATGAGAGGTGCTAAAGGACAAAGGGGTGGGGTGGGCAAGGCCTTTAGGAACTACTCCTGTGGATAGAGATAGCCCCACAGGTCCAGGGAAGGAGTTACAGGAGAAGGGAGCCCTGGGGCTTTTGACCAGATTTATATCTGCATCGTTTCCCACCTTCCAGAGGATTGTTAAGGACAGCCCTCCACAGCTTGGGAACTGTGGGATTGTGGGCTCCAGGTTCTCATAAGATGCAAGACTGTTATGAAGAAGGCAGTGTGAAGCTAGTGTGGTAGCTCTTGATCTACTTGCTACATGGCAAGTTGCTGACGTGTGTGTGTTTGTGTATGTATGTGAGCATCCCTGGCCTTGTTGGTGTGTGAGGGTCTATGTGTGCTCCTGTGCATGGGAGTGTGTGTATGGGTCTGTGTGTGTGTGCTCCTGTCCATGTGTGTGCATAGGGTGTCTCTGTGTGTGTTCCTGTCCATGTGTGTGTGTGTTTCTCTGTGTGTGTTCCTGTACATGAGGGTGTGTGTGGGTCTCTGTGTGTTTCTGTCCATGTGTGTACATGGGGGGGAGCTCTGTGTGTGTGTTTCTGTCCGTGTGTGGGGGGGTGTCTCTGTGTGTGTGTTCCTGTGTATGAGGGGTGTGTGTGGGTCTCTGTGTATGTGTTCCTGTCCATGGGGGGGTCTCTGTGTGTGTTTCTGTCCAGGTGGGGGGGTCTCTATGTGTGTGTTCCTGTCCGTGTGTGTGGGGGCCTGTGTGTGTGTGCGCTCCTGTACATGAGGGTGTGTGTATAAGTGTGGAAATCTCAGGTAGACGCCAGGTATCTTTCTTTATCACTCTCCACATTAATTTTTGAGTCAGGGTCTCTCCCTGGACCTGGAGCTCTTTGGCTGGTAAATCACAGGGATCTTGTCTCCACCTCCCCAGTGCTGGGATCACAGGCACGTGAAATTAGCCTGTCTTTTTAAATTTTTTAATCTTAAAAGATATTTATTCTTTAATTATGCACATGTGCTTATGTGGGGTAAGCGTGTATGAGTGCACATATGGAAGCTTCTGGTCCCTCTGGACCTGAGTTATGGGCAGCTTAAGTCCTCTAAAGGGTTAACTGCTGAGCCATATCTCCAGTCCTTTAAATTTTTTTATTTTTTTTTAATTTATTTATTTTATTTATTTTTTTTTTTTTTTGGTTTTTCGAGACAGGGTTTCTCTGTAGCTTTGGAGCCTGTCCTGTAACTAGCTCTTGTAGACCAGGCTGGCATGGAACTCACAGAGATCCACCTGTCTCTGCCTCCAGAGTGCTGGGATTAAAGGCGTGTGCCACCATCGCCCAGCTAAGTACTTTTTAAATTACATTTTATTACCTATTTGGGGTGGTACCACATGTGGAGGTCAAAGAACAATTTGTGAGAGTCAGTTCTCTCTACAACGTCCTGTGGATCATACTCAGATTGTCAGGCTTGGGGCCTTTACTCACTGTGCCTGGCCCTGTGCCTGAGGCTAAGAATCTGAACTCAGATTCCCAAGCTTACAAAGCAAGCCCGTTACCATTTTCAAACTTTTCTGCTGTCCCTACCCATTTGTTCCCAATTATCATTTTGAAGTATTTGATATGAGATATTTCTCTTTTCTTTTTCATTCTTTTCTCTTTTTTTTCCAAGATAGGGTTTAACTGTGTAGCTCTGACTGTCCTGCAACTTGCTCTGTAGCCCAGACTGACCTCGAAACTCAGAGATTTGCCTGCCTGCCTCTGTCTCCCGAGTGCTGGCGTTAAAGACATGAGCCGCCATACCCTGCTCATGCCTTGGGATTTTGAAGAAAATTGTTTCTTAAACCACACAGAATCTCTAATCAAAAGACACTGCACTATAAACTGAGATTCCTTGGCGATTTAAAGTATGTGTTCCAAAGTGTGTGTGTGTGGGGGTGGGTGTAAGAGAAAGAGAGAGGGTGGGGGGAGGAGGAGAAACCTGGGAAACATGGGGAGTAGGGGAGGGGAGAAATCATCTTTGTTCCCTTTTGGGAGGGTCTGGGAATGTAGCTCAATAGAATTGTTTGCTAGTGCCCCCAGGGGCTGAGTTTTGTCCCCAGAATTGTTTGTGTTCCTTTTCTGGGAAATACTCTTTCTGTTCTTGATTCTTGCCCTTTCCATGATGTGTATTTCCCATTTGAAAGAGATGCAGTGACAAGCTCCTCTGTTTGTGAAGCCAGGGCCTGACAGATACCACACAAAGACAGGGGAAAGGAAGGGAGGGGAGGCACGGGAGAGAGCTCCCAATCCTGTGTGCGTTGGCTCCAGGTTTGTCCTGGCTGGGTCCAGAGAAAGCTCAGAGATGGTATCACTGAGAGCCAGGGCAGAGGCAGCGGGCCAGCTCAGGGAAGGCACAAATGGTGTCAATACTGACAGGCCAAGCAAGAGGTTTCAGGCCACAGGGACTGAGTGAAATAAGGTTTTGTCACTAGTTTTGAACCTCTGAGACTCTGCTCTCTGTGGGAAAGGGTCTTTAGTGTGACCTACCAGGTCAGAACAGAAGAGGGCTAGATACTACAGTCTCCAGATCGTGGCTGGAGATGTTCATCTGCCATGGCCAGGGCCAAGAAGCGGGGCTGACTGAGCAAGCCAGCAGGGAGCAGCAGTTGCTCACTGCAGGGTCTGTGGGATTGGAGTCACAGATAACGCAAGGACACTGAAGCCACCTGCTCAGCCCAATATGTGGAGTGAGAGCGAATGGCAGCCTCCAACACCCGTTCCACATGCTAAGGCTCCGTGGTTAGACCGTTACTGAACAGTTCAGGGAGCAGTGAGACTGGAGGCCATCCTCATCTGGGTGTCATACTGTGCCCCAGGTCATCCAGTGTTGAGTCAAGGTGGGCTGGGCAACTCAATGCTCCAAGCACCCCTAGAAGCCATGGCCCATTCAGAGCCTGAAAAGGGTGGACAGAGGGAATCTGGATGAATACAGAATGGGGTGGAACCATCACTCCTGCACAGGCAGAAGCCAAAATGTGACATTAAAGGCCACAGGGACCTGTGGGTGGGAAAGCGGAAAAGGGGCAGTCAGCGGAGCTGCCCCAGTGTGATCCTGGAAAGGTCTGTGTGGAAGGTGGGGGAGGGGTGTGTGTGTGAGGGTGGTTGTGCTTGGATTTAGGTTGAGGAGAGGGGTGGCTTGGGCTTGTTGG
This sequence comes from Ondatra zibethicus, assembly GCA_004026605.1. NCBI lineage: Eukaryota > Metazoa > Chordata > Mammalia > Rodentia > Cricetidae > Ondatra > Ondatra zibethicus. Next base: position 105,603 of record PVIU01001347.1, on the reverse strand, counting down.
TCCTTCTGTCTGTTTTTAATTATTTATTTATATTTTATGTGTATGGTGTTTTGCTTGTCTGTGTACCACATCTATGCTTGGCGCTTGGATTACCTGGAACTGGAATTAAAGATGGTTTTGGACCAGGCAGTGGTGGCGCACACCTTTAATCCCAGCACTTGGGAGGCAGAGGCAGGTGGATCTCTGTGAGTTCAAGGCCAGCCTGGTCTACAGAGTGAGTTCCAGGACAGGTTCCAAAGCTACACAGAGAAACTGTGTCTCGGGCTGGAGAGATGGCTCAGAGGTTAAGAGCACTGCCTGCTCTTCCAGAGGTCCTGAGTTCAATTCCCAGCACCCACATGCTGACTCATAACCATCTGTAATGAGATCTCAACCATCTGTAATGAGATATGGTACCCTCCTCATGCCTGCAGGGATACATGTAGGCAGAACACTGTAAACATGATAAATAAGTAAATCTTTAAATATATATAAATAAGTAAATAATAAGACCAAACCAAACCACTTTCTCCTGTGGCAAAGTAAGGACCAAAATTCAGAATTAAAAAAAGATTACATTAAAAAAAAGAAAAAGAAACTGTGTCTCAAAAAACCAAAACAAAGAAACAACAACAAAAACAACAGAACAAAACAAAAATATGGTTTTGGGTGCTGGGAATTAAATGTCAGTCCTTAGGAAAAACCACCAGGGCTCTTAACTGCCAAATCATCTCTCCAGTACCATTCTCCTCCCCACACACACCTTTTTTTTAAAGGAAAAATCTTACGTAGGTCAGGAAGGCCTTAAACTGACTGTGTAGATGCAGGATGACCTTGAAGTCCTGACCTCCCTCTTCCCACCCCCAGCTGATCTTAAGTGATGTCACCACACTTGATTTCTGTTCCGGGGCCTGTAGTTCCTCACCGAGTTGTTGTCTTTCCCGCGGTGTGCTGGATGCTGGATGTACTTCATGGGAGGTTCTGCCTGTGCTCCTGGAAGGGAATGTTTATCTATCTGGTTCTCCACATCCACCTTCAGCATGAACAACTGCTTCTCTAAACCTCAGGATGGTTTCAAGGATAGATATGGGTCTATTTTCATTTGCCTACATGTTTATATCCAGTTATGCCAGCACCACTTGTTAAATATGCTTTCTTTTTTCCATTTGATATTTTTTGCTTCTTTATCAAAAATCAGGTGTTCGAAGATGTGTGGATTGATATCCAGGTCTCCTATTCGGTTCCATCAGTCCTCCTGTCTGTCCTCCTGTTTTCAGTACTGTAGCTCTGTAGTAGAGTTTGAAGTCAGGGATTGTGATGCCTCCAGAAGTTCTTTTATTGCCCAGGATTGTTTTGGCTATCCTGGGTTTTTTGCTTTTCCAAATGAAGTTGAGCACCATTCTTTTGAGGTCTTTGAAGAATTTTGCTGGGATTTTGATGGGCATTGCATTGAATCTGTAATTGCTTTCGGTAAGATTGCCATTTTTACTATATTAATTCTGCCTACCCAAGAGCATGGGAGGCCTTTCCACTTTCTGGTGTCTTCTTCAATTTCTTTCTTCAAAGATTTAAAGTTCTTGTCATACAAGTCTTCCACTTGTTTGGTTAGAGTTACTCTGAGATATTTTATGCTATTTGTGGGTTTTCTGGAATTAGTATTGCTGATGACTTCTAGTTTTAAAGCATGGTGATCTGATAAGGTACATTGGATTATTCCAATTTTTTTTGTATTTGTTGAGGTTTGTTTTGTTACCGAGTATGTGGTCAATTTTTGAGAAGTTTCCTAGAGGTGCTAAGAATGTATATTCTTTTCTGTTTGGATGGAATATTCTATAGATTCTGTTAAGTCCATTTGAGTCATAACATTTGTTAGTTCTCTTATTTCTCTGTTCATTTTTTGACTGATTGACCTGTCCATTGGTGAGAGGGGAGTGTTGAAGTCTCCCAGAAAACCTGCAGTTTATACCCGGACCCCACCACGGCAATGCAACTGTGCACCTTTAAGGCTGCCCCACCAACCAGCAGGTCTAGGCATCGGGGCTAGCATTTGGGATGAATGTTGCTCAAAATATATGATTTCCTAGAGACACTACACAGAAAAGGTTATGTAAATGGCATAGCCTACGACATTAACAGCGACTGCCTGTCGGCACATGTGACAGTACTTTTCTCATTGCTGTGACCGAACGCCAGATAAGAAGCAACTTAAAAACAGCTTGGACTGGTGGCTCGTGCTTATTATCTCAGCCCTCAGGAAGCTGAGGCAGGAGGAGCTACAGAAGGAGACCCTGCCTGTCTTAAAAAAGCATTAAGCTAGATGGTGGTTGTATAAGCCTTTATTACTACTGGCACTCAGGAGACAGAGGCAGGCAAATCTCTGAGTTCGAGGCCAACCTGTTCTATAGGGTGAGTTCAAGGACAAGTAGGGCTACACAGAGAAGCCCTGTCTCAAAAAAACAAAAACAAAATTAAAATAAAATAGGGCAGTTTAAGGAGGGAAGGGCTTATTTAGGGGGTACAGTGTCATGGCAGGGAAAACACGGCTGCAGGAGAGGACATAAACCCCGGCTGCAGCTGTAGTTATGGATGGTTGTAAGCCATGGGAATTGAACTCTGACCTCTGCAACAATAGCAAGTGCTCTTAACCACTGAATCATCTCTCCAGTCTAGTAAATAAACTAAAGAGGAATGTAGTGGTTTGAAAGAAGATGGCCCGACCTTGTAGACTCCTCATGGGAGGCCTTATCCTTTCTGAGGAGTGGATGGGGGTTTGGGTGGGGGCCACGTGGGAGTGGGAAGCAGGAGGAGAAGGGGAGGGAGGGAGGGAAAACTATGGTTGATATATAAAATGAAAAAAAAAACACTTTTCATAAAAAAATTTTTTAAAAAAAGAAAGAAGATGACCCCCAAAGGGAGTGGTACTACTAAGAGGTGCAGCCTTGTTGAGGGAGGTGTGGCATTGTTGGAGGAAGTGTGTCACTGTGGAGTGGCCTTTGAGGTCTCTTTTGCTCAAGCTTCACTTAGTGCAACACTCAGTCCACTTTCTGTTGCCTGAGCAAGATGCAGCCAGTACCATGTCTGCCTGTGCACCTCCGTTCCCCTGCTGGATGGTAACACAGAACCTCTGAACTGTAAGCCACCATCTGAGTTAAATGTTTTCTTTTGTAAGAGCTGCTGTGGTCATGGCGTCTCTTTACAGTAATAGAAACCCTAACTAAAACAAAGAGGAAGAAGAGGTTTGGAAAAGTGGTATCTTTTTTTTTTTAAAGCAGCTAGTCATGGTGGCTCACAAATTTCATCTCAGCACTGTGTAGATGGAGGCAGGTGAAGAGACAGGGTAGTATCTGTAAGTTCAAGGCCAGCAAAACAAACAAAACTGGCAGGCTGCTCTCTCAAGCATAATTTCGCACCACAAACCAATTTTAGCTTTAGTGTTTCTCATTTAAATCCTTTGACTTTACAGACTTTTTGTTGTCTTCATGTAGAGTTTCACTTGCACTTGTAGACCAGGCTGGCCTCAAACTCACTAGTGTCTAAGCATGGCCTACAACTCTCAGCAACTCGTCTGCTTCATCCCTCCAAGTGATACGATTACATATGTGATCATACCCAGCCTTTGAGAAGAGGTCTTGCTATGTAGTGCAGGCTAGCCTCAAGTCTGAGCACTCACCAGAGAACTAAAGATGGCCTTGAACTTCTGACCCTCCTGCCCCCAAGTGCTGGGACTACCAACGTGTGCCATCAGGTGCAGGGCTTTTTCCCTTTTGGCTTACTCCGTGCCCTAGCCCATGGGATGTTGCCACTCACATTCACAGTGGCCTCTCCCTCTCAGCTAAACTGAAAACACCTTGACAGTTTAATGAAAGACCCAAATGTGTATTTCATTAATGACCAAGGCATTTTTAAAATCCAACCAATTTGGCAATAGAACTTGATTATTACAAGCGTATTCAGAGAGCTGGGAATGTAGCTAGGTGGGAGAGCACCTAACATGAGGCCCTGGGTTCAGTGCCAGTGGAGGAGGGGGATAGATTCTGATGGTCTCCAGAGTTTCTCTCTGCCTGTTTTTCTTAGTTAGGGTCTCTGTTGCTGTGACGAGATACCATGAGCACTGCAACTCTTATAAAGGAAAACATTTAACTGAGGTGGCGGCTTACAGTTTCAGGCATTTAGTCCATTATCATCATGGCTGGCAGCCTGACAGTGTACAGGCAGACATGGTGCTGGAGAAGTAGCTGAAAGTACTATATCTTGCAAGCAACCAGAAGTCAACTGTGACACTCTTTTCCTTGTAGAACTGCCTAAGAGTGTTATGGAATTTTTGTTTGTTTTTTTGAGACAGGGTTTCTCTGTAGCTTTGGAGCCTGTCCTGGAACTAGCTCTTGTAGACCAGGCTGGCCTCGAACTCACAGAGATCCGCCTACCTTTGCCTCCTGAGTGCTGGGATTAAAGACGTGTGCCACCACCACCCGGCAAGAGTGGTTATTAAACCAAGTGACAGCATCACTATTAAGCTGTCTTGAAATCTTTTCTGCCAGTGAAATTAGTTCAAAACTCTTCCTTTTGGATTGGCCTGTGGGCAAGTCTGTGGGGTATTTTCTTGATCAATGATTGACGTAGGAGGGCCCAGCTCACTGTAGGTGGTGCCATCCCAGAGCTGGCGCTTCTGGGTGCTGTAAGGAAACAGGCTGAGTAAGCCACCATGAACAAACCAGTAAGCAACACTCCTCCATGGCCTCTGCATCAGCTCCTCCCTGACTTCACTGGATAATGAACTACAGGTGTAAGATGAAATACACCTTTTCCTCCCCAAGCTGCTTTTGGTCATGGTGTTTTGTCTCGGCAATAGAAAAGTAGCTAAGACAATTAGTAAAGTTGACTATTAGGTTCTCCAGGAAATTGTACTTGATGTCGAGCAATCTGCACAGAACGGACACTAGTCAAACCACCAGTCACTGCCTTGTGACTTCTTACACTACTCTTTTTTCTTTTTCTGTCTCTGGTCCATGAGGATGGTAGTCTTACCTACTTTCAGGTTCGGGTGAAAAGGAGACAGGTCCATTTTCATAAGGGAGCCATTTTGTGACAGGACTGGCTAGTTCCAAGTCTGGTTTGAGACAGTCTTCCAGGAAGAACATGATGGAGCTATATACGATGTAAGCTATTCTGCTTCTCGTTTGTTGCAAATTTTTTGAGGCAGGGTTTCTCTGTGTAACCCTGGAAGTCCTGGAACTCACTCTATATACCAAGCTGGTGTTGAACTCAGAGATTCATGTTGTGGAACAATCTTTATACACTGTAAATATGTATTACTCTCATTGGTTAATAAAGAGATGACTGGCCTAAAGCTGGGCAGGAAGAGATTGGGTGGGAGAGCCAGACTAGGAGGATTCTGGGAAGAAGAAGGGCGGAGTCTCAGGAATCCTGAGCCAGATGCAAAGGAAGCAGGACATGTAGAAAATGAGGCCGGTGGTGGTGCACGCCTTTAATCCCAGCACTTGGAAGGCAGAGGCAGGCAGATCTCTGTGAGTTTGAGGTCAGCCTGATCTACAATAGCTAGTTCCAGGATAGGCTCCAAAGCTACAGAGAAACCCTGTCTCAACAAACAAAAAACAAAACAAAAACAAACAAACAAACAAAAAACCCAAAGAAAATACGGTAACAAGTAATGAGCCACATGGTAGAATTTATATAAGAAATATGGGTTAATTCAGGTTGTAAGAGTTAGTTAGTAACAAGCCTAAGCTATTGGACAAGCATTTATAATTAATATTAAGTCTCTGTGTGGTTATTTTGGAACTGCTGGCAGGACAGAGCTGACCAGCGGTCCTGACAAAAAAAGTCTGCCTACAGATTCATCTGCTATACAGTCCCTGCTGTCTACCATGTGACAGCAAGTCGGGCAAGGGGCTGGAGACTGAAACACACACACACACACACACACACACACACACACACACACACACACAGAGAGAGAGAAACATGGGTCATCCTGGAAACAAGAATGCTAATTTTATTGTGTTCCAGGGCAACTTATATAGGGCTCTCCTTGACTAATGGCCATGCCCTAGCTCTCATGACTTATTAGCTGCAAGCCCACCAGAAACCATTCCCCTGCCATCAGGAACTCATGAAGGTCTCAAGCCCAGAGTAGCTGCAAACATAGGAAAACAAGTTGTTTATTATGGCAGGCAAGGGGTCACAGATAATTCAGGGTCTGAGGTTCTGCAGTCCCCAACAACCTGTCTTTGCCTCCAGAGTGCTGGGATTAAAGGCATGAAATGATCAATACCACCACCACCACCACCACCACCACCACCCAGCTGTGTTTTGTTATTCTGATATAACATAGCTTCAAGGAACTCTAGAGATGATCTCTTCCAACTCTGTCTTTCCTACGGCCAAAGGAGCAAATGTAAATAGCACAAGGGTCCCCCCAGAAGAAATAAAGTATATATTCTTGAGTCAGACAGACCTGCCTGAGTATTGGACACAACTGGCACATGCCTGTATTCCCGACACTCAGGGAGGCTGAGGCAGGGATATCAGGAGTTCAAGGCCAGCCTCAGCCACATAGGGATTCTGAAGCAAAGGAGAACCAAAACCCAAACAAATAAACAATGTACTTATAGCCCAGTCCTGCCATTTTCTAGTTTACGGTCTTAGGGCAGAGAGCTGAATGTCCCACTATAGCATTTACTAGGGGGCTCAGATAGTCTAGATAGAGGAAATATTATGTTCAAAGAGAGAGGAGACAGGAGAGGTCCAGCTGCACAAACGAGAGGATTGGAAAGAGGCAAGAGGCGACTCCGGCAGGGTGGAACTGGAATACCTGGTATTAACACGAAAGGGAGGAGAAATGTTGGTGGGATGGGGAGGGGCTGCTGTCCTCCCGCTAGCCAGTGCCTGTTCCTCCTTAGTATCACTTTGTATGACCAGCGTGCTTGGAGGAGGCCATGGCTCAATTTTAGTGGACAGTAACTGCAGACACAGGCTTCAACGCACTTTTATTACCATTAGCATTGCTACAAACCGAGACAGCATGTCACCAGCGGCATCTGCGTAGGCTTTGTAGCTCAGGAAGGCAGACTGGGGGGTGTCTGGGAAGTCGCTGATGCCTGAGATTCCTTCATGCTCCCCTGTCAGCTCAGCTCTTCATTTCAGTGCTCAGTAAGACTGTCCTGAAAATTAAGGCCATACACGTGTCTAAGTCATTGCCAGTCCCATTTCTATGTGTATGACATTATTCTAACTGTTCAGTTTATTGATTCATTTATCTTCTCCAGAAACTTTCAAAAATAGGCTGTGTTACTCTCTTCTTTCAACTTCTCAAAACTTTGGCCCACTTTTGATTCCAGTACTGGGAAGGCAGAAGCAGGCAGATCCCTGAGTGTTTGAGGCCAGCCTGGTCTAAATAGCTAGTTCCTGGCCAGCCAGGGCTACGCATATGCTACTGAGACCTAGCATAACATACATAAAAAAACATAGGTAAGTGTACAGCTTGATAGTTTCAGAGTATATACACATAATAAATTCCTATAATAAAAACCAAAACTCCCCCGGGACCCAACTCCACTGGTAGCCCCTTTTTTGGTCTCAACACAGAAACAAATATCATCTTTACTTTTTTTTTTTTTATTTATTATGTATACAATATTCTGTCTGTGTGTATGTCTGCAGGCCAGAAGAGGGCACCAGACCTCATTACAGATGGTTGTGAGCCACCATGTGGTTGCCGGGAATTGAACTCAGGACCTTTGGAAGAGCAGGCAATGCTCTTAACCACTGAGCCATCTCTCCAGCCCTCATCTTTACTTTTTTTGCTTTCTTTTTTAAGACAGGTTCTCTCTCTGTAGGCCTTGAAGTCTTTAAGTAGGCTGGCCTTGAATTCACAGAAATCCACTTGTCCAAGACTCCTGAGTGCTGAGATTAAAGCTGTGTGCCATCATGCTTGGCCCCATCCTTACTTTTTTACCTTTTTAATTTATTTGGGTTTTTGGGAGGCAGGGGGAGGTACCTGGGTGCTATGGTTTGCTTGTGAAGTCAGAAGACAGCTAGGAGAATCACTTCTTTCTCTTCCTACCGTGTGGGTTCTGGGAAACCTAACTCAAATCATCATGGTTGGCAGCAAACACTTCAGTCTTTTGAGCCATCTTGCCCCCACCCTCGCAACCCCTTTAAGTAGTATCTTGCTTTGTAGTCCAGGCTGGCTGGAAATCACTTTGTGTAGCTCAGGCTAGTCTTGAACTCCTGGTAGTCGTCTTGTCTCAGCTGACCCATTACAGGTGTGTGCCATCTCACACAGTTCGCTGCCTTTACTTTGTGTGTGTATGTGTGTTATATATGCTTATGTATATATGTGCAGGTGCACGTACCTCCGTGTGCAGAGACCAAAGGACAACACAGGGTGTCCTGCTCTGTCACTCCTAACCTTATTCTTTAGAGAGAGGATCTCTCTCGCTGAACCTGGAGTTAGGCTGGAGCCCAGCAAGCCCCAGGGGTTCTCCTCTCTTCCCCTTCTTCCCTCAGTGCTGGGCAGCCATACCTGGCTTTTTATGTAGATGCTATGATCCAAACACAGGCCCTCTTGCTGGCACAGTAAGCCATCTCACCAGTCCCTTGATCTTACCCATAACATCAGAGTTTGGCAGGCACGGTAACGTGACTGTAAATCCTGATCACACAGCTCTAATTTCAGCATTCAGGAGGTGGAGTGGAAGATCAGCAGTTCAGGGCCAACCTATACAACACAATGAATTTGAGAGTAGCCTAGGCTACACAGTGAGGCCCTGTCTCAAAAAAAAAAAAAAAAAGAAGAAGAAAATGAAAAGACCAATAAAAGGAACAGCCAAATAACTTTTATCTAGATGAGGAAGTGTTGTTATCTACATTTTACAGGTGAGGGAATCAAAACAAAAGTTAATTAAGCAACTAGCTCAGGTCATCTACCTGGCATCTAATCTTGGCCAAGATGCCGCTTGGCCGAATGACAGATCAGGTGGGTGTCCTGAAGCTGTTTCTTCATAAAAGTGGTGGTAATAACTCCACGCTACCCATGCTCCACACTGTTGTGAGGTTTTACCAGTCCTCTCAGGTCCTGACTCAGTAGGTCAGGGGAAGGAGGCAGAATGAGGTGACCCAAGTGTCCTCAGACCGTGGGAACCAGTGTTGTGAAAATAGCTGTGCTGGGCATAGTTCATGCAGTATTTTTTTTTTAATCTTTCTTTTTTTTAATGTACTTTTTTTTTTTTTAAAAAAAAGTACCCACCAGAAGAGGACACCAGATATCATTACAGATGGTTGTGAGCCATCATGTGGTTGCTGGGAATTGAACTCAGAACCTCTGGAAGAACAGCCAGCGCTCTTAACCTCTGAGCCATCTCTCCAGCCCAAGTATTTCTTAATACTCAGGAAGCTGAAGCAGGAGGATCACTGCAAGTTTGAGGCCAGCTTGGGCTCCACGGTGAGTTTAAGACTAGCCTAGGCTACAGAGTGAGACTTTGTCTCAAGAGAAAAAAAGAAAAGCAACTTGAAGCCATCCCTGTTCTTGGGAATTCTTTCTTGTTCTTCTCTCCTTCCTTCCTTCCTTCCTTTCTTCTTTCCTTCCTTCCTTCCTTCCTTCTTTCTCTCATTCTTTCTTTCTTGTTTGTTTTGGTTTCTGAGACAGGGTTTCTCTGTGCAACAACCTTAGCTGTCCTGGAACTAGCTCTGTAGACCAGGCAGCCTCAGACTCATAGAGACCCAACTGCCTCTGCCTGTGCTGGGATTAAAGACATGTGCCTCCACTCTCAGGTTCTTGTTTTTCTTAATGAATTTATTTGCTCTACTTAAGTGATGATGATGACGATGATAAAGATGACAGCAACATCTAAGAGCCAGGCATAGTGGTTCGGGTTCATAGTAGTCCTAAGGTTAAGAGAGGATTCAAGGTCAAGGTCAGCCTGGGCTGTATAGTGAGTTCAAGACCAGTCAGGGATACTGTTTCAAAACTAATCAACCAAACCAACACGCCTAAGAAATAGTAGAATGATACTTGTAAAAGAGGAATTCTTCGCTCAAACTAAAATTCAATTCGACAACTATTTACTGATCCCCCTGCTCAAGTGGGCTTTACTGTGTATAATAATAATAACACATCCCTTTATAAGAAAGATAAACTTTTTTTTGAGACAGGATGGTTTTGTAACTCCTGTTGCTCTTGCCTCCACATCCTACAAGCTGGATTACAGGGCACTTTACCTGGCCAAGAAGAACCTTTAAGTTTAAAGATTATGTGTATTTCCTTGTGAGTATGTGCATGTGGGTGCAGAGTGCACATACCTGCAGAAGCCCGAAGAGGACATTAGATTCCTGGAGCTGGGGTTACAGGAGGTTTTGTTGTAAGCTACGTGACATGGATGCAAGGAACCAAAATCTGGTTCTCTGCAAGAGCAGCAAGTGTGCTTAACTGCTGAGCCATCTCTCCAGCCCTGGAAAAGAACTTTCTGTTCTCAAACAAAAAAGGAACGTTAAGCCAGATGGTGGTGGCACACGCCTTTAATCCCAGCACTCGGGAGGCAGAAGCAGGCGGATCTCTGAGTTCGAGGCCAGCCTGGGCTACAGAGCTGAGTTCTAGGACTGACTCCAAGGAAAGCTACAGGGAAACCCTGTCTCAAAAAAAAATAAAATTAAATTAAAAAAAAAAGAATCCTGGGCTGGAGAGATGGCTCAGAGGTTAAGAGTACTGACTGCTGCTTTTCCAGAGGTCCTGAGTTCAATTCCCAGCAACCAGACGGCTCACAACCATCTATAATGAGATCTGGTGCCCTCTTCTGGCTTACAGTCATACATGGAGGCAGAATGTTGTATATAATAAATAAATAAATCTTAAAAAAAAAAAGAGTCCTATGTAGCCAGGCATGGTAGTTCATGCCTTTAATCCCAGCACTTGGGAGGCAAAAATAGGAAGATCTCTGTGAGTTTGAATGCAGCCTGGTCTACATAGGGAGTTCCAGGCCAGCCAGAGTTACATGGTGAGCCTTTATCTCAATAAACCAAAGAAAGTAAATCTTAAGACAGACAAACAAACAAACCGTGTATAAAAAAGGCAGCCGAGGTGCAGTCTCAAAGCAAGGCTGCTGAGTTCTAGATCCCAAAGGCAGCCACAGCGAGGAGGAGGTCCTCCTTGGGGTAGGGGGTGTGCGATGGTATCTGTCCGAGGTCTTAGAATACCCACTGAGAAAGAACAACACAAATCCTATGCTAAGATGTGGTCCAGGGACCAGAGCAAACTGTGTTTGGAGTTTAAGGATTAAGATAGATAGAGATGAGGACCCATGAGATCCACACCCCGTCCAATCAAATCCTGACTGAAGTGTTCTTTACCTGCCCTCCCTAAAAGAAAGCTCTCCCCAGGATGCCTCACTCTCCTTTAACGGACTCCTCCCCTCCTGAATGTTGTTTTCGCCACTGGTTCCCAGATCTCACACTGGTGAAAGTGAAAAAGATGGGGGCACAAATGCCCTTTGTGGATTAGGATAGCCTGATTCCTGATGAGTCCCTGGGGCCCTGCCTGTCACAGGCAAATGAAAACAGACGGAAGTTTCACAACTTTATAGAGGGGAAGTGACTCACAGGCTTGAAATTTAAAAAGAAGCTTTTTGTAGGGGAAAGGGCAGAAAAAGGACGTCAGATTAGAAAAAAGTCATAAGGGTAGGGGTGGAACGACAGTGGGCAGACCAAATACCTGCTTAGAGTAACACCAAACAGGAAGGAATTATTTGATCGTTTTCTATTTTTATATCATTATCAGAAGAAGAATTGGGGATGGGATTGTAGGGACAGAGTCTTGCTATGTAGCCTGGTTGGGATAATACTCATTATGTAGCCCAGCCTGGTCTCAAACTTGTAGCAATCCTTCTGCCTCAGCCCCCTTAGTGCTTTGGCTTACAACCAACTGTTACTTCAGTCCCTAGTGATCCAATGTTGTCTTCTGGCCTCACAAGGCACCTGTACAAATGTGGCGTATAAACACTTACACAAAACAAAATCTTTAAAAAAAAAAAAAAGCACTCAGAACTTCTTTGAACTTCCAGACGTTCTATGGCTTACTTTTTTTCTTTTTTTTTTTTTAACACAGTGGTGTCTTTTGCAGTGCTGGTGATCGATCTAGACATACATTTTAATGAGCCAGTTTGGACCCTTGGACCCTTAAAAAAACAAAAGCAGCACCGACATTGATGCAAAATTGGTTAAGTGCTTGACGTGGAGGTGACGGCTGCCCAGTTCAAATTCCACAGCTCCAGAAGCAGCTCCAAAAGCCTTGGTTAGTGGGATCCAGCACTGCTGCTGCTTCCCTTACTCCATCCTCTGGTGACCGGGGACCTGCATGGCTAGGGCATGAGAGAGTATCCTTCCTAAACCTGTTCCCTCTAGTTTCCCTTGCAAGGAATCAAAAGGCATGAACCTCTCTACCTTTCCCGGGAAAGACACTCTCTGAACCCGACTTCCCAAATCAAATAACCCGGTTCACACCCATGCATCCTACACAGGGGTGAAAACGCCTCACATGTTGACTATTTAAGTTCCCTACAACAAACAAAAACATTGCATGCTGGGCAGGGCAGCAGTGGCACATATCTTTAATGCCCCATTCAGGAGGCAGTGGCAGGAGGATCTCTGAGTTCGAGGCCAGCATGGTCTACAGAGTGAGTTCCAGGACAACCAGAGTTATAGAGTGAGACCCCCGTCTCGAAGAAAAACAAAACGAAAACATTTCATGAGTCACAACCAAGTTGGCTGTCTTCCTTAATTTTGGGCTGCTATCACTCCAGAGCGACTTGGAGTTGTCTTGCTGAAGAAAACACAGAAGGCAGTGTCAAGCTTTGTTTTTGGAAATCCAGATTAACCTTTCAATTAGAAACATTTGATAAGTTGTCTCTGTTCGAGAACAGGGTATTTCTCTGACATGGGACTTGCAACTAACTCCTGCTGCAATTTCCCAAGTGGTGAACCAACCGCATCCCCTTGATGAATTGTTTAAATCCAAAGAGCAGTAAACCAGAAATCTCTACAGGTCGTTATTGTGTTGGAATTTCACAGATCTTTGTTACTTTCTTGGCCCAAAGTAAAAGGTTAGAACCGTGACTTCATTTTTGAAGCGTTCTTTTCTTGAGGGATCTTTAATTTGTGTGCATTTTCCAAAACCCCCCCGACCTAAGTCGAAGGCCTCGCCCCCAGGGTTCCCGGTCTCCTGGCACTGGGCTGGGATTTTCTGGCACTGGCTTGAGTCCCTTTCCAGGGAAGTCCCTAGTCTCCCGGCACTAGGCTGGGACCCACTCGCCTGGGCGTATCCAGGCTGGGCTCTGCTCGCCTGGGCTGGGTTCCCACCTCCCCGCTGGGAGGCTCCAGCGACCCAGCCCCGCCTGTTTTTAGCTGGTGCTGGGTTCAGCTGCTGCCTGTGGCTAGGCTATCACGTGTCACGGAGGCCTGGGCGGGGCAGCCAGGCTCTTTTTAGCGGTTGCTCCGGGCTGCCCTGCTGTGCTGCGGGCTGGACCGTGCGGACTTGCTCTTTGTTCTGCTCTCCGGGCCGTTAGGTGGGTGCTGCACCAGATCAGGACCCCCAGGCGGCTGCCGCTCAGCCTGCTCTGGCCTCCGGACTGCAGCAGCGGGTGGCGGCCGTGCGCGTGCAGTCCCGGGCTGCCTGGGAAAGCTCTTGCTTTTGTTTCCGAGGTTTACTTTCTGCTTGTACTTCCGTCTGGGCTGTGGTGGAGCAACTTGCGTTTGTCCTTTAAACGTTTAAAGGGAAACGCCTTACAGAAATACTTATGGGGGTGCGTAGAGGGAATAGTCTCGTTTATCCTTTAGCGCCTCACTAGGCAGCGCTGTCTGCTCTCCGGGTCTCCGTAGCCCAAGCTGGCCTTGAACTCTCGTTCTCCTACCCTGCGGCAGCGCGGGATTACAGTACCACCCCACCCTTAGAAAACGGTGTAAAGTGCTATTTTACGGGTGCACTAAGGAATGGATACTGCTCTCGAAGCTTCTGCCTTCACGGCAATTGTTGTGGAACTGGGACCTTTGGCAAGAGGCTAAACTGTGGCTAGACAGGTTCTGCTGGGCAGACAAATGGCAGTTTCGTTTGGGTGTGGGCCACTTGATAGCTAAATCAAACAGCTAGCGCCTCTCCTGAGATGTTCTAAATTCCCTGGAGCGACTCTTTCTTGAGCTCAGTCGGCATAAGGCATCCACTGCTAGTTTTAATCTTTTTCATACTGATGGTAGTTTGAGAGTCCCTGAGGCTGTGAGCTGGTGGTGTGGCCTGTACCTAATCCAACACTAGGGAGGTTAAATTAGAAGGACCAGTCTAGGCTTTAGACTGACCGAGACTTGAGTAAATCAAGGGCACGCCTTTAATTCTTGGGATTCTGTCACAGAAACCCGCGGATCTGTATCTCTAAGAGGCTGGCCAGGGTTACAAAGGGGCAAAAATGAAAGCAATCAAGGGCAGGCGTTTTGGGAAACTAAGCTGCCTTATGTTTGAATCGAATTGTTTGCCTTTCTGGTTAGCATTTTTGAAAAGAGGCTGCCCTTCAAAGACGTTTCTAGTGTCCTGGTTAAGAGACAGGACACGTGCCAATGACTGCTCTTTCCTGTTGAAAGTTCTTAAACTGCTCTGGAGCCTCAGCTAGCGTCAGGCTGTTGGCCCTGCATAGGGCTGAGTTAGACGTTGGGAAACTGAAGATTTATCTCCCGGAATTGAGCACCTTCCTGGGTTGGAGAAGGAATCGCTTTCCCAATGTTCTGAAATCAATTTCTTTTCTCTACAGGTTTCTTTTTTTTTTCCAGGAGGAAAAAATGGCGTCGGTTGCAATTGCTCCACAACCGGTATGATTTTTTTAAATACCCGTTTCTTGGCCCCTTTCTTTCTTCTGTTTTGAGTCATTAATATCCACTCCTCTCTGGTTGCAGAGCGTGGTGACCAGGGTGGCCAACTTGCCCTTGGTGAGCTCAACCTATGACCTGGTGTCCTCAGCTTATATCAGTACAAAGGACCAGCATCCATATTTGAGGTCTGTGTGTGAGATGGCAGAGAAGGGTGTGAAGACCGTGACCTCTGTGGCCGTGACAAGTGCGCTGCCCATCATCCAGAAGCTGGAGCCACAGAGTGAGTTCAGAGTTTTCAGTCAATATTGAGCCCAAGGGACTAGGTAGGGTGAGTTCTAAGTTAACACCAGGAAACCCTCGGGCCTTCCTGAAACACAAATCCACCTCTGTGTAGAAGCTGTCTGGTGACCCTCATTGTCACAAAGGGACTGCTTTGTAGCCATGTTACTTCTAATAGGAACTTCCCAGCCAGGCATGGTGGCTCATACCTATCATCCTAATGCTTTGGAGGGGAGATGGAGGAGTGTCAGCTGAAGGTCAGCCATGGCTACACGGTGAACTCCAGGCTGCCTGGGCTGTATGAGACACTGTCTCAAAAATGAAGAAAAAATAAGGCTAGACTTGGTGGTGTGTGCATTTATTCCCAGAACTCTGGAAGTGGAGGCAGGCAGATCTTTGAGTTCAAGGCCAGCCTGCTCTACCTAGCAAAATCCAGGCTACATAGTGAGACCTTGTCTCCAGACAAAAAAAAAAAAAGAAAAAAAAAGAAAAGAAAGAATAAATTTCAAAAATGCTTTTGTGTTAGTAACTGAAATTACAAAGGAATAATCTAGGGGGGGTGGACTGAGTTAGCTTTCTCATTCAAATGTGCAAATAGAAAATTTTTATTATATTTTAAATTATTTTGTGTCTGGTTGTGTATCTGCGTTTGTGCATAGGTGTATGCCATGACCCTGGTCAGAGAATAACAGTGATCAATTCAGATCATCAGGCTTGGCAGCAAGCAACCTTACTCACTGAGCTATCTTGCCTGCCCAAACTTTTCTTTTTCAGGCAAGGTTACACTGTAGCTCATGCTGGTCTGGAATTCCCTATGTGACTTTATCCTTAAAGAAGGATATCCCCCTGCCTTAGCCTCTCAAATGGCTGGGATCACAGGCCCAAACCCATATGCCTGGTTTATGCAGTCCTGGGGACAGAACTTTGTGCTTACTAGGCGAACACTCAACCCACTGAGCTACATCATCGGTCCAAAACTTTGTATTTTTAATACTAACATTATTGAGATAAGAAAAACACACTGAACAATTAATCTACTTAAATTAAAAATGACTGTAGCTCAATGGTAGGGCAATTTCCTGGCATTTATGAGACGCTGAGTTCCATCCCAAGAACTGCAAACAATGAGAGCCAGCTCATTTTCATTAGCAGTCAGTTCTCACTTCCTTCTGTACCCCTCGGTTGCTAGTAATCTATTTTTATATAAGATTATTTCTGGCCTCTGGTATAAGCAGAGTCCTGAAATGTGGTCTTCTCCAACAGGCTTTTTTCACTTAATGTAGAGGTTTTCAAGAATTTTCTGGGACATAGTGTTGTATGTACTGCATAGCCATGACAGATGTTCATGCTATTAATCCCTCTTTTATTAAGGATTAATATTACATTGTGTGGGTAGAACATATTTGTCTTAGGGTTACTGTTGCTGTGATGAAACACCATAAATCCCAAAGCAACTAGAGGAGGAAAAGGTTTATTTGGCCAACATAACCTGAATCACTGTCCTTGAGGGAAGCCAAGGCAGGAGCTCAAACTGGGCATGAGTTTGGAGGCAGGAGCTGACTCAGGCCATGGAGGAGTTGCTGCTCACCGGCTTGAGTCTCATGGCTTGCTCGGCTGGCTAATAGAAACCCAGCACCGCCAACTCGGGAGTGACACCACCCACGATGGACTGGGCTTCCCCCCCATCAATCACTAATTAAGAAAATGCCCTACAGGTGCGCGCATAACCTTTTTTCTCGATTAGGTTCCCTCCTCTCTGATGACTCTAGCTTGTGTCAAGTTGACATAAAAACTCGCCAGAACAATACCCCTCCCTCTTTTTCTATGTCACAGTGTGTTTCTGTGTATAGGCGGATTCTGGGGATCTGAATTCATTCTGGTCTTTATTTT
The DNA here is from genome assembly GCA_004026605.1 of Ondatra zibethicus. Classification (NCBI taxonomy): domain Eukaryota; kingdom Metazoa; phylum Chordata; class Mammalia; order Rodentia; family Cricetidae; genus Ondatra; species Ondatra zibethicus. The sequence continues at coordinate 88,593 of PVIU01001347.1, read as the reverse complement.
AGAATTGCATAGCAAATGCTTTTACCTACTGAGTCTTTTTTTTTTTTTTAAGATTTATTATCTTTACAGTGTTCTGCCTGCATATATCCCTGTAGGCCAGAAGAGGGCACCAGATCTCATTACAGATGGTTGTGAGCCACTATGTGGTTGCTGGGAATCGAACTCAGGACCTCTGGCAGAGCAGCCAGTGCTCTTAACCTCTGAGCCATCTCTCCAGCCCCTGAATTCTGGTCTTGAAGCTTTTTAAATAAGCACTTTACCACCAGGCTATCTCCCCAGCCCCAACAGTTTATCTGTTCATCAGCGGACGGACATTAGAATCACTTCTCTTTGGGAAGGTGATGAATGATGCTTCTGGGAACATACGTATGTACAAGTTTTGGGGAGAATATTTTCAGTTTTGGATGGATTTAGGAGTAGAACTGCTGGGTCTTTTATAACTGTTTAAATTTCAGAGGAATTGGGGCTAGAGAGATGACTGAGGGTTAAGAGCACTGGCTGCTCTTCTAGACAACCTTGGTGAGATTCCTAGCACCCACATGGTGGCTCACAAATATCTCTAACTCCAGTTTCAGGGGATCCAATGACGTTTTTGGCCTCCCAAAGACACTAGGCTTGTGTACTTGGTGCACAGACATACACACAAGCAAAACACCCACCCATACACATTGGATTTGTTTTTAAAATTTTAGAGGAATCACCAGACTGTTTTACTAAGCTGCTACACCATTTTACACTCTCACCACATTTTTCCAAAAACATGAACTGCTTTTGACAAAGATTTGAATCAGTTTCCAAAGGGTAAATTAGGGCATTGGGTAGCAAGTTTTTCTCTGTGCAGTCAGCCAGCTCCCAAATTACGACATAGAGATGTCTTTATTATGAAAACTCAGCTGATAGCTTAGGTTTATTTCTTACTAGCTCTTATAACTTAAATGAGCACATTTCTATTAATTTACTGCATATATATTAAGATTTTATTATGTATACAGTGTTCTGCCTGCATGTACACCTGCAGGCCAGAAGAGGACACTAGATCTCATAGATGGTTGTGAGCCACCATGTGGTTGCTGGGACTTGAACTCAGGACCTCTGGAAGAGCAGTCAGTGCTCTTAACCTCTGAGCCATCTCTCCAGCCCTAATTTACTACTTTTAATTAATTTAACTTAATTAATTTACTCTGTACTGCCCATGCTGCTTTCTTGCTTACTCTGTATCTGGTGACTTTGCCTTCTTCCCAGCATTCTCTCTGCCCTGAGAGTCCTGCCTGGCTAGCTATTGGCTGTTCAGCTTTTTATTAAACCAGTCAGAGTGCTACAACTTCACAGTGTTCAAAAAGATTATTCCACATCACCTTAAATTATAAGCATCCTTTGAGAAGCTCAAGTGAATTTGATATGAATACTTGGCCTGTTGTCTTTAACAGAGAAGCTTAGACTGAAATCTGAGCCTTATTAGGGGGATCCAGGGTGCTGCTGTTCACTGATGAGATCCCAAAATGTACCGCTGTGCACTGAGATAAGTAGGTACTAACCCAGTCTGGAAATGCTAGTTTTGAGAGTTTTCAGTTACTTTATTTCCTGAGGGAAGGTTGCTAACATTGAGGCCTTCTTCCTTAGCTGCTTTTCCTGGACAGCCCCTTATTTATCTGTCACTGGAGGAACATTGCCAGCAACCTGTGTAATTTCCTCCTGTCACAGCGAGAGAAACCAGGAAGCAGATTCTGTGGTTTTAAGAAAAACAAAAGTGCATTCTTGCTATTTTTTGTAATAAGGTGAAGTTAAAGCCAAATGAAGGCCCAAGGTATTGTCATGTGTGTTCTATACTTCAGTGACCATTTCCCTGTGTTTCCTGTTTCCTGTAGTTGCCGTTGCCAATACCTACGCCTGCAAGGGGCTAGACAGGATCGAGGAAAGATTGCCTATTCTGAATCAGCCGACAGCTGAGGTGAGCTTGGGACAGCGCTGAGGGCTTGCTGCTGGGCGTGTTTCATTTTCTCTTTAGTCCAGGCTCTGTGTGCCACAAACACACAAGTAGCTTGCCCTTACGCTCGAGCTGAGTGTAGTTTTGAAGGAGTAATGGCTGCCCCCTGACTTCCTGAACTGCTGCTGGGTTAAGTCCAAGTAGCCGAGAGGAACTAGCCGCTTTTGGTTAGAATGAATGCTTTTAGGCTGCTCTCTACAGCTTGTAACTTGGCTCCCGCTGTGACACTGCTCTTAAGTAACTGGTTCCCTAACGGTTACAGCTGGGCGCAGGTCTGGGCTGGCTTTGTGCAATGCTGGTGGGAACCACGTGCATACGTGACAGCTAGCCAGTGTTGGCAAAATTGTTGCGTCATCTATCCTCGTGATTCTGTAGCTCAGATCATGCCCTGAATTTTTCTTTCTGGTTAAGAATACAGCATTGCACAAAATGATAGGGGGAAACAGGGCTGTGTCTTTCACCATTTAAATAGGTGGGTTTTGTGGACAGCCTTTACAATACTTTTATGGGTCTCTAAAGTTTTCACTTACGTTGCTTGAGGCTATTGTAAGGATAGGAATTCTTTTCTATTTGGGATATTTAAATTTTGATGAGGGGTTGGTTAGTGTGATGACTCGTGACTTGAATCCTAGGGCTCTAAGCAGAGGCAGGGTATTCCTGTGAGTTCAAGGCCAATCTGGTTTACACATAGCGGGTTCCCAGCCAACAGGGCTGTGCAGTAAGACCCTTTCTCAAAAAAAAAAAAGGGGTTTTTTGATGACTTGTTTATAATATCCAGCATAATTTATGAACTGGAGTTATAGTTCATTGCTTGCCTACTGTGTACAAGGCCCTGAGTTTGACCTGCAACACCACAACAAAAATAGTCAATTTATTGTATTTCAAACGAAATTTAAAAAATTAGATTGGGATATTAAACTGAAAGCTTTATAAATTGTAGGGGTTTTTTGGGTTGTTGTTGTTTCATTTTGTTTTTGTTTTCTGAGATAGGGTTTCTGTGTGAAACAGCTCTTTTGATAACAGCGTTTCTCCACATTGCCTGCAACTTGCTTGGTAGACCAGGCTGGCCTTGAACTCACAGAGATCCTCCTGTCTCTCCCTCTCAAGTGCTGGATTAAAGGCAAGTGCCACCACTACCCAGCAGTACACTGAGATCTTATTAAGAAGTAAGTTAGAGGATTTTGTTGCTAGAGCTCCTTGTGACTATGCACCACCCTCCCCTGTGTCTTTTGCCATCTTTCCTCCTCTCTGTCATTCTTCTCTTTAACCTAGACAACCCTGTGTGCTGGTACCTAGAGTACCAAGTTCAGCTTGGCCTGCAGTTTTCTTTCTGGAATGATGTGACTTCTGAATGCGCTGTCTAAAGTTATATAATCTCACCAGGAGTTAGTCTGTTTCCGCTTTTGTTTTTTGGGAGATATAGGGTCTCTTAGCCTAGGCTGTCCTTGGATTCCCTTTGTAGGTAAGGGTGACGCAAAACTAATGATCCTCCCACCTCTACCTCCTAAGTGCTGGAGTTAGAGGCTTGTAGATAGACTACCATGCACCCTTTTTATGGTGCCAGCACTCAAACCCAGGGTCTCATGCTGTATAAATACTCTACTAACTGAGCTGCACCCCCAGCCTACCACCCTTCTTCAGCTGCGTTTTTCTCTACTTTTACCTATACGCAAATGTAACATTGTAAAGATTTTTTGGGGGGCGGGACAGAGGTTGCTGAGATTGTTGAACCCAGAACTTTTGGGTTTATTTTGGTTTTGAGCCATAGTTTCCCTTGTGTATCAGAACTCAAACTTCAACCCAGCCTCTTGAGTGCTGAAATTATAAGCATGAGCCACCAGTATAAGATAAAGTTTTGAAAAATACTGTATGTAAGTTAACTTTTTGTGTCTGTCACAGTGCATGTGTGGAGGTCAGAAGACAGCTTGAGGGAGTGGGTTCTTTCCTTCCCCCATGTGAGTCCCAGGATTGGAGATCAGGTCTTCTGGCTCAGTAGCACTTGCTTTTGACTGCTGGGCCATCTTATTATTTGACTGCTGAGCCCTAAGATAAATTCTTTTTTGTTATTTATTTATTTATTTATTTATTTATTTATTTATTTATTTATTTATTTATTTTTGATATAGTGTTTCTCCACATAGCCTTGGCTATAGTCCAGGCTGACCTCCCAGGCTTCTAAGAGAAGTTACTAATGAGCAAATCAAAGCCAGTCATGGGGGCACACACCTTTAATCCAAGCATCAGGAGGCAGAGGCAATTGGATCTGAGTTCCAGGTCATTAAGGGCAGTGTTATATAAGACCCTGTCTCAAACAAGAACAACAAAACCAAAACAACTTGCCTCAATAAATTAATTTCATGTTTATTTCTTTTACATGCATATCTAACAATCCTTAAAGAATGGACAGATGTAGGTCAAAGCGACCTGACAGAGACATTAGCCTCACTGAATCTTAATGCTGTGCCCAAGACCAGGAGTAAAGGGGCGTGTTCAGCCCGTCTTAACTATGCAGCCTTTGTAAAAGCCTAAGTGTGTATTTGCCCATTTTTCCCGCAAGCCGGCTTGTCTGTTCTTCTTGCAGATTGTTGCCAACGCCAGAGGTGCTGTCACTGGGGCAAAAGATGCAGTGACGACTACTGTGGCCAGGGCCAAAGATTCTGTGGCCAGCACTATCACCGGGGTGGTGGATAAGACCAAAGGAGCAGTGACTGGCAGCGTGGAGAGGACCAAGTCTGTAGTCAATGGCAGCATCAACACAGTTTTGGGGAGTCGGATGGTGCAGCTTGTGAGCAGTGGCGTAGAAAATGCACTTGCCAAGTCGGAGCTCCTGGTAGACCAGTACCTCCCTCTCACTCAGGAAGAGCTAGGTAATGTTGCTTTTATGCCAAAGTGATTTATGATTCCCTTTTAAAAACTTTGTTCATTTATTTAGAGACAGGTCTCACTATGTAGCCCTGGCTGGCCTATAACTCTCTAAGTAGACCAGGTTGACCTTGAACTTATAGAGATCTGACTGTCTACCTCTGGAGTACAGGGATAAATGTACACTACCATGACCAGCCCAAGGCTATCATTAAACTTTAACTAACTGATTAATCAAATTACATTTTATTATTTTGCGTATGGTGTACACGCACGCTATGACGCACATGCGGAAGACAAAGGACAAGTTCCTGGGGCCGATTCTGTGCTGCCTGCATGTGTGTCCCAGTCACTGTTCTATCGCTGTGATAAAACACCATGACCAAGGCAACTTATCAGAGAAAGCATTTAATTGGACTTAAGGTTTCAGAGCCTTAGAGGCCATGATGGTGGAGCCGAAGCATGGCAGCAGGAGCAGCCCAGAGGCAGAGAGCATGCTGGGAATGGCATCAGTCTTTTGAAACCCCAAAGCCTGCACTGTGACAGACTGCATTCCATTGAGGCCACACCTCTTAATCCTTCCCACACATTCTAGCAACTGGGGACCAAGTATTCAACCAAAAGCCTCTCTCTTACCACTCTCATTCAAACCACTACAGTGTGGGTGCTGGGGATCAGATTCAGGTCACCAGGCTAAGTGATGCCTCTGCCTACTGAGCCAAATGTCTGGACTTTCACATTTTTTTTTTCCTTTTAAGACAGGGTCTCATATGACCCAGGCTGGCCTTGAACTTACTATGTAGCCGAGGATGACTTTGATCCTTCTGTCTCTACCACACTCTTTGCCACTTATTTATTTATTTTTACTGAGGCAGGGTCTCACACAGCCCAAGCTGGCCTCAGACTCACTAGGTAGGTAACTCCTGATCTTCCAGTCTCTATCTCCTAAGTGTTGGTATTGTAGGTGTGCACATAGTAAGTTCCAGTCCAGCCAGGATTGCATAGGGAACATTTCTCAAAAAACAAAACAGGGTATGGAGGCTTATGCCTGTAATCCCAGCACTAGGGGAGCAGAGGCAGGAGGAGGATCAAGAATTTAAAGCTAGGGACTGGAGAAATGGCTCAGTGGAAGACCCTGGGTTTGGTTTTCAGGACCCACATGGGGGTTTCCAACTGTCTGACTACAGTGCCAGGGGCTCTAGCACTACACACACATGTGATGCACAGATGTACACACAGGCAAAACACTCACACACACAGAATAAAAATAAATAAATCTTAAAAAAACAACCCAAAACCTTAAAATATTTAAAGCCATTTTTGGTTATATAGTCTTACTGGTCCTTAGGTATCAGGGCCCACATGGTGCTGCTTGTAGCATGTCCAGGTCTATGTTGCTAAGACATTCATGTTGGTGGGAAGAAGCATATGTGAACACACATGCATGTGTGTCTGTATGTATAAGTGTGGAACAGATACAGTAGTACGTCAGGGTGGTCAGCCCAACAGTGGACGTGGACAGTTTCAAAACATCCTTGTTGGGATCACAGCTGAGGCTCCCTGTTTATTTTCTCCTTTTCTTTTTGTCTTTTATTTCCAGAGACAGAAGCAAAAAAGGTGGAAGGATTTGATATGGTTCAGAAGCCAAGTTACTATGTAAGATTGGGGTCCCTGTCCACCAAGCTCCGCTCCCGGGCCTATCAGCAGGCTCTCAGCAGGGTTAAAGATGCCAAACAGAAAAGCCAGGAGACCATTTCTCAGCTTCATTCCACTGTTCATCTGGTGAGTATGGTGTCGTTTTAAGAAGGAAAGTAGATATAATTAGGAAATTTAAGAATTTCAATATTGTAAATGAATAGCCCAGGGGGGAGAATGGGTCATGCTCAGGTGACTCTAGAGAAGGAAGTAAAACTCAGTGCCCTGTGGCACCAACAGAATGTGATGCTGTTGCCAATGACCCAGAGACAGGGTTGTGAACGTCCACAGAACTCCAGTGCTTATAAGATTAGCTCTGTGGGGCTGGAGAGATGGCTTCGAAGTTGAGAGCACTTGTTGCACCTGCAGAACACCCAGATGAGTTGTCAGCACACACATATACATGCACACACACCAGCTCAGAAGCGCTTGTAACTCTGGTTTCAACAGATCCAACACCTTCTTCTGGCCTTTGAGGGTGCCAGACGTGCACATTGTGCACATACATACATGCATACACATACGTGTATACATGTACATATATTCATGCAGACATACATTCATACACATGACATAAAAATAGGCCATCTAAAAAACAAAACAACAATGACAATAGAAAAACACTTACTTTAATTCTGGCACTTAGGGAGGGAGAGTTAGTAGGATCTCTGTGAGTTTGAGACCAGCCTGGTCTACATAGCACAATCTTGGACAGCCAGGTCTAAGACTTTGTTTCAAAAAAACTAAACAAATAATTAGGCTATTCTAGAAAGTTATAAATGTATATCTTGAGCAGTTTTCCTCTTAGATATTTGCCTTCCAGATACTTTATTTATTTATTAGTTTTTTTTTGAGAGAGTTTCCCTGTGTAGCCCTAGCTGTCCTGGAACTAGCTCTGTAGACCAGGCTGGCCTTGAACTCAGAGATCTACCTGTCTCTGCCTCCCGAGTGCTGGGATTAAAAGCGTGCTGGGATTAAAGGCATGCGCCACCACCACCCGGCTACAGATACTTCTTTTACTTTATAGTTGCAAGAGACCCTAACAGTGCACAGCAAGAGTAGTCTATCACAATAGACTATTGTGCAGCTATTAAAAACTGCCAAGTTAAAGAACAGCATGTACATCAGTTTCTTCTTGGAAGAACAGGTGGCTGGTGACAAGGAAGAGGAAAGCAGAATTCTCTTCCTTGTTGTTTTTTGTTTTGTTTTGTTTCTGAGACAGTCTTGCTTGCTATGTAGTTCAGTCTGGTTAGCTTCAGACTTGTAGCAATTCTCTTGTCTCTGCCTTCCAAGTGCTGGGATTACAGGCACGCACCACCATGCCTGGGCCTCCTTTATTTTTTTCCCCATGCCTTTTCCTTCTTTTAATTCTCGTTTACCCTTCAGGCAAATATAAACTCTATTATGCTTTACCTGTGCTAAACAGGAGCCACATTGGGCCCTGACAATTTACTAGTTGCATAGAGGCAATGAAGAGCCACTGCTCCTTGGCAGGCTGCCAAGTCGATCAGTCACTGCAGCTCTCCTTGAACTTTTGCAGCAATCCGTGCTATCTATGTCACCTGTGCCCGCCACAGAGCTGTAAGCCGATGGAAAAGGAAGGGATGGCTGTGTTCACCTGTTTTGTCTCATCACAGATTGAATTCGCCAGGAAAAACATGCACAGTGCCAACCAGAAAATCCAGGGTGCCCAGGATAAGCTCTCTGTCTCGTGGGTGGAGTGGAAGAGAAGCATCGGCTACGATGACACTGATGAGTCCCACTGTGCTGAGGTGCGATGGTATCACCATGTTTCCCTATGAATCCTCACAGAATGTCTTTCTATCGGCCCAGCCTCAGTGGCACAGACATGGAATGCCAGCTACCTGGGGTGCTGAGGCAGGAAGATAACAGATTCAAGGCCAGCCTGGGCCTATCTGAAAATAAATAGAGAGAGGGGCTGTAAGACGTAGTAAGCAGATAGAGGTGCCTCCAACCCACATGGTAGAAGGAGCTAACCAAGTCCCTCAGGTTCTCCTTTGACCTCTGCATAAGTACACACAATAAATGTAATTTAAATATTATTTTTAGAAGTAAGGAGCGGGCTGGGGTGTAGCTCAGGGGTGCAAGCTCCTGCCTTCAAATGGGTGAGTCAGGTGACTTCTGGGAAGGATCAGAACACAGCTGAGAACCGACGGTAAACTAGTGAAAGAGTGGGAGCTAATGCCCACACCAGAACTAGCTCAATCATACAAAATGTAATCACACAAAATGGATCTTTGTGTCCCCAGTGCCAGTGTGCCTCTGAAATCAGTATCAATTGTTAGTTCATATTGTATCTACTTATTTGAGAAAAGACTATCTAAATTAAAATAACAACAGGGAGTATATGTTTTGATGTCTGCTCTCTCCTACTTACTGTTCTTTTTAAGACGATGACCTTTGCAGTCATGAGTTCAAAACTCCCACCTAGCTACTTTCCAGCTATTAGAGCAAATTATTTAAACTCTAAGCATATGTTCCTAGCTGTGAAATATGATTAGAACTGCTGCATGCAGTATTGTTATAAGGGTTATTTAAAAAATCAAATTGGTTGGGGGCTTAGCTCAGTGACAGAGCATTCCTCTCTGGGGGAAAAGAAGCAGTCAGGAGTCAGCAAAGCTGCATGTGTATTGGATGTCTGTATGCATACATAGCCAACATACTGTGGTGCCATTGGATTCACTGCTAATTCTTGAGTGTGTTTTATTTTTAGCACATCGAGTCACGTACTCTGGCTATCGCCCGCAACCTGACTCAGCAGCTGCAAACTACATGCCAGACTCTCCTGTCCAACGTCCAAGGGTTACCACAGAATGTCCAAGATCAGGCCAACCACTTGGGGGTGATGGCAGGTGACATCTACTCAGTGTTCCGCAATGCTGCCTCCTTTAAAGAAGTGTCTGATGGCTTCCTCACTTCCAGTAAGGGGCAGCTGCAGAAAATGAAAGAATCCTTAGATGATGTGATGGATTACCTTGTTAACAGCACGCCTCTCAACTGGCTGGTAGGTCCCTTTTATCCTCAGTCTACTGAGTCTCAGGATGCAGAGGTGGACAAGACCAGCCAGAAGGTCCAGCAGCCTGAGCTCAAAACTCATTAAACCTGTCCTTGTCACCAGTGCATGATGTTAGCCAGGTGATACCTTTTGCTAGTTTGAAATTAACCCAATAGATGACTTTAGATTGGAAAAGGAGCTAGTTCAAACAAAGGTCCTCATTATGGTCATTAGTGGCTGAATTAAAAGATGCTGGCATTGCCACATGACCTCCCCCCGTCCCCCGGCTGGGAAGTGGAACGTGTTAGGCACGTGAGAGCCTAGCCAGAACTTAAAAGCCCAGGTGTACTTACATGTTCTTGTCTATGGCCTTTGTGCTATTGGCTGTAAATGTCTGTCTGTACTGAATAAAGATTCATTCGTGTGGCTTCATCTGCTCCTGTGTGTCCTGCGTCTTCTGAGCTGGCTTTGTCCTTGTTCATCTCAAGGTGCATGCTTGAGCAATTTGAATTTAGGTTTTTTTTTTTTCTATTCCCTATGGAGAAATGCCGCCTTTGGACTCAATAAAATTCATAGCAGGGTGAGCACTTTTATGCTGTTGTCACGTGGGCTTTGTGTGTTGCTTTCGTTGGCCTGCTTGATCTGCATGAATTCCAGTCGGCCTGTCGGGAGGTCAGCAGGGTAAAGAGCATTGGGAGACAACATCTGATCTGAAGAACTCAAACAAATCCAAAGCTAATATGAGACTAAATGCGTTGTTACTGTTATTCAGACGGGTGATGGGAGAGGATCACTTGAGCCCCCAGGGATTAGAGAGCAGCCTGGGCAGCAGGGAAGCCCCCATAGAAGAAGTAAAGGGTCAGTAAATGGACTCAGCAGACAAAGATGGTACCTGCCAAGCCTGTTGAGTTCAAGACCCACCCCATGATAGAGGGATAGAGCTGACCCTAAATGTTGTTCTCTGAGTTCCTCATGCACACGCAACACACACATACACAGGCCAGGGGATGGTGGCTCATGCCTTTTATCCCAACATTCTGAAGGCAGAGGCAGGTGAATCTCTAAGTTTGAGTGTAGCCTGCCTGGTCTATGTAGCAAGTTCTAGGACAGCAGGGCTACGTAGAGAAACCCTGGGTCCTAAACAGAGCAAAAGCACAATGGAAGTGTGGAGTGTCTTTTAATTTTTTTTTAAATAAATGATAAAAGGGGGGGGTGGTGACTGGAGAGATGGCTCAAGGGTTAAGAGCACTAGTTGGGCTCAATTTCCAGCAATGCACATGGCAGCTCAGAAAGGTAACTCCAGTCCCAAGGGAATCCAGTACACCCATTCACATAGAATAAAAAAGAACACCCATTCACATAGAATAAAAAAGAAAGAAAAACATGATGCTATCTTTAAAAGGCCAGAAAACAGTCTATGGTCATACTTCCCTGCACATTTTTTCGAGCCTGGAAAAATAAAAGTTCAACAGAAAACAAGAAGCGGTGCATGGGGCCGTGGCAGTACATGCCTCGAATCTTAGTGTGCAGGAGACAGAAGAGAACCAAAGTTCCAGAATAGTCCCAGGGTGGTGATGGCTTTACCCCAGCACTCCAGAGGCAGAGACCTGGGATGCATGAGACCCTATCTCAGAAAAACAGAAAACATAAAGGAAAAACATTGCTCATGTGTACCTTAGAATTTTATTAGGAGGCAGTTGTTCATTTGCCAACTGACCCAACCCCTGGCAGGATTTTAAAACATTTTCTTTATGTTTTATGATTTATTATGTGTGTTTGAGTGTTTGGCCTCCATGTATATATGTTTACTATGTGCACGTCTGATACCCGGGAAGGTCAGAAGAGGACACTGGGTCCCCTGGAACTGGAGTTACAATTATGAGCCAACATGTGGGTGCCAGGGACTCAAATCCCTGGTCCTGTGTGGGAAGAGCCAGTGTTCCCCACAGCTGGCCTTCTCTCCATCCAGCCCTCCCCCTAGGGATTTTTTAAGTTGAGAGAAAGGTCTGGCCACAGCGGGCTGCTTGGCTGGAAAGGAATAAAGGACAGGAAGCAACTGAGTGTTTGCCTTGCTTTCCCCGAAGACAGCAGATTTTCTGTCCCTGAGAGCCCAGTGTTAAAGTAAGTCACAAGTAAGGTTGCTCAGTGTCCACTTGCCTGGACAACTGGCTGAGCTATTTCTGTGCAGGGAAACAATTTCAGTCATTGGTGAGAGGCCCATAGGAAGATGTGAGAATAACTCGACATAAGATAGCTAAGCGATCAGTCTATGGTAGCTGGGCTTCTAGTCCTTTTAAGGGTGACCTGTCATTTAGGACTGGTCCTGAGTCTCCTTGTCACAAAGCTGCAGTCTTATCAAGCTTTCAAAACTGCAAATGCAAACTGGGGATGCAGCTCAGCTGGTGGAGTGCTGTCCTAGCATGCTCTAAACCCTGGCTGAGTTCAGTCCCTAACACCTCATAAACGAGGTGTGGTCACTGCCAGGATCCTAGCATTTTAGAGTGCTGGCAGGAAGAGCAGAAGTTCAAGATCATCCATGTCTATAGAGTGAGTTCAGGGACAGCTTGGGCTAAGTGGAACTCTTTTTTTAAAAAAAAAAAAAAGACTTATTTATCAATTATGTATACAGGGTTCTTCCTGCATGTATGCCTTCTGGCCAGAAGATGGCACCAGATCTCATTACTGATGGTTTTGAGGCACCATGTGGTTGCTGGGAATTGAACTCAGGACCTCTGGAAGAGCATTCAGTGCTCTTAACCTCTGAGCCATCTCTCCAGACCGCTACATGGAACTCTTAAAAAAAAAAAAAACTAAAAAGTATTTTCAGGACAGCAAATTCCAGGGGATGAAGAGATGCCTGATTGGTTAAGAGCACTGGCTGCTCTTGCAGAGGAACCGGTTTCCATTCCTAGTATCTGACGAAGGCTCACAGCTGCTGTGGCCAAGTTCCAGTGGCTCTGATGCCCCCTTCTAGTCACAGTGGGTATTGTATGCACATGTACACATGCATACCATCAAGAAAAATTCCTATGGATAAAGTAATATTTTTTTTGAGACAGGGTTTCTCTGTAGCTTTGGAGCCTGTCCTGGAACTCACTCTGGTAGACCAGGCTGGCCTCAAACTCACAGAGATCCACCTGCTTCTGCCTCCCGAGTGCTGGGATTAAAGGCGTGCACCACCACCACCGGCTAAAGTAATATTTTTAAAATAGAATGTTTTAAGAAAGAGTCACACTCTGCCGGTCATGCTAAGAAGTGAACAAGACTTGCCTTTGCCAGAACTAAATTCTAAAAAGGTGGTCTGTGCCCTGACTCATACCTTCCCATGAAAATAAGAAAGAGCATGTAACTTGCCCTGTGTTCTTGTTGTGCGGCTAGGACTTGCTGGCATCCTGGCAACTATCTTTGGCAGATACAGACCGGTTTCAGGAGAGGTAGATTATTCATGGGTCTCTGCTTAATTTTTTTTCCTTAGTTCAAATCAGTAATAGTCTTTCCATTCTGTGTCTCAAAAGGATGTGGGTAGTTTATTTCAATTAAGAATGTTTGTATTTGTGGCTATAAAAATGGCGTTTTTTACATTTGCTTGCTTTAGTGGGGGTGTAGGGTGCTATGATGGGTGTAGAGGTCAGAGGACAATTTGTGGGTTCCCCACCAAACGCAGCTCGCCAGGCTTGGCAGCATCTGCCTTCACCCTCTGAGTTATCTCACTGGCCCTGTATGTTTTGTTTTTGAGATGGGGTCTTATTGTACCACCCAAGCTGGTCTAACTCCCAGATTCAAGCAATCTTCCTGACTCGGCCGTCAGAGTGCAGGAACTGTCGGTGTGTGATCTTGTACACAGCCCTGGTTGCCTTCAGTCTCCTGAGGACTGAGATTACAGGCACGTGTCACAATGCCGACTACTTAATTCTGGATGTGTACTTTTGGGTTTCTCCATGACAAGGGTTTCAGTGCCAACTAAACTGATTATGAAAAAGAGACGGACTGGACAGTGGTGGCACACACCTTTAATTTCAGCACTCAGGAGGCAGAGGCAGGTAAATCTCTGTGAGTTTGAGGCCAGTCTGGTCTACAAAGCTAGTTCCATTACAGCCAGAACTGCTACACAGAGAAACCCTGTCTTGAAAAACAAAAACAAAATGAAAGTTTAGAAAAGGAGACAGGTCTGAAATTTATTCTTCCTGAGCAACAGAATACAATTTTTGTTTGTTTGTTTTCTCGGTTTTCACTCTGTAACAAGAACACAAAAGAGCCGGGCAGTGATGGCACACACGTTTCTTTAGTCCCGGAACTTTTCTAAATTCAAGGCCATCTGCTCAGTCTTCACTAACTTGCACTAGAGGGTGAGACCACCGTTTGTGGGACAATGACATGTATTATCTCTAACTGACCAGCTCGGGTAAGTACGTAATACCAGGACATGATTAGGAAAACACACCTACTTTAGTGAGACATCTAAGGCGCTGAGGAGCTAGTGAAGTAAAAAGAGAAACTAAAATTTGGGTTATGCTTGATGCCCCTTTTAGGGAATTACTTAAGAGGAGGAAGGAGGACAGATCTTTAAGAAGCAGTCTAGCTGGAGGGAGGAGAGAAAGCCTTGCCAGCTGGACCTCTCTTGGCTCTCGTGGGACAGGGCCAGTTAGCTCTGAGAACTGATCCATTTCCAGGAATGACTCAAACAGAGGCCTTTCTCTGTGATGGTCTTGCGATGTGTCTTTTACCCAGTAAGCTTAAGAGTTTATTGCTTTTGTCTCAAGGAAACCTTCAGGCTATCGCTATGGACTTTCCACAGAGGTTTTCTGTGATCTTGGCTATTCTGTAACATTTTAAAACAGCTTCGTGGGAAAGATCTTACTTACTCCTCTGGCTTCTTTGGAGATACCGTTCTCTTCTCTCACGCTGTGTGTAGATGTTATTAACTCAGCTCTTTCTGGGATAGGCTCAGGGAGTATTTACAGGTTTTGGTTCAGGCTAGCCTCAAATTTGATTCATAGCAATCCTCTAGCCCTAGACTGCTGAGTGCTAAGATTTTACAAGCCTTTGCAACCACTTTGGCAAGTTGAGGAAGCTTTTTTACTTAAATTCGTTGCCCCCTGGGCCAGAGCTATGAGGCAGCGGCAGGGTTCAGGAGGAAAAGGCCAAACTGGAATCACACCCTCACTTTGGGGTGAAATGGTGGAGGCAGGCGTCTGCCCGCTGCTAAATTTGACAGGTAGAAATGATGATTGGCACAATACATATTCAGATATTTAGAAAGGTGTCAGCTTCAAGTGACAGGAAGTCAGGAAGATGTTTATGTTTCAGAGTGGGGCAGACAGTTAAGCGAAGTTCTTTCTTTTCTTCAGCCTTTTGTTTTGTTTTGTTTTGTTTGTTTGTTTTTTGGTTTGAGACAGGGTTTCTCTGTATAACAGTCCTGACTGTCCTGGAACTCACTATATGGACCAGGCTGGAGTTGAATTCACAGAGCTCTGCCTGTTTCTACCTCCCAAGTGCTGGGTTAAAGGTGTGCACCACCACCACCAGGTCTTTCTTTTGTTGTTGCTAGGTTTGGCTGAGGAGTCCAGTCTCCAGTCTGGTGTTGGACTCTGTCTGTAGTGAACACACTCTCCACAGTCCTCAGCCCTCTCTGTGTTGGAACTATAGAATGTGCTGTCATGCCCAGCTGGGATTCCTCTCTCACTCTTGAGTAAATAGGGCCCTCAGACTAGAAAGAGGCAGGGTGTAGTAAAATAAAGCTTTGCATTTCACACAAGAGCCCGGTCTTCAGAGAGAGGACCTCCTAGACTTGTAGCTTGGTGCTCATTTCATTTAAGTTCTATTGGAGTTAGAAGATGTTGAGCCTGTATCATAATTGCCTGTACTGAAAAAAAAATCTGCTTTGTACACTTACTAGGTGGAAAGAATGTGAAAATGAAAGCAGTTACTGTATATATGGTGTGTGTGTGGTGTGTAGATATTGACAAAGTAATCTGTTATCTGAGTTCCTGAAGGTATAAGGTATGAACTCTGCCACTGCATTGCTCTACAGAGCATCCCACTTAGGGCAAGTGGGTGGGGCAGTTAGGTGTGGCCAGCCCACTCAGCTGCTCCTAATTGTTTAGCAAAGGTAAAGCTAGCGAGGCAGAGCTAAGGGCTCCTGGCCTCCTGGGCTGCAAGCACACCCTCAAGCACACACACCACCCATCAAGGATGAGGAGAGGTTTTCTCAAATATTTGCATGACTCCCCCCCCTTTTATTTTTAGTATTATATATCCAAACTACAGACCAGCAAGGTGGCTCAGCCAGTAAGGGCACTTGCTACCAAACCTGAAGATGCAAGTTTAGAACCCAGGGTCCACACTGTGGAAGGAGGGACCTGACGCCTACAAGGTGTTCTCTGACCTCCACCCACACGCTGTGCTGTGCACGCAAACATACAAGCACAAACTAAAAAGGAAAAAGAATCTAAACTACTTGTATGTAACAAAACTCAGATTTTATGGGTTTTTGTTTTTGCGTCATTATTTAAATCTGTTTCCAAAACAATTCCTGAACCCATATCATAATTTTTAGCACTATGCACACACACATTTGCCAGCAGGTTAAATCCCTACAGACAGCATTCCCAGGTCTTCAATATGTTTAGTGCCATCTTCTGGAAATGTGTGGTAACAAATATGTCCATGTGTGCTGTGTATTGTTGGAATGGTGCCCCCTAGGGGTTGCATGGTGAACAGCTTGCAAAACATATTCCGCATCTCTGGCTACCCCATTAGAGTCATAGTGTGCATGTCATACTGACTCCTTCCATCACGGATGGGCATTTTCAGCAAGACACTTCTTACTGTCCTGCTCCGACACTACGTAACTGCTTGTCCTTGGCAATGAAACAGCTGTTAGTTTTCTGTTTTAAATTTATTTTTATTTCATGTGCTTTGGTGTTTTTGCATGAAGGTGTCAGAGCCCCTAGAACCGGAGTAACAGACAGTTAAGAGCTGCCATGTGGGTGCTGGGAATTGAACCCGGGTCCTCCGGAAGGGCAGCCTGTGCTCTTAACCACTGAGCCATCTCCCAGCCGCAGGTATTCATTTTCTAATTCTGGGAAATGATTTGTGAAGTATTTCCCAAAGCCCTGCAAAGGTGGTAGGCAAGATCACTACCTCAGAACTTAAACTCACCATACATGATAGACCACGGCTGCTCTTAGCTGCCCTTTCCCTCCCTATTTCCTTCACAGCGCACAGCTTCACAGTAGAGTTGGAGGCAGCCTAATAGTCTAGGGAAACTTGTACACTGAATGGGTGTGGCTGGAATGAAGGTGAATAGTGCATATGGTACTCTTAAACCATCCTAAGGCCTTAAGTGTACGTGTGCTGGGGTGGGTACTGGAGGAAGTGTTGAAGGAGGTGGATGTACTGTTGGCTTTAGGGACTAGAACTCTGCAAGAGGAATCTCCAATGTTCCACAAAGAATCTGCAAAGAACTGGTGTATAGGTCACTACTGTTCATTAAGCCCTTTCACAAGTGAGCTTATGTTATCTTTATTCTTTTTTTAATATTTATTTATTTATTATGTATACAATATTCCGTCTGTGTGTATCCCTGAAGGCCAGAAGAGGGCACCAGACCTCATTACAGATGGTTGTGAGCCACCATGTGGTTGCTGGGAATTGAACTCAGGACCTTTGGAAGAGCAGGCAATGCTCTTAACCGCTGAGCCATCTCTCCAGCCCCCGTTACCTTTATTCTTTACCTCATAAGTTGGATACTTCAGATATAGGTTGAAAAGAATTAAGGAGCAGAGTGGGGACTTACTCCAATGTCTTGCTGATGTCAGAGCGCATACCCCCCTACGTCTATTGCTTCAATATCTTACTCATGTCAGAGTGCATACCCGCCCCCTCCCCCCAATTCTGGCATGCTAACCTTCCGACAGAAGAAAACCATAGTTAGCTTTCATGTTTGATATCTAGAAAAGCCCTTTGGTTTCTTTCTTTTGGTTTTGTTTTCCAAGACAGGGACTGTGTGCCCCTGGCTGTCCTGGAACTCACTCTGTAGACCAAGTTAGCCTCGAACTCAGGGATCTGCCTGCCTCTGCCTCCCAAGTGCATGTGCCACCACTGCCTGGCCCGTTTATATCTTTTGTATTGTAGCTTCATGCTCAATTTTACACTTAATAAAAATATAGTGATCCAGGCATGGCGGCTCATTCCTGGAATCCCAGCTCTGAAGGATCTACCACAAGTTTGAGGCTATTCTGGACTCTGGAGTCACAAAAAATATACATACACACAAATATTTTGTTGTTTAATAGATTTAATAAGATAGAAAAATAGAAACGAATAAGTTTTTTTTGAAGATTTATTTATTTATTTATTATGTATACAACATTCCTTCCATGTGTGCCTGCAGGCCAGAAGAGGGCACCAGATCTTATTATAGATGGCTGTGAGCCACCATGTGGTTGCTGGGAATTGAACTCAGAACCTCTGGAAGAACAGCCAGTGCTGTTAACTGCTGAGCCATCTCTCCAGCCCGAAATGAATAAGTATTAAAGGCAAAAAGTTTAGTGGGTGTTAAAATATATGTTCAATAACAATAGCTCAGAGAGAAAACTAAGCAAGTATATCTTTTAACCTGAAGAGGCTAACATGATAGTGACTTTTCTGACTGATGCTCCAAACCAACACTGCTGGCCTCTGTGGATCTTAGGTAGAGTGAACCTTTGAAAAGTGAGCATTCCTAAGCCAGGCAGTGGTGGCGCTTGCCTTTGATTCCAGCACTTGGGAGGCAGAGGCAGGCAGATCTCAGTAAGTTCGAGGCCAACCTGGGCTACAAAGCAAGTTCCAGGACATCCATGACTGTTACACAGAGAAACCCTGTCTGGGGGAAAAACAACAACAACGGAAGGAAGGGAAGGAAGGGAAGGAAGGAAGGAAGGAAGGAAGGAAGGAAGGAAGGAAGAAAAGTAAACACCCCTGAAGAGCTAGAATGCAACTTACTCCTTCCATGAAAAACTTAAGGAATAAATTAATGAAAGTTGTACCTCAGATGCTCAGTTCTCTCAGTTCCTAAGTTCTTAGGGGAAAGTATGATGAAGGACACAAAGATATAAGGGGCCTGTTGAATAAATGAAGACTTTCCCTGTCCCCTTGCCCCTCATTTTTTCTGTATTGTTATGCAATACAATATACCAAGCATCAAGTTTGCCATTCTGGGGATGGGGAGATGGCTCCATTGGCAAAGTGTCTGGGTCACAGGAACGAAGATTGAGTGTGCATCACCAGCACCCATATTTACACCAGGAACAGTGGTGTGGTCTGAGACCCAGTGTTGGTGGGGGTGGGTAGGAGTATGAAATAGGCAGAATCTGGAGCTCATTGGCCAGTCACACTACCAAGTCAATGAGATCTAAGGTCAGCGAGAGACTTCCGCCTCCGAAAACAAGTTGAAGAATGATTGAGGAAGATGTGCTATGCCCATCTCGGGTCTCAAGCGTGGGCACATGTTTATCCACATCCACATGCCACACATACATCATCGTAGGACAGGAGTTTTCTATGTAGCCCTGGCTGGTCTTGAACTTACAGAGATCTGGTTGCTTCTGCTTCCAGAGAGCACCTGGCACAATAAACAACAACGAAACAGCGACACTGTAATAGCGTCTACCCCGTTAGTTCTCCAGTAAAGAGAAGTTTCAAGCTGACATAGTGGTGCCTGCCTATATTCTCAGCATTCCAGGGGAGGCCCAAGGAGCTGCTGTGGACCTGAACGTTCACTTCACCTCATTGCTGCTGGTTCTTGCTTTGACCTTAGTTAACACAAGGAAACTTAGTGCTTGTTTTCACATCTGTGGTGGTTCACCCAAAGGTAGTGGCACTATGAGGAGGTGTGGCCTTGTTGGAGGAAGTGCATCACTGTGGGGGTGGGCTTTGAGCTCTCTTTTGCTCAAGCTTTCCTCAGTGTGACTCTTCAGTTAACTTCCTGTTGCCTGCAAGATGTAGGACTCTCAGCTATTCCTCCAGCATTATGCCTGCCTGCTTGCTGCCATGTTCTTCCCCACCATCATAATAATGGTCTGAACCTCTGAACTGTAAGGGATCCCCCCTTTAAATGTTTTCTTTATAAGAGTTGCCATGGTCATTGTGTCTCTTCAAAGCAATAGAAACCCTAACTAAGAAACCATTTAAGGTTCTTCTTTTACAGATGCTGGATTTCACTGCCATTGATTTGACATCTGAGACTGATGAAGTTCCTGATATTATACCTTTGGAAGAGGATGATTGAACCAAAGATCACACACTCACAGCCTTGTCCTCTTAGGGAAAATGTTACAACACAAAGAAACACTCTCTGTTTTTGAAAATGTATTACGTATCATTTTTAATATTTGCAATTGTGTTTATTCCTGTGGATCTGGGGAATGTTAGTCTACTTTTCTGGGGAGTGCTTGATCTTAATTGTAAATGATGTGAGCTTTTGTGAGAGATCTTGTTCAAGCATAATGTATCATTTTCTATAATTCTTTAATGTTTAATTGCTGAAATGCGTATAATGAAATTGGGCCATTGGTTAGTGAGGTGGGCTTGATGGATAAATGTGCTTGCTGCCAAGCCTGATGATCTGAGTTTAACCTTTGAGGACTCACATGCTAAAGGAGAAAATTGACTCCCTCAAATTGTCCTACACACACACACAATAAAAATATAAAAATTTTGCAGTATAATCCTTGATCAGAGAGTCTTTTTTTTAAAACTGAACATTTGCAAATTTTTGTTTCTTAGGATATTTTTTATTTTATTTTATTTTGTCTTTTTTTTAAAGATTTATTTATTTATTTATTATGTATAGTGTTCTGTCTGTCTGTATATGCTTGCTGGCCAGAAGAGGGCACTAGATCTCATTACAGATGGCTGTGAGCCACCATGTGGTTGCTGGGAATTGAACTCAGGACCTCTGGAAGAGCAGTCAGTGCTCTTAACCTCTGAGCCATCTCTCCAGCCCTTATTTTGTCTTTTCAAGACAGGGTTTCTCTGTATAGCTTTGGAGCCTGTCCTGGAAGTCGCTCTGTAGACCAGGCTGGCCTTGAACTCACAGAGGTCTGCCTGCCTCTGCCTCTTGAGTTCTGGGATTAAAGGCATGTGCCACCACTGCCCAGAAACATTCTTCTTTTGGTAACAGCATACTTGTGTCTCTGGAAGTTTCAGTGGGTCAGCCAGTCAAAGTTTTATGCTTTCCCTTATTCTAGAAGTGGCCTGTGGAATATTCCGGAGGAGTAGTGAGCAGACAAAGAGAGAAGCAAGATGGACATGCCGTACTGAGAAAAGGGACCAAGCCATGCGGCAAAGCGTAAATAAGAATTATGGGTTAATTTAAAGTGTGACAGTTAGCTAGTAACAAGCCTGAGCTACTGGCCAAGAATTTATAATTAATATTAAACTCTGTGTGGTTCCTTGGGCACGGCTTGCAGGACAGAAACTTCTGCGTATAGTGGTCATGTCAATGAACAAAAGTTTGCCAACTAGGAGGAAACATAGGAAGTACAGACCCCAAGTTCTAATCTCTCCTATTTAGGAATAACCTTAATCAAGTTGCTTCATTTCTTGGTACCGCAATTTTCTCATGTGTAGAATGAGAATTGTATTGTCAGCAGGGGTAGAGACATGGCCCAGAATAGCCACTAGGCATGAGGAATTTTCTGCTTAGGGTAAAGGAGGATGCTTGGCTATACTGAAGAATTTCAGGACCAGTCTGAGTGAAGCAAAGGTAGTGATTTTTATTAAAAGGAAATAAGACAAGACTGGAGAGAAACAGAGCTGGTAAGAGGACTTGTTGCTCTTATAGAGGACCCAGGCTAAGTTCTCAATACTCACATGATGGCTCACAAGTCTGTAATTCCAGTTCTGGGGATCTGATGCCCTCTGCTAGCCCCAGAGGACAACCGTGTGAAATGGTACAGAGATTCACGTAGGTAAAACACAAAGTAAATTTAAAATAGAAGTAGGCACATGCCATGTTTGATTTAAGCATGGGCATTTAGAGAGAAGGACAGTATGCACTCCTAAAACATGGGTGCTGGTTTCTTGAGAGAGTCATGTTTAGGTGTCTTTTTTTTTTTTCTGAGACAGGGTTCCCTGTGTAGCTCTGGCTGCCCTGGAACTCACTGGGTAGAACAGGCTGCCCTCAAACTCAGAGATTCTCCAGCCTCTGCCTCCTGAGTGCTGAAATCAAAGACATGTCCCATTGTTGGAGAATGTGAATAAGATTATCCCACACTAGCTCAGAACTGAGTATAATGAAGGGTTCTTTATTTAGGAGGAACTCATAGATCACAGTCCTCTGCACAAGTGAGTAACAGGAACTGAACCCAGCAGCCAAGAGAGAGAGAGAGAGAGAGAGAGAGAGAGAGAGAGCGCACATGTGCACCTTCAAGCTTTACAGCTGCATTTATAGTATAAGAGACCACACCCGTGCGCTGGTATCTTAAAGGCTATTGGCTTAAGGAGTTTCCACAGCACCTCTCTCTTTTGTCTAAATAAGAGAGTTCTAAGCCTAATATAAAACTATATACAATAAGAACAAATACCAAGTATAAAAATTAGAATTACAACCAGTATAAACAATATCAAGCAAGAAACATGCTAAATGAGCTGGTACAACCCCTTTAGATGTCAGTGTGGCAATTTCTCAGAAAATTAGGAAACAACCTTCCTCAAGACCACTTTTGGGTATATATCCAAAGGATGCTCAATTGTACCACAAGGATATGTGCTCAACTATGTTCATAGCAGCTTTGTTTGTCATAGCCAGAACCTGGAAAAAACTAAATGCCCCTCGACTGAAGAATGGTTGAGGAAAATGTGGTACATTTACACAATGGAGTACCACACAGCAGAAAAAAATAACAACGGCATGAATTTTGCAGGCAAATGAATGGAGCTAGAAAACATTATTTTGAGTGAGGTAACCCAGACACAGAAAGACAATTATCACATGCACTCACTCATAGGTGGTTTTAAAACATTAAGCAAAGAAAGCCAACCTACAAACCACAATCCCAGAGAACTTAGGCAACAATACGGACACTAAGAGAGACTTACATAGATCTAATCTACATGGGAAGTAGAAAGTAGAAAAAGACAAGATCTCCTGAGTAAATTGGGAGCATGGGGACCTTGGGGGAGAATTAAAGGGGGGAGGGGAGTGGCAAGGAGGGGAGCAGAGAAAAATGTAGAGCTCAATATCAATTAAAAAAAAGAAACTTGCTAAATGTTTCAATAATTATCCTATCCTAAGGAGTTTAAGTCTTGTATTAGAAATGGATTGGCCCAGACATGAAAGGAAAGTAACTACGACTATCTAATCTTCAACCACATCGAAGGCCTGAGAAAGGAAATAATATTATTTGGATAAACAGGAAGAGCAATCAAGCAACTTCGACAATGTGCAATAAATGACAGAGACAATTGGCTGCCTGGGCAATCACCTGGCTTGATAACCGTTTTGTTATATGTAATTTTGCTATGTTAAAGTTAAAACCTTCCTTTTTATTTACAGAGAAGGGGAGGTGATGTGGGATTCCCCTCTGTATACTGTTAATATCATTGGTTAATAAAGAAGCTGCTTTGGGATCAAAACACTGATGACAACTTATGCTGGAGATGATGTAGGGTAAAGGGAACACTCCTCCATTGCTGGTGGGAGTGCAAACTGGTACAGCCCCTTTGGATATCAGTATGGCAATTTCTCTGAAAATTAGGAAGCATGACTTCAAACTCTACTATAGAGCTACAGTACCGAAAACAGCCTGGTATTGGCATAAAAACAAACAGGAGGACCAATGGAACCGAACTGAAGACCCGGATATTAATCCACACACCTTCGAACACCTGATCTTTGATAAAGAAGCAACCAGAGGTAACCCAGACCCAGAAAAATAATTATCACATGTACTCACCCATAAGTGGTTTTTAAACATAAAGCAAAGAAAACCTTCCTACAAATCACAATCCCAGAGAACCTAGACAACAATGAGGACCCTAAGAGAGACATACATAGATCTAATCTACATGGGTAGTAGAAAAAGACAAGGTTTCCTAAGTAAATTGGGAGCATAGGGACCTTGGGAGAGGATTGAAGGGGAGGGGGGAGGCAGGGAGGGGAGCAGAGAAAAATGTAGAGCTCAATAAAAATAAAAAAAATTAACTGACCATGAGGGAGGGCTTCATTCACAATAACCTCCAAGAAGCCTGCCGATATCTGATGAGCTACCTAACAAATATATTTGGAAACATACTACGATTTATGAATTTCTTTTGTTCTGTAACTGTAAAAACTCCAAGAAGCTGTTTATACTTTGAAACATGGAGGTTCTTGTGCTCAGGGATAGTCACTAAGGAAACCAGGAAATGTTTACATGCAAGGTTGTCTCCTCAAGGACAGAAATCTAAACCATGTTTTCCACCCCGAAGGCTGGAAATGGACGTGGTCAAATAGCCTGGCGGCTCCCGTGCGATCTGTATAGCCAGACCACATCTGGAAATGGATGTGGTCAATAGCCTGGCAGCTTCTGTGCTATCTGTATAGCCAGCCAGACCACATCTGGAAATGGATGTGGTCAAGAGCCTGGCGGCTCCCGTGCGATCTGTATAGCCAGACCACATCTGGCTCCTCCAGACTCTTATCTCAAGCAGTCTATAGTGCTAACTTCACCCATGCCCTCATCAGATACTTTGTTTACCTTGAGCCTGCTTTCTCAGTTAATCTATAGAACCCATCTTTATGGACGATGTCACATGTATAAAGAGTTTAGTGTAGTCATGCCTTAAGCTTTATTGCGCACACAGGCTTGAGTTAATCATCACCAAGAAACTTTTTTTTTTTTTCAAATTGTGCCATGCTCAAATATGCCTGATTTAAACGAGCCAGTGCCAGACTCTCGAAGTTTGAACCAACACTGGGTACTGAGTCATGTTTAATCAGACTTCTTCTTGTGTCATGCGGATCAGCACTCTGTTGGACTTGGTGTTTGCAGAGATCCCCACAGGAAAGTGTTGCATTCCAGGACCATGGTCCTTAGTTTAACAATCAGCAGTCACTAGCAGTTTTGGGATGAAAGCTGTGTTTTCTGTAGAAAGAAATACACTTAACATTGTTTGTTATGATGTTCCAAGCATTATGTGTATCATATATAAATCTTCCAACATTCCTAAAAAACAAAGAAAGAAAAGAAAATTAGGAAACAACCTTCCTCAAGACCCAGAAATACCATTTTTGGGTATATAACCAAAGCATGTTCAATCACACCACAAGGACATGTGCTCAACTATGTTCATAGCAGCATTGTTTGTCATAGCCAGAACCTAGAAACAACCTATATACCCCTCGACTGAAGGAGGGAAAGGAAAATGTAGTACATTTACACAATGTACTATACAGCAGAAAAAAATGACATCTTGAAATTTGTGGGCAAATTGATGGATCATATTGAGTGAAGTAACCCAGACCCAGAAAGACAAATATCATATATACTCACTCATAAGTGGCTTTTAGACATAAAGCAAACAAAAACCAGTCTACAATTCACAATACCAGAGAACTTAGACAACAAAGAGGACACTAAGAGAGACATACATGGATCTACATGGGAAGTAGAAAAAGACAAGATCTCCTGAGTAAATTTGGAGCTTGGGGACCATGGGAGATGTCGAAGGGGAGGGGAGAGGAAGGGAGGAGAGCAGAGAAAAATGTAGAGCTAAATAAAAATAAAAAAATTTAAAATAATAAAAAAGAACAGTAAACAAAAGAAGAAGAAGCTGCTTTGGGCCTATGACAGCACAAAATAGGGCAAGGTGGGAATTCCAAGCATATAGAGGAGGAGACAGTAGGCAGAGTCAAAGAAACACCATATAGCTTCCAGAGGAGAAAAACGCCTGTAAGCTAGTACCAGTAAACCACGAGCCTTGTGGTAAAATATAAAATAATAGAAATGGGCTAATTTAAGATGTAGGAGCTAGCTAGAAATATGCTTAAGCTATTGGACAAACAGTATTGCCATTCATACAGTTTCCACGTGATTATTTCGGGTCTGGTAGGCCGGGAAACGAACAAGCAGTCTCTGCCTACATACCATCATACCTAGCATGTTTAGGTGTCTTTATAATGGTCATATATATGATTCTATGGCCTTCTAAGTCACATTGTTCAGAAGATATAATTTACAAAAAGGTTAAAAGATCAGGACATGTTTAAAAATTAAGTAAAAACTAGTGCTGGTTTACTTATTTTCCTTATCTTGAAAAATTTCCAGTTCAGTGTGGTGTTGTTTGGCTTTAGTCCCAGAACTCTGAAGGTAGGGACATGATGTTCAGAGTCCTAGGCCACCCTCTGCTATACAGTGAATTTGAGATCATCCTATGCCGCAGGAGACTCTGTACCAAGACATGAAACACCTCCAGCAAAATTCTTTTGGCAAATACAATTGTGAAGTAGTGTTTTGAAGTGCATTCTTTACATCTAAGGGGGACAAAAGTATATTGGTGTAGTTAAACTCTAGGTCACCATCACGTTAGTTTAAAGTAATTATATTTTGCTATTCAAACATCCTCACATGAACCAGGCATTCTGGTGTTCCTCTTTCATCCCAGAACTCGGGAGGCAGAGGCAGGCACACGTCCGGGAGTTCAAGGCTGGCCTGATCTGCATAGTGAGTTCTATGTATCGTAGGTGTCAATCATGAGAACATGTCTCAGAAAACTAGAAACCTCTCATTAGAGATGTCTTCATGAAAGAAAGCACTTCCTTTGAAGGCAATTTGGGTTTTATCAGTGGTGTTGGAACTTCTGAACTCAGTCATCAGGAAACACAAACTAGACCCCAAAGTGCTTGGTTCTTTCTCCTTCCCATGTCCCATGTTTGAGCAGGTTAAGTATACACCACGTGTCTTGTAGCTCTTTTAGGTTTATTTCTTTGTTTTTGTAGCCAGGATTTTCAGGGGTTCTTCCTTGATCAAACCTGATTTTCTCTAGCCTGGAATGAATTAAGGTCATCCTCCACTGGAAAGGGAGTTCAAGGCTAGCAGGGCTACAAGAAGCCCTCACACATTCACAACCTCCACGACCAAAGAAACAATTGAGGTGATAAATTTTGCCAAGCACCGGGACGATGTGAACAATAAAGAACTCTGCTGGATGTGGTGGCTCTCGCCTGTAATTCCCACAGAAGCAAGGCAGGTATAGGATTACAGCAAGTTCAAGGCTAGTTTGGGCTATATACCGAGACCCAGGTCAGTTAGAGTTACATAGTAAAACCGTGTCTTTAAAAAAAGGTAAAGGGAGCTGGGTAGTGGTGGTGCACTTGGGAGGCAGAGGCAGGCAGATCTCTGTGAGTTCGAGGCCAGCCTGTCTACAAGAGCTAGTTCTAAAAAAAAAGGAAAGGGAGAGGCAGTAGTGGCACACACCTTTTACCTTTTACCCCAGCACTCGGGAGGCAGAGACACCCGGATGTCTGTGAGTTCAAGGCCTGCCTACAGAGAGAGTTCCAGGACAGGACAACCAGGGCCACATAGAGAAAAACCCTGCCTCAAAAAACCCACAAAAAGCCAGGCAGTGTGTTATGGTACGAGAGAAGCCCCCAAATAGACCAACAGCCACGTATGCAATAACAAGAGTACTTTATTAATTCCAATGTTGGGGTGGCACTTGGTGACCCCTTAAGATGGTTACAAGCTCCTTTTAAGGGAAGTTAGGGGAATTCCAGTGAGGAGGGATTAATCTGGGGCTGATTCATGGTAGAAAGATTAGTATGGGGCTGATTGGTGGAAGATTCCCAGTAGTTAGGGACCTTCCAGCGCCAGAGTGGGGAAAGCCATCTTTAATTATCAGGAGACTGGGGACACCTCCTAAGCCAGCAAAGACGCTTTGGGGGCCTGCTGAGCCAGCAGAAGGCTTTGGTTTCTCTGAGGACTGTCTGTTTAGGTCTGTCCCATTTTAGTGACCCGAAACTCAGGCTTAGATTTCTGTCAGGCTACTAGGAGAGCTCTCAGTGCAGCCTGGTCTAAAAAGAGTTCCAGGACAGTCAGGGCTGTTACATAGAGAAACCCTGTTTTGAAAAACCAACCAACCAACCAACCAACCAGAAACTAAAGAAAAAGGTGATTTGTTCAGGGACATACACTTGTGTTACTCACAAGCGGCTTAGTGTAGCTTTTACCGAACTAACAGCAATCACAACCCGAGCAACAGGAACCTTAAATAAAACCCTCAAGAATCCGGAACCGATGTCTTGTATTCTCAGAAAAATACCTGTTACCCTGGGGCAGGTCGCTGGCCACGCAGTGCTCTGTGGGGCTTGTAGTTTTCTCAGTAGGAGACCGGGGCGCATTGCATGGCGGGAGATAGAGTCCTCTGAGGAAGACCAGCCCCGGAAGTCCTGCGGCGCAGGCGCACTGTCCTCTTCGCAAGCGCGGGATTATCGGTTTGCGGGCAGGGCTGTAGTCGCTGGCTCGGTTTCCCGGGCTCGTTTGGCCTTTTGTGCTGGTATGGCTTCCGGCGTGGAGATTGCGGGCGACCGCAGCGGAGGGGTTACCGTCCCCGCGGGCTGCCTGTAGGAGGGGTGCAAGGGTCCTCACGAGTCGCCGCGGCCTTCGCTTTCCTCCGTCGCACGCAGTCGCAGCGCCTACCGAGAGGATGAATTCGGCTTTCGAGAAGCGTCACCTCTGGATGTACCTGCAGGCGCTGGGCTTGGATCCGTGCTGGGTCGTCGCCGTGGGCGGGAAGATGTTGTCTCAAGCGCACCTCGGAGAGTAAGACCCGGCGGCGGCGCGGTCCCGGGTGGCCCGTCACTGGCGGCAAAACCCCGTGGCTGCCGGCCTGTGGCGGCGCCGTTCGGCACCAATGCAGGGGAGCGGGGAGCGCCTTAGGGTTGTCCTGCACGGCCTTTATGGTCTGCAACTGGTGGGAAGCGCGGGGGAACTAGCATGCAACGCCTTTTAAGTAGTTAACTATGGGTTTAACTTCGAATCGGGGAACCAAAACATGTTACAGCTAGCAAAAAAGATAAAGGAAAAAAAATAGTGGCATATGAAGATGAAAATCAAAAGACGCTACCCTTTCTTTTGCCTCTTCTTTTATTGTGACTCAAAAGGAAACACTTTTTTTCTATTTGTGTACTCTAGACCTGGGCTTCTTAGACTTATGGTTTCAGACCCTTTTTCCGCTTTGGAATTTTTTTTTAATGATTTCTTTTTCTTTTTTTTTTAATCTGCATTGATGTTTTGCTTGTATATATGTCTGTGCGATGGTGTCAGATCCCCTGCCACTGGAATTACAGACAGTTGTGAGCCGCCTTGTGGGTGCTGGGAATTGAACCAGGGTCTTGGAAGTTCATTTAGGTGTCGATGTGCTGTGTTTTTTTATTATTATTATTTTAAAAAGTTCTTTTTTTTAAAGATTTACTTATTAATTATGTATATAGGTATTCTGTCTGTATGTCTGCTGCAGGCCAGAAGAGGGCACCAGATCTCATTACCATTACAGATGGTTGTGAGCCACCATGTGGTTGTTGGGAATTGAACTCAGGACCTCTGGAAGAGCAGTCAATGCTCTTAACCTCTGAGCCATCTCTCCAGCCCATGTGTTTTAATAAAACTCCAGACGGTTACCCAGAGACACAGACCGCACTTTTTAAAATCGAGCATTCCGTCAAAGGTGTTGGTACTTATCTGTAATCTATAATCCCAATGCTTGGGAGGCAGAATTGCTGCAGGGTGGAGGCCGGCCTAGTCTGTAGAATTCTAGATCAGCCATGACTACGTAGCGAGGCTTTGCCTGGACACTCGTGTCTCAGCATTAGTCTGAAGACGTGCTATTTTTGATACTTAACACCTTGCCTGAGGCATGACAGGAGGAATTCCGTTATGAAACTCTCTTGCCTCAGTAAAAGCAGGGAGCTGGATAGTAAAAACATGGCCATCACAACATGCAGTAGTCTTGAGTCTACCACGATGTTTCAGGTAGCTGTCGGGGTTGAGTGATGGCACGCACAGCCCGGAGTGGTGGTATTGTGTGGGGGCATCACGGGCAAGCACCGCAGAAACTCCTTTATTACCGGATCGCATGTTCAGAAACTTACTGTTCCATTTTTCAGGACCCTCACATTCAGCGCTGCTACCTTAATATAGGGTGTTTCAACTTGAAATTTCCAGAAACAGGCCTGGAAGCAGTTTTCTCACCAAGAGCAAGAAGAACTTGGGATACCTTGGTTATCTTCTGTAGCCTCATCTAGCTGGGTTTTTTTTTTTTTTTTTTTTTTGAGACAGGTTCTCACTTTATAAATGTAGCTCTGGCTGCCCTGGAACTCACTATATAATAAGAAGACCAGGCTGGTCTCAAAACTCACAATTATTCTGTCTCCTCAGTGCTGTGATTAAAGGTGTAAGCCCCGCTACACCCAGTTTGTTTTGTTTCTTGAGACAGTGTCTTACTCTGCCCAGCTGGCCTTGTGCTTGTGATTATCCTCTTGAACATAGGTCTTCTAGAAGAGTAGTTGGTGCTCTTAACTACTGAGCCTATCTATCTTTCCAGTCCTTTTATTAATTTATCTTTCTATTTATTTATTTATTTTGGTTTTTTGACCCTGGCCATCCTGGAGCTAGCTCCGACTAGGCTGACTTCGAACTCAGACCACCTGCCTCTGTCTCCTGAGTGCTGGAATTTAAAGGCAGGGACCACCACAGAACTGCGTTGTTTTCTCAGTCTTTAAATACATGTGTTTATGTGTGGAGTCAGTTCTCTCCTGCCACCATGTGGGTGCCAGGGATAGAACTCTGGTAGTCAGATTTGGTGGCAAGCACCTTTACCTGCTGAGCCACCTAAACAAAGCACTACATGTGCTAATAGTAGTAACTCCTAAACAGTTATCAAATCAAACTTAATTACAACTTTGAGGGCTAATATTGTGTCACATTTACTTAAAAACAATACGTTTTATTCACACATATGGCAAACTTTTTTGTTTGTAATTCTATGAATTTGTAGTTTGTGTGGGCATATATTTGTGTAACCACTGTTCTTATAAATTTGAACATACTGAGCTAACCTAGTTGTTCCAGGCCAAGGTGTTTGTTTCAAAGACTTCATTTTGAAAGTCTCATGAGTTTTGTTAGCGAGTGCAATAGAGTGGAAGCAGAGTTGCATAATTATCCCCGTTTGAATAAATTGACTGGTGGAGGTGATATATGTGTTCATTCTACAGCTACTTGTTGCACGCAGTGTCCCACCTGGGATATTTTTGGGAAGGGGCATTTTTTTTAAGCATCTCTAGATTGAAGTTTTGTATGTATAACAAGGACAGTCAAATTATTAAAATAATACATCTTAAGAAAATAGTATAGTACTTTGAAGAATTCAGGATAAATTGCTCCTTGTAAAAAGTGATAAAATAGTGTCTGACAAATACCAAGTTCTCAAAAATGTTAGCTGCTGTTACTGCTACTTAGTAAATGTCAGTCAGTGCTATCTTCATCATGTCAGGGTATATTCTCTTCCTATGAATGAGCTTTTCCTTCCCTTTATGTTTAATATTTCATAGTAAAGCAAGTGCTAGTTTTCTATTTGGATATCTACTTTTATAATCTGAAAATAAAAGCTTGTTTTTATTTTTCTAGACAGGGTTTCTCTATGTAACAGTCCTAGCTGCCCTGGAACTCTCTGTGTAGATCAGCCTCGCCTTGAACTCACAGAGATCCTTCTGCTGCCTCTGCTTACCAAGTGCTGGTTTTAAAGGCATGCGCCACCACCGCCTGGCTGTATGTTTTTTCTTAATGGAGTATAAAGTGTACCTGAAAGAAAAATTAATTCGCCTTGACCTCTTGAAGAGAATGAACAGTACCAGTTTGAGTGCAATGCTTTTAGACAGTTTGATGCTGCATAGCTTTATTAATTGTTTATCTTTGCTTCTTTCATTTTAAACCACTAGGAACATGTTTGACAAACTGAACCGTGATGCCTTTCATATAGTTTCTTATTTTTTGTTTCGAACACTGGATGAGTCTCTTGCCAAAGACGTTTTCAGGTAGGAAAACTTATTTCATTTTCTCTTTTAGTCATTCTCAGATTTGAAAATAGACTTCCAACTTTGGCCATTATCTTGTTTTAAATAAATGTGATAAAATTCTGGTGTGAGCCTTAGAAATGTAGTACTTAGCCTTTTTAGAGCTGAGTGATGATTTGGGGGTGTGTGCTCTTATATTAAAAATTGCATATTTCATAAATAAAGATTTTGTTCTTTGACATTTGTTCCTGCTGTTCTTAATGGTCTTCTTCTGCTGTGAGGATTGAGACAGGGTCTGTGTCACTCTGGCTAGCCTGGAATTCACTGTGTATACTGTACAGCCCTGGCTGTCCTGAAACTCACTTTAGACCAGGCTGGCTTCGAACTCACAGAGATCTGCCTGTCTCTGCCTCCCAGTGCTGGGATTAAAGATGTGTGCCACCATGCCTAGCTAAAGCCTTTTAATCCTATCATATGTAAACCTGTGGGGGATTCTTAGTTCAGCCACCACTAGGGGTTTCAAATAAAAATATTTTTTTCTGAATTGTTTCCCCCTGATTAAAAACTTTGTTGTAGAACATGAAGTTCTGAAAAGTTCTGTTTTAGAACATGTAAAGGCAGATACAAGTGTCATTCCTGACCCCATTAAGCCGAGAACATCACTGTTACATTCTAGCCTTTTAGTCCTGTTTCCTGTACATGTTTTATTTTTTTCTTTTGTACTTGGGATAGAGTTTGCAACCCTGTGCTAGGCATGCACTCTCCTACTGAGTTATAGCCTCAGCATTGGCTTTTCCCCCTGTGAATAGAAAACATGTTGTGAAAGTACAAACAGCTTGATTCTTTTTTGGGACTCTTTATGTAGCCCTGGTTGCCCTTGTACTCCCAGAGATCCTCCTGTTTCTGCCTCCCTACTGCAGGCATTAAAGGCATACACTACTACATTGGACTAAAAGCTTGATTCTTTCAATAAGTATTTATGCCCCAATAAATACTTGGGTAAAAAAGATTATCGAAGGAGTACTAGGTAAATTGTAAAGTTATTAATTTTTCTTTTTAATGAATAGGATCTCACTATTATCCCTGGCTGGCTGATACTCTATGTAGATTTTAACTCACAGAGCTCCACATGCCTTTCCTCCCCAATTCTAGGATTAAAGGCTTGCACCAAGACTGGCTTATTTTTGGGTAAATCTCTATAATATGTAGTTATTTATAATAAACTGAACTCAGCCTACAAATATTGACCTAAGAAAAAAAAGAACTATTTTCTCAGTATTTTTAGTTGAGTCGAAGAACACTAGTTTAATTCATTTTGCTTTAATGTTTCTACTGTGGAGAATAATTTTCATGTCTTTTAAATTTTGCTAAGTTTGATTTTTGGGAGGTTTCATTAGTGTACTGCTTTTTTGTTTTTAAGAGATTGCTGGCCTCCATTTGACCAAAAACATGACATGGAATTCCGGAAGCATTGCTGTGAATGGTTAAAAGAAATTTCTGTAAGTACTTTCTTTGTAAGATAGAAGATGCAGACTTGAAGGTTCAGATGTGCCTGTAACTCCAGTGCTTTAGAGATAGGAGGCGCCATCAAAGTTTAAGGCCAGCCTGGGTCTTTGTGGTGGGTACCAGGCTAGCCATGGTGACATAGTGAGACTGCCTTACAAAAATAAGCAATAATAACCACAACAAAAATCCCTTAAGGCTGAGGATATAGCTCAACAGGTCACTTTCCTAGCATGTGTAAGCCCTCTGTTCCCTCAACAGCACTTTAACAAAACCATCCAAACCAAACCAAGAACAACAAAACAGGCTGCTTAATTACATTATTCTTTTTGTAAAAATGAAACCTCTGTGTGTGTGTGTGTATAGGCCAGAGGTTGATTTTGGATGTCTAACTTAATCGTATATTTTTATTTATTGAAACTGGATATTTTTCCTGTCTCTTTCTCTCTCCCCCCCTTTCTCTTTTTTTTTGGGGGGGGCGGTTCTTTGTGTAGCCCTGGCTGACGTAGAACTTATTCTTTAGACCAGACTGGCCTTGAACTTAAAGATCCGCCTACCTCTGCCTCCCAGGTACTAGAATTAAAGATGTGTGCCATCATTCCTAGCCAAAGCTGGTTTTCTTGCTAATCTTGGAGCTTGTCCCTTACTGCTGGTCTTGCTGGCCAGCTTGCCACTGTAAATCATGTTTCTGTCTTCCAGAGTTCTGAGATTATAGACATATGCTATAGTCTGGCTTCTTTTTTCATTCTGGGAATTTTATCTACTGAGCTATCTTCCCTAAGCCTCAAAGTGAAAGATTTTATTGTGTAACTCTGGCTGGCCTGGAACTATGTAGATCAGGCTGATTGTAAGCTCATAGAGATCTGTATACCAGCATCTGCCTGGGTGCTCAGGTTAAAGGCTGTAGTAAGAGGCATAGGCTGTGTTCCTAGCACCCGGCTCCCAGCAGCCCAGTGCGGGGCCCCTTGTTCCGTCCCGCCCGGCTAGCTTAACTCCCGAAATAATTACACAGAAATTATTCATTTAATTACTGCCTGGCCCATTAGTTTTAGCCTCTTCTTGGCCAACTTTCACATCTTAAACTAACCTATTTCTATTAATCTGTGTTTACCACGAGATCGTGGCTTACTGGGAAAGAGTTTAGCATGTCTGACTCTGATGATTTCATGGCGGCTCTCTCTGTCTCTTTGTCTTCCTCCCAGCATTCTGTTCTCTTTTCCCCACCTATCTAAGTCCTGCCCTATCAAAAGGCCAAGGCAGTCCCTTTATTAACCAATGAAAGCAACCCAAATACAGAAGGACCTCCTACACCAAAAGGCCTTTATTTCTCTCCCTACCTAGCACTGTAACACTGTACCCGGCCTTCTCAGGTTTTAAAAATGGTAGGAGAGTGGGTAGGAGTATTTATGTCCTCTTCCCCCCCCTTTGGTTTTTGAGGCAGGGTTTCTCTGTAACAGCCGTGGCTGTCCTAGAACTAGCTCTTGTAGACCAGGTGGGCTTTGAACTCACAAAGATCCATCTGTCTCTGCCTTCCAAGTACTGGGATTAAAGGTGTGCACTATCACTACCTGGCTGCTTTATGTTTTCTGACTTTTCTCTGTTCCACTATGGAAATTGATATTTTTAAGCCACTGTGCCATGAAGTGGGTGTGATGGTGGTTTGCT
Source organism: Ondatra zibethicus (assembly GCA_004026605.1). Lineage (NCBI taxonomy): Eukaryota > Metazoa > Chordata > Mammalia > Rodentia > Cricetidae > Ondatra > Ondatra zibethicus. Next base: position 53,835 of record PVIU01001347.1, on the reverse strand, counting down.
GTCCTCCTGTGAGGAGCTCATGTGTGGCCCACTGATTATTATTTTAAAGATTATCACACACCTTTAAAAAAATAGAGTGATGGGGCTGGAGGAATGGCTCAGTGGTTAAGAGAACCCAGTGGTTCCAGAGAACCCAGGTTTGATTACATGTCAGATCACAAGCCCCAGTTCCAGTAAACTGCAGTTCTAGGGTATCTGATGCCCACTTGTGACCTTAGCTCCCAGTGCATGTACCTGGTATACAGACATACATGCAGGCAAAATACCCAGACAAAATAAAATAATAAAATTAAGAAAAATAGTGAATAAAAATGTGACAGTTATTGTTGGTTGAATTGTCTCATGTCTTTTCTTAGGCTGAATGTGGAAGACGTTTTCCTCAGGTTGTTGGCTCACTGTTTCTTTCTCCTGGTGGTCCTAAGTTTATTCATCTGATGTATCATTTTGCAAGATATGTTGCAATCAAATATATTAAAATACAATCTAATGGTAAGTTTACTTATACTTTTTTTTAATTCTTGAATTGTTATTGTTCATAATTTTAAAATCAAGATCAAATTAAACCATTCATTTGCCTGAAAAAGCAAATGGTTAGTTAATATTTTACTCATCTATGGTTGGAAACTTATTAATATTTGTGTTACTTTATTATGTTCTGGTTCAGGGATTGGGGCATATTTTCCATAGGAAAGCTAGATAAGTATTTTAGGTCTTATGGACCACTTAATTTTGTTCTGTTTTTACAACCCTTTAGAAATATAGGAACTGCCAGCATGGTAGCCCATGCGTATAATCCTAGCACTTGGAGGTAGAGGCAGGGTGAACAGACGTGTAAGCTAACCTGTGCTAAATAGTAAGTTCCAGGCAAACCTGCACTACCTAGTGAGAACCTGCCTTTTAAAATATTGTAGAAATCCATTCTTATTTTGCTTGGCTTAAAGATCACCACTGAGACAAATGAGGCCTCTTGTCCAGTGTTCTGAGTATTGTTAGCAGTTTCGTTCAGTTACTGGCATTGGCTGATAATTTCTATTTCAAAATTTTTTGATTCATTAGCTCATGAAAATCAAATAAATGATTTCTTAGAGCTAATAAAAATGAATAGTATTTGTAGTTTATTAACTATGGTGCACCATAGTTATTTTGGTCGTAAAGTACGGACAGGTATAAGGCAAAAGTGTTGAAGTACTAAATCGTGCCTGTCTTCTGGTTTCCTGACATGACTCATTTTGAATAGTCATTTAGTATACTCTATTAAAAATCAGAATATGAGAACTCATCCTATTTTTTTAAACTTTGATGTTCTCTCTCTCTGTTTTTTTTTTTTTTTTCTTTTTTTCTTTTTTTGGTGATAGGACTGCTCTACCTAACTCTGGCTGTCATGGAACTCACTGTAGATCAGGCTGGCCTCAAACTCAGAGATCTCTGCCTCTGCCTCCTAAGTGCTGGGACTAGTGTGTACGACCAGGCTTGGCAATTTTGATGTTTTCAGTTGTATAAACAACAGTGTAATCAGTAATACAAGCAAATGTTCTTTCTTCCTTCCTCTTCCCTCCTTTTCTAGCCTTTGTCTCCCTACTGCTAGGATTACAGACATGTGCCACTTGGACCAGCAATGTTTTTTTTTGGGTTTAAAAAAAAAAAAAAGAAAAACAAGACTGGAGAGGTGGCTCAGCTGTTAAAGGCTAGACTAACAATCCAATATATATGGACAAGTAGGCATGTGCACACACACACACACTCACACACTTAAATAATAAATAGATCTAGGGATGGTGATTCATGCCTGTAATCTAAATTCTAGAAGACTGAGGCAGGAGGATTTCAAGTTGAGGGCCAACTTGGGCTGCATAGTAAATTTAGGCCTCCTTCATGGGTTACATGGGAGACCAAGTTTGGTGTGCTAACACTTGGGAGACTGAGCCAGGAATATTGCTCGTTTGAGGTCAGTCTGAGACTGCAATGTAAATTCCAGGCTAGTTTGGGCTCATAGTGAGAGTGTCTAAAAAACGCTATCCAAACCAAATAAAAAATGAACGAAGCTCATAAATGTGACTATAGCCCTGGTTTTGGATTTTTTTCCACTTGGAAATCATTGGGTGTCAGTTGATAGACCTTTCTTCTTTCTTTTTTAGAACTCCTTTTTATTAAACTGAACAAATCACCCTAATTTGTTTTCGTAACCTACAGCTGAGAAACATTTGGCTAAACTTTATAAGAACAATGCTACAACCCAAACTATATGTGTATGCATTTACCTGCTCTTTCCAGGTATGATGTTTTCAAACATCTATGAGCATGCTTTATAAATATTTATATATTTTAAATCTAATGCAATATTAGCATTGTGCCTCTTTTTCTGTAAATAGGTGATTTATCCCAATTATATGTAATGCAAGCTGTTTTATATAAAATATGTATGTTTGGATTTTTCATTGTTTTGTTTGTAATAACTCTGGCTGGCCATAGTCTTGCTCTGTGGCCAAGACTGGCCTTGATCTCCTGATCTCCTCCTCCTACCTCCCAAGTACCAGGATCATAGGTGTGTACCACAATACTCAGCTAAGTATTTGGATTTAATAAGAATTTATTTTGTATTTGGGTTTCTGAATATAACTTCTGATTTAAAGTAATTTTAGTCAAGATTTTGAATGTCTAGGTGACTTCTGAATTCAGTGAACTAATTTCCTTTAAATAATTAGACATTGTGGAGGTTTCTGCAGAGCATGCTGGGATGTGGATACATTGTGTTTTTGTTTGTTTTTCCGAGACAGGGTTTCCCTGTGTAACAGTCCTGGCTGTCCTGTCTGGGACTCACTTTTTAGTCCAGGATGGCCTTGAGCTCACAGAGATCTGCCTGCCTCTGCCTCCTGAGTGCTGGGATTAAAGGCCTGCGCCACCACCTTCCACCTGGTAAGTTTTAAGTGCAGTGTGGAGACCCTGCTTGGGAGAACATCCTTATTTATTATTGATCTGTCTTTACAGTAGGTTTTATAGATAAAAGCCTGACCTCTGATATGTTTGTATAGATTCTTCATTGATCTTCAGTAACAAAGTGAAAAGTTGTTTACAAAATGGCACAGGTTTTATTTTATTTTTTCTCCCATTTGTTTTATTGAAAAAACGAGCTCATGGTGATGTTATCTGCGATTTTGTCTTCCTTATAGATTCTCTGCGTTTTGCAGAAACATTTAATGCAAAGCAACAGGATATGCACAAGTGTGTTGCCAGATGCCACGTAGCACGAAACAGATTTTTACAAGTTTTGCAAAGAGAACATTATGTTACCCAAAAGTACCAGGAAAATGCACAGTAAGTCATATTTTAAAGTTAATAGATAGTTTTCTTTTAAAAACAATATACCAATATAAATAAGCCTTGACATGGTCTATGCCTACTTCAAATTCTTGGCTACTAATATTGCATTTAGTTACACAATTTTTGAAATTATTTTTATTTTATGTGTTTGGCTGCTTTGCTTGCACGTATGTCTGTACATCACATGTACCTGGTGCCCACAGAGGCCAGAAGAGGGAGTTATAGACAGTTGTGAGCCACTATGTGGGTGCTGAGCCACTATGTGGGTGCTAGGAGTTGAACCAGAGTCCTTGAAGGGCAGCAAGTGTTCTCATTTGCTTAGCCTTCTCTTTGGTCATGGGGTTGTAGTTTTAAGTTCTAATTGTGCTATTTATTCTGTAAATTTTTCCATGTTTCCATTCTGTGTTTATTGTTTATTTCATAGTTTGAATAGACATTTTGTACCTCCCAACAAGGACTCCATATTAGTCATTTTATAGCACATTACCTCATTCATTCATTAATTGTTATTTGAGCCTTGCCATATAAACTATGTTTCTTGCCATACAAACTGTGTTTCTCTTTTACATACAGAGGGTTGACATATGGCATACTCTAGTTTATAGTATTTATTTACTGTATGTGTGTTTATCTGCTCAACAAATTCTTTTTCCTGTGCACTGGTATCACAGCATGAAATGAGACAGGCAAGACTGTCACGGCATAGTTTGTCTTTTTACTTTTACACGTAAAGATAAACATGTATTGTTTGTACACTCCATATTGTGCAAGTGGAAGTCAGAGGACAACTTTTGAGTTGAGTCTCCACCTTCTGCTGTATGGTTTTGGGGATCGAACTCAGGATGTCAGGCTTGGAGGCAAGTGCTTTTCCCCATTGAATCATCTTGCCGGTTTCTTTAGTTTTTATTATTAAAACATTGTAGTAAAGATAAGAATAAAGAGGGCTGGAGAGATGGCACAGAGGTTAAGAGCACTGCTTGCTCTTCCAAAGGTCCTGAGTTCAATTACCAGCAACCACATGGTGGCTCACAACCATCTGTAATGAGACCTGGTTCCCTCTTCTCACCCACAGGCAGGCAAACCACTGTATACTTAATAAATAAATAAATCTTTAAAAAAAGATAAGAATAAAGAAAGTAAACAAGTGACTCATACCAGTTCATTACAATGGAAATGTTCTTTTCTGTTTTTCCTTGCAGTTTATCTATTAAGCAAGTACGAAATTTGAGATCAGAATACATGGCCCTACAAAATCAAATTAAAAGGCAAGTGACTTTTAGAGCCGGAATTTACCTTACACAGAGTTTAGATCTTGAATTATGAGTGATAAACTACTAAAAATAGAAATAGAGTAAATATCATTAGCCAGTTGATGTTAGAACTAGAGCATGGTTTTTCCCTCTCACTTTAATAAAGTTCTTAAAAATTATTGCTTTGAACTTGAGTTCTTTTGTTTTTGAGACATAATCTGACAATGTATGTAGCTCTGTCTGCTCTGGGACTATAGATCAGGCTGGCCTTGAACTCAGAGATCTGTCTGCCTCTGCCTATGAGCATTAGGATTAAAGGGATACACCACCACACCCAGCTGAGAGCTTCATTATTATTGTTGTTGTGATTTTTAACTGAAATGTCTGTTTGTAGATTTGCAGACCAGTTGTTTTTTTGGATGTGAAATTACCATGTGAATTTTTTAATGACCAATTTGTTTAATTTTTTTTATTAGAATGAACCCCTGTGATGACCAGAGTAATATACAAGAGAAAATTCAAAAGGTGAGATACATTTTTTTTTAATAGCAGAGGATATGTTTACTGTGAAAGTTTCTGTAGGGCATTAATGTTAGCATTTTTCTAGATCAGTATATTCAGAGACCTGACAATGTAATTCCAAATGAGAAGCGGCAACAGGGAACATATATAACAACTTCAGTTTTGTTTAAAAATATAATTTATGTATATACATATCCACACATGGGGAGATAACAATGTTAATAATAGGGCATTGGTGGAAAGATTTTTGTTTTCTGTGTTCTAAGTTTTCTGTAATGAACCTTTAGCATATGAAGGCAAAATGTTACTTTAAAAAGAGCAGGAGACATGGCTCAGTGGCTGCTCTTCTGGAGGACCCAGGTTTGGTTTCTAGTCCCCATATAGCCCCTCTCAGTCACCTGTAACTCGTGGGAGATCTGATGTCCTTTTCTGGCCTTAACTAGTTGTGGGTGAATCTGGCACACATATATACGTGCAGGCAGAACATCAGACACATAAAATAATAATAATAAAATATTAAAAAACAGGAAACTTTATTTTAAAAAACACCTCTGTGCTTTCAAAGGAAACTAAGTTCATAATGTGTGCACGATAGGAGTGTTTCTCATTTGGTTTTGTGAGTTTTCTTTTTCCTGACTGAATCCTGATTATTTCTTCATCTTTCATTTCTCTCTCTTTTGAGACAGGGTCTGGACACACAGCTCTGGCTGTCTGTAGACCCAGCTAGCCTAGACCTCACAGAGCTCTGGCTGCCCTGCCATTGAGTGCTTGGCTTAAAGGTGTGTGCAACCACCACACTAGCATTTGTTTTCTTCCTTTTTGAGCTTGCCATATGTAATGCAATTTTTGAATGGTAGTATAAAGATTTCTTAAGTTTGTTTGAAAATTAAATAAGCTATATTTTCCCTAAGAAATTCTTTAGGTCAGCCCTGGTGGCACAAGTCTTTAATCCTAGCACTTGAGAAGCAGAGGCAGGCTGATCTCTGAGTTGGAGGCTAGCATGGTCTAAGTAAGTTTTTTGCCAGCCAAAGTTACGTAGTGAGAACCTGTCTCAAGTCCTTTCCTCCCAAAAGACATTTTTTTGAAGCCCCTTTGGAGATAACATCAGTGCTTTAAACAGTTAGAATGCCGTCATTTAATTTTCTTTTCAGCTGTACTTCTTTTTGTTAGAAGGGGTGAACAAATATTTATGCCAGTGTTTTCTTAGAGTACGCATATGTTATCTGTTTGTTTATTATGTATACATTGTTCTGTCTGCATGTATGTACCAGATCTTATTATAGATGGTTGTGAGCCACCATGTGTTTGCCAGGAATTGAACTTAGGACCTCTGTAAGAGCAGCCAGTGCTCTTAACCTCTGAGCCATCTCTCCATCCTCCTAGAGTACATATATGTTATGTGTGGATTTCTTATTTTGTTTTGTTTTCAAAGGTTCGGTCTTTGTGGACTTTAGTGAATGAGACACTCCTGTTTTTGGAAAAGGAGAGAGAAGTTGTTAGTTCACTCTTCAGTGTTGATAACCAGTGTGTTTTGGATGGAACTAATGTTACTGTTAATATACCAAGACTCTTACTTGACAGAATCGAGGAGCAGATGTGTCAGGTAAACTTTGCTGTTAAGGAAATGTGTTAAAACAGTGTCACTGCTTTTATATTTCCTGTCAACTCTGCTTTCCCGCTGCTTCCAGCATTTGTGCTCTTTATTATCTAGTGAGGCCTTCATAGAAGTCCTGCCAAAGGTGTTTGCATCTATCGCTTTTGTTATCTCTTCTTCATTGTACAGTTTTCTGTAGCATGGAGAGCTTAAGATTGCTTAGTATGAAGATAGTACTGTTTTGGTTCTTTACATTTGTGTGTGTGTATGCATACACACACACACATTCACACACGTGTGTATTTGGTGGTCAGAGGACAACGTATTGGAGTCTATTCTCTTCATTTATGTCCTGAGGTCGAACTCAGTTTGACAGCATTGGTGTCAATGTCTTTATCCCCTGAGCCATTTCAACTCCCTCTGAATTAGTTCTTTATAAATTTCTTACTTCCTCAGCCTTCTCAGTGCTGTAGGCCCCACCAAGCCCAGTTCTCTTTGTGTCTTTTGTTGTTGTTTTAAGATGGGATCTGCTATGTAGCCATGGTAGGCCTCGAACTGGATTTGTAGACCAGGTCTGTCTCTGTCTTCCAAGTGCTAGGGTTAAAGGTGTGCATCACCATGCTTGGTTTCCAGGTGACCTTTTATAAAGTCTGTATGCTTTGTCTTTTTCTTTTTTTCTCTTAAATTCATCTATATTTATCTTTAAGTAAAATGTGGCTTGGGCACTCTCTTTTCATTCACAAGCTTTGCTGAGGTACTTTGCAAGTCTTAGGAAGGGTTTTGTTCTTCAATAATTTGGAAAACAAGCTGTCGGGGAATTTGTGGTAGGTTCTCTCTCTGTAGTCCTGCCTATCCTGGAATTTGCTATGTAGACCATGCTGGCCTCAAACTCACAGAGATCTGCCTGCCTTTTGCTTGACTCCTGAGTGCTGGGATTAAAGGTGTGCACTACCATGCCTGGCCCTCCCCATACACACACACACACACACACACACACACACACACACACACACACACACACACAGTTTTCTTTCTGTCACTACAGATTTACCTTTTCTGTCTGTCACTACCAGATTTACATTTTCTTAATAGTGCCATGACTTTAACAGCTTCCTTCCTATCAATAATTTTAGTTTTGTCTTTTTTTCTAAACAAAGTCTTATTGTATGTGTCTGACTGGCTTGGAACTAGCATTGTAGACCAGGTTGGCCTTGAATTTACCTTTGCTTTTTTGAATGCTGGGATTAAAGACATGCACCACAGCTTCTGGTCCCTGTACAATATTACTAAACTTTTATGTCTAATCTTTCTTCTTTAGCCAAGGTACCACCCATCTACCATCTATGTATTTCTGTCTTCATACAGAACATTTTAATTGTATGACTTACTTATTCTTTCCTTAGTAACTACAGTTTATTTAGTATCTACCATCTATTTGGTATTGATTGTAGTATATAGAAGTTACATGGATAAAATATTTTGTGAAGAGATTTCACTTTAGGGTGCAATATATGTGCATCAAATTCATACTATGTAACACTCTAGATGTATAAATTCAAATTCCTATAGGGTGTAGGTAGGTATCAGAAAAGATATTAAGGTCAGGCGGTGGTGGCGCACGCCTTTAATCCCAGCACTTGGGAGGCAGAGGCAGGCGATCTCTGTAAGTTCGAGACTAGCCTGGTCTACAAGAGTGAGTTCCAGAACGGGCACCAAAGCTGCAGAGAAACCCTGTAATAAAAAAACAAAAACAAAACAAGAAAAGAAAAGACATTAATTATGTTTAAGAATACAGATAAGGCAGGAAGTGGTCATGTCTTTAGAGAAGATCTTTTTTTTTTTTTTTTTTTTTTTTTGAGGTAAGGCCTCACTGTAACTCTGGCTAATTTAGAAGTCATACCAGGCTGGCCTCAAATTCACCTGCCTCTGCTTCTTGAGTGTTGGAATTAAAGGTGTGTAATACCATGCCTGACTTCTACCTTGTCTTTTGAGACAGGGTCTCTCACTCAGACCAGGGACTCACTGATTAGGCTGGCTGTCCAGTGAGTTCTAGGGATCTTCCTGTCTTCATTTGCATTGCTGGGATTATAAGTACTTGCCACCAAACCCACTTTTTTGTGGGTAATGGGGACCTCATACTTGGATGGCAACACTAAAAATACTGAATTCTCTCTTCAGCCTCCTCATTTTTTTCCTCTTTCTTTCTGTGTTTCTTTTCTTCCTTTTGTGTATGTGCATGCACTTTTGTGTGTGTATGAGTGCTCTCAGGTATGCTAGCACTTGGAAGCCAGAGGACAATTTCAGGTGTCTTTTCTTGTTTTTCAGGTGATAATCCATCTTTTTTTTTCTTTTGAGACAGGTTCTCTTACTGACCTGCAACTCAAGTAAGCTGGGCTAGCTGACATTTTTGCAACTTTCGTTAAAAAAATAAATTTGTCAGTTGAAAGGCAGAGACAGGCAGATCTCCGGGTGCTGGGCCAGCCTGGTTGACATAGTGAGTTCCAGCCCAGCTGGGCTACATAGTAAGAACCTGTCTCAAAGAAAAAAAATTGTGATCCCTTTTGCAGATTTGCTTTCTCATTAGACTTTTTATAAAAGACTGATTTATTTTACTTTTTATGTTAATGAGCGTGTGTGTACACACGTACGTGTACATGTGTACACACTGCATGTGCACCTGGTGCCCAAAAATGCCAGAAGAGGGAGGCATTTGGTTCCCTGGACCTAGAGGTAGAGACAACCGTAAGCTGCCATGTGGGTGCTGGGAACTGAACTCAGTCCCGCTAGAGCACCAATTGATCCAGATGATCTTAATTACCGAGTCCTCTTTCCAGCCCCTCTATTTATTTTTCTTTCCATCTGTTTGATTTTATTTTCTGCTAGATTTTAGCCTTTTGCATGATATAAAAATGTGTGAATTCTTTGACAATTTTTATTGGATTGAAATTATTTTCATAGTTTTATGTTTGGGTGGTGATCAATTTATCCGTTAACATGTGATATTATATAATAGTAAAAAGCATAAATTTATGTAAGTATTGCCAAAAGAACCTACAGATCTTTGCTTTTTTTCCCCTTCTAAATCTTTAGTTGCAGATAGGAAATGTTTATGAGGCTGGAAAATTGAACCTCTTAACCATTATTCAGTTGTTAAATGAAGTCTTGAAAGTAATGAAATATGAACATTGTAAGGGTGACCAAGCAAGACTGAAAATAGACCTTCACTACCTTGAAAAAGAAGCCAAATTACAGAGGGAAAGATTATCAGATATGAAACATATGAGGTACACAGAAATATTTTTTGTTATCTTACCATGGGGTGGGTAGGGTGGTTTTCCCAGCAGAAATTGTGTATAATTCTTCAGCTTTGGCATATAAGTTAAATACTGGTGTTCGGGCCTGAGACATGTCTCAGCAGTTAAGAGCACTTACAGACGTCCTGTGTTAAATTCCCAGCAACTACATGGTGGCTCATAAACATGTGTAATGAGATCTGGTGCCCTCTTCTGCCCTGCAGGCATACATGCAGACAGAACACTGTATACATAATAAATCTTAAAAGAAAAGAAATACTGGTATTCAAGAGTCTTATGTAAGGAATTTCCAGAAAGACATGTGAAGTAAAGGGACAAGTAATGTAGTTTTTATTTTTATTTTTTGAATAAATTATTTGCCTTATGATAATTCTTTTTGTTTTTGAGACAATCTCACTTTTTAGGCCTGATTGGCTTATAACTCACTATGTAGAACAGGTTAACCTTGAATTCATACATGGTGGTACATGGCTATAATCATAGTACTTGGGGGAGGCTGAGGCATGAAGATTGTGAGTTTGGGGCCAACCTACTCTATATAGTGAGTTCCCCTGAAAATTGAGCATGAGAAAAGTTCCTCATTTGAGTTGGAAGATCAAGAGCTTGGCTCCCTGTAGGAGTTGATGGAGTGGGAGTGGAATTCTGAGTGAAGATTAGAGCTGGGGAAAATAATGCCCTGTGGCAAAAGCCTGTAATCCCAGCATTTGGGAGGCCCAGGCAGGAGGTTGTGGAGTTTAGGGACATCTTCTGTTAAGTAGCCTAGGCCAGTCTACTGTATGTGACCCAGACTCAAAAAACGGTTTGTTTTTAAAATAAGTGGAGTAGTAGATGTATGGTTGCTTTTTTGTTTTAAAATGAGAAAAAATATATTTTAAATTCTGAAGAGTCACTTGTGAGTGTTAATTCACCTTATATGTAGTTTAATGGTTAATTTTTTTATATTCTCTTCCCTAATACTATTTTCTTAAATTGTGCTATATTTTTATTTGTCCTTCAAATACAGTTATTTCTTATGATATCATAGGCATAAAATAAAAGAGAACGTCACTGCAATAAGACATTCTGTCCTTGAAAAGGAAGGAAAATGGCATCAGAAGTGGAAAGAATTTCTTGGTCTGTCTCCTTTCGGTCTAATTAAAGGAGGGTCTTCAGTAAGTACTGTAGATTTGTGTTTTGGAGAAGAGTTTAATTTTGGCAATTCTCTCTGTCTTTAAGCTTTAACAGTCTTTTGATTTATGTTACAGTAATCTAGAAATGTATGTGTATGTGTATTTATTGTGTTTACATTGAAGCTGAACGTTTTTTAAAATAACTGTATATAATTACTGTGTGTTTGATGGAGCTGGGGCGACACATGTGTGCCATGGTGCACATACAGAGGGCGCAGGTGACTTCATGGTGTCAGTTCCCATCCCTTTTTGCTTGTGTTCCTGGAATGGAACTCAGGCCCCCAGGCTTGCCTGACAAGTGCTTTTACCTGCAGCTATCTCATCAGTCCAAGTTATTTTTTTTATTTTTTGAGACAATTTCATGTATCTTCGGTTGGCTTTAAATTTGTTGTGTGATGATGAATATGACCCAGTGATCCTCCTGCATCTGCTCCCAGATGCTAGAATGATAAGCCCACACCACCATGCTCGGTTCAGTGGTTTTCTTTTAGAGACAGGTACCTATTGTGCAGATATGTATCCTAGCTGATCTGGAGCACTTGTAGCCTAAGCTCTTTATTACATGCTAGGCTTATAGGTGTGTGCTACTGTGCAATTCAAATGTTTTAATTAATTTGTATAATTTTTTTCTAAGTACATAATAGTTCTTCATCAAGATACAGTTATTTACTCATTTTAAATTCAGAGGGTTAAAATACTATTAAATAAAATTTGAAACTTGTTTATACAATTAATATATTGTTTGATTTAAAAAAACCGTTTGCAGGGGCAGGAGAGATGGTCTATCCTTAAGCCTACTGTTTTGAGTCCTAGCACCCATGTAGTGGCTCATAACCAGCTAAAACTCCAATCTTAGGGTGTCTGATGCCCTCTTCTGGCTTCTGTGGGCAACAGGCACACACAAGCAAATGTCCATACACATAAAAACTAAAAAAAAAGGTAGTCATAGGATAAATGTTTGGTTTAGGAGGAAAAATCTATTCGTAGATGAACTTAGCTTTGTCATTGTGGTTGTTTGTGAGAGTGTTTAATATTGTGAATTCTGTATTTTAAGGCTGTGGATCTTTTGCCTCCCATGTCTCCCCTTTCGTTTGATCCTGTGTCAGAGGAAGTATATGAAAAGAGTGTACTTTTAAAGTATCCTGCTTCACTTCCAGGTTGGTGAGCTTCCCCCAGTCCCCTTTAAAGACAGTGTCTCATTGGTAAAGCATTGACTGACCTGGCACATACTGTGTAGACCAGGCTGGCCTGGAACTTGGAGCAGTCCTCTTGCCTCTGTGCACTGAGTGCTGGGAGTATACATGTTCACCACTGTACTTGGTATATTTTTCATAATAGTTTATATTTTAAAAATAATTTTTACATTTATTTGCATGTGTATATACACTCAACAGTGCTTGTGTTGAGGTTGTAGAACAGCTGGGTTCTCTCTTTTTACCATGTGAGACCCCAGGATCAAATTCAGATCCTGGGTAAAGTGCCCTTACCCCCTAAGCCATCTTGCCTGCTCTCCAGTTATTTTTGCTGTGAAATGTATGTAAAATTTCTGTTTTGGTGGCAAAAATGTCATAAAAAAGGATAGAATCCTATCATTTGTAAAACATGAATGTTTCAGCCTATGTGAGGATTGTGATAAGGTATGAGACACCAAACCTGGTGTTTATTCAGTACTGAACAGTAGTTAGGCTGGATTTAGAATCCTGGGTTGACAAATCATCTTCAGGCTTTGATGGTCAGTCTGGTTTCCTGCTTTCTGCTACAGCTGACACATTGGCTGTCTCATTGTTCATTTGTGCACAATTAGGTTACAATTTATGGTTGCTTATAAGGCTTTTCTGTTTATATTATGCAGATTAGTTGGGACATGCCTAAATGTAGGTTTGTTTTTATATGTTTGGGTTGTGTATGTGTATATTCTAGAAGCTCATTATTTTCCAAGTTCAAGAAATTGTTTTCCTGTGTCTTCTCTAATATTGCCTGTCTTTCATTCTTAAAAAGATTTTATATGTGTTTGTTTATATGTTTGCATATATGCGTGCAAACATGTGCACGAGGGTACCTATGGAGAAAGAAGAGGTCCCATTCCCGTGAGCTAGACTTAAGACATTTTTGAGCTGCCTAATGTGGGTGTTGGGAGCCAAACTCTGGTTCTGTAAGAGCAATAAGCTGTAGTTGAACTTTTCGTTGGGACCTTTGGCTCTTCTGTAATGACACAGAGACTTATTATTATGAAAGCTCAACTGATAGCTTAGGCTTGTTCCTAACTAGTTCTTATAACTTAACCGATTTCTATTAATATATTTGCTGCTACATGGCTCGTGGCTGTTACTTTTCCTGCATGTCTTGCTTGTTCTCTCTCCATATCTCTGCACTTTTTCTTCCTAAGCATCCTCTGTGCCTGGAAATCCTGCGTAGCTATTGGCTGTTCAGCTTTTTATTAAACCAGTCAGAGTAACATAGTTGTTGTAGGAGGCCGCCTAGACTCCTGAAATAATCACACAGAAACTATATTATTTAAGTCACTGCTTGGCTAAGCGTATTCTAGCTCTTATGTCTTTGGTTAACCCATTTCTATTTTATATTTTACCATGAGGCTTGTGGCCTGCTGGCAACGTTCCAGCTGGCAGCTCGTCTTTACCTCTGGCAGCTCCATGGCGTCTCCTGACTCTGTCTTCTTTCTCTCAGCATTCAGTTTAGTTTCCCCACCTAGCTCTACTCTGCCCTATCACAGACCAAGGCAGCTCCTTTATATGTGTTGCTTTTATTAATTAATGAGTACAGAAGGACTTCCCACACCTAGTAGTGACATAATTTTTTAATGAGAGGATGGTGAAAAAATGTGTAGGCTGATTGATGTTACAAGTACATTGAAGTATGCTAAGTACCTTTCGTTTTTCCTTGCTTAATATTGTTAGCACATGATTTATTCACTCAAAAATGAAACATGGTTATATAACACCCCTCAAACTCTGTATAGTTGAAGCTGGCCTTGAATGGCCTGCCCTTATGTGCTGGGCTTGTAGAAGTACAAAACCATGCTTGACTACATCAGTTGTTTTACAAAAGCCTGCTACCAGACACTTTGTCTTAACAATTTGTTCCATCAGATTTGTGGGAGCTAGTTTTCTCTTCATGTGGGTTTAGGGGAGCTAATTCAGGTGTCAGGATTGGTGGCTTGTGCCCTTACCTGCTGAGCCAACTATCTTACCTATTTTAGATAGTTTTTTTTTTTAAACTTTCTTGTGTGATGGCTGTTGGTGTGTGAGTATGGGGCAAGATCTCTTGTTGCTTTTTTGCAGTTCTTCAAGGCCAGTTGACCTGCAATCCCCCAGTTTCTTTGCCTCTGCCTCCTGTTTTCTGTAGGGGTCCTGGGGTTATAGGTACACTATGGCTTGGGCTCTAAGGGTTGAATTCAAGTCATTGATTTGTATGGCAAAGTTGTTTTTATCCACTGAGCTATCTATCCCCTTGGCTCCTTACTTGTGTTTATATTATCTTTCTGTTTGCCTCCATTTAGAAGCTTTTTTAAACAATTGGTCATGAAGTTAAATTATAGAGCACTTGTGTAACATTAACAAAGCGTGCGTTCGGACGTTGCTTTCAGGGGGAAAATATAGATGTTCTACCATTTCTAGAGGTCCTTGAATATTAGAACACATAAACATAACTAAAAGAATACTTTTTATACTTCCTTAGATATACATAAAGTACATAACCAAGAAAATGGTAATGGAAGAGAAGCCGATACGCTAGGAGGTGTGTGTGATCTAGCCGACAGGTAAAGCTTTTGATTTTCATACTGACTATTGATTTAAATCTCATGTTAAGCCAGTTTACAGCTTTCTGTACTGTAGAATAGTGTGTGATTTCTTCCTCTCAACTAGACAGTGTTTTTACTGCAGACCCACGTTTGCAGAAGACATTCAGTACTTGCTGTGCCTGGGCATTTCTTTCCTGTTCTATTTATCTGAAATTGAATTACATTATGGGGATTGTCTGAGTTTTGAAGGAAGTACAGGTTTGGAAATTGCAGAAGGTAAGTTTGGGAATTTTGCCCTTTCCTTTATGTGTGTACTATTTTTTAATCACTCTTAACTATTGAATCTAAAATTTTGGGGCATTTGAGGTAATCTGGTTTGGTAGGGAACAGACTAGTACTTCCTGTTGCAGTGGCTGAGTCTAATTTAGCTTTCAGTTGGTCCATGTTTTCCGTCTTTTTTTTTTTCTATTTTTCTTTTCAAGTTTTTTGAGACAGGGTTTTTCTGTGTAACTTTTGGCTGTCCTGGCACTTGCTTGTTGACCAGACTAGTCTTGAGCTCACAGAGATCTGCCGGCTTCTGCCTCCTGAGTGCTGGGATTAAAGGCGTGCACCACCAACACCTGACGATTCATCTTTTCCTTCTTTAGCCTGCACAGCTTGCTGTTTCCATCTGTTTTATAAAATTTTCTTTTTAATTTATGTTTTATTATATTTACAATGTTTACATTGCCTGCATGTAAGTGTGTAAGTGTACTGAGTGCATGCCTGGTGCCCTTGGCCAGAAGAAGGTGCCAGATTTTCTGGAACTGAAGTTATAGTTATGAGCTGCATTGTAGGTACTAATAACCAAACACTCTGCAAGAACAGCAATGCTCTTAGTAGGTAAGTCATCTCTGGCCCATGTTGAAGTTTTGTTTATGTATACAGTGTTCTGCCTGCATGTAGGCCTGCAGGCCAGAAGAGGGCACCAGATCTCCTTACGGATTGTTGTGAACCACCATGTGGTTGCTGGGAATTGAACTTAGGACACCTGGAAGAGCAGGCAGTGCTCTTAACTTCTGAGCCATCTCTCCAGCCCCAAAGTTATTTTGTTTTTCCCCTTTTCTTTTTTTGCTTGTTTGCTTGAGGCAGGGTCTCACTGTGTAGTTCTGGCTCTCCTGGAATATAGGCTGACCTGCTTGTCTCTGTCCTTAGTGTTAGTATTAAAGGTGTGCACCACTATGTCAGGCGTATACTGAAGTTTTTGATATTTTATAAATAGTTAACATTCTTTAGAAAAAATATTAGAAGACACCTGATTTACTCTAATACCAAATTTAATATGAAAAACCTAAACCCATTTCATTACCACTTCAGGAATTCTATTTTCTTTATTGCCTATTTTCTGTTATCCCATTTTAGCTCTTACAATCAATGACTGCTGTAAAGTAAAATTAAACTGGTGACCAGTGAGATACCTTAGTGGATAAAGGTATTTACTACCAAGCTTGAGGACATGTGTTTAGTCCTGACCCTTCAGACTCACATAGTGGAAAGAGAGAACTGACTCCTCCAAATTGTTCACTGACTTCCACATGTGTGCTGTGAAATGCACAACCTCCCCACCATTAATTAAAACATAAAACAAAAAACCCTCTGAATTAAATATATGTAATCTGCATATTTTTATTGCAATTAAGAATTATTATGTAACAGTGAGACAGATTTACTGAACAGATAGTTGTGTTTATGTGTACATGTGTGATACATGCTTGTGAAAGCATGTATGTGTGCAATGTGTATACCTATGCATGTGTGTTAATGTGGAGACCAAAGCATTACTAGGTGTCTTCTGTTACTCCCAACCTTATGTTTTGAGATAGTCTCATTGAACGTGGATTTCACAGATTAGCTAGGTTGGGTGGCTAGTGAGCCTTTGTGGTCCTTCTGTCTCTGAGGACTAGTTTTGGGCTGCCATGTCTGACTTTATGTGGTTGTTGGGGATCTGAACGCCAGTCCTCCAGCTTGTGCAGGAAGCACATGAACTATCTCTCCAGCCCTTGTATTGTCTTTTACACTTATTTTTTCTTTCTGTGTGGATGAATGATTGCATGTATATGAGGTTAGAGTGACAACCTGTGTGAGCTGGTTTATTCCTTCCTTCTACAGAGTTGTTCCAAGGATCAAACTAAGGCTTTGGCAACAAGTGGCTTTATTTGCTGAGCCATCTTGCCACTCCCCATCTATTTTTTTTAAGTTTTGTTTTTAGTAATTTTAGTTATGTGTATGGGTATGTGCACATGAGTGCAAGTGCTGTGGAGTTCAGAAGAGAGTGTGGGATCCCCTGGAGTTGGAGGTTCAGGAGCTGCCCAGTGTGTATGCTAGGAACTGAGCTTGGGTCCTCCGCAGGATTAGTACTGCTGTTAAGTTTGGGGCCATTGCCCAGTACCACCATGTATTATTTGTAAGTATATTTTTAGGCCTTTCACATACATGTATCTTCACAGATAATCAAAGCACCCTAAATCCTAATGCTGGTTTTGATTAGAGTAAGCTGATGGAGATAGCATTGTACTCAGTATTCAGTAGTAGTAGGTGGATCTCTGAGTTTGAGGCCATCTGGTCTACAGAGTGAGTGTCAGGACAGCCAGGGCTACACAGAGAAATCCTGTCTTGAAAAATTAAAAAAACAAACAAACAAACAAAAAAAAACAAACAGAAAACAAAAAAAAAACCTCACAAAACCCTAAAATCTAGCCTTGTCTTTCTTTTTTAAAAGTTACGTATATTTTTAATTAGAACATATTAACTGTGTATGTTTTTTATATATTCATACATCATCCCTAAAGTATTTTTATTAATTGTTTTAGAATTTAATACAGTGTGTTTTGATCTTATTCACCACCCTCTCCCCATCTCATTTTGGATCGACCCTACCTCCCTATCCACCCAACCTCAACACTCCTCTTCTTCCAGTTGCTGGGGATGTTGTACCTATTACTAATTAAATTGTTTCAAATTTTATTTTTATTGTGTATGTGTATGATGTAGGGGGGTGGTGTGCACATGCCATTGTGTACATGTGGAGGTCAGAAATTTTGGGGATTGATTCTCTCTTCCAGGGTGGGTTCCAGGAACTGAGCTCAGACTTCCAGTTTTGCACAGCAACCACGTCATAACTCCACTTCCTTAAAACATTTATTTCATATTTATGTAATATGTATATGCACATTGGTGCCTAAGGAAGTCAGAACAGGGTGTCAGATTCTTCGATATGCCTATATACATGTTTGGAACTGGTCTTCTAGAAGAGCAACAAATGCTCTTAACCACTGTGCCGTCTCTCTAGGCACCACCCCACCTCCAAAAACAAACAGAAAGAAAGAGACAAAAACTCAGTCCTATCATAGCTCTAACTGTAGAGCCTGGAACTGAGAACCCTAGGAGGAAAACCCACCAGATGAATTAGCAAAGCTGTTCAATTTGTGTTCTGTCCTGAAAAGTAAGCAAAGTAAGTGCTTACACAGTGCTCTCTCCTCCCCTACTTTCTTTTGATCTTAGAATTTAAAAGATCTTTTGAAGTTAAGACAAGAGTTACTTATAGGCCACGCTGGCCTCAAACTTGCTGTTTAGAAAGGAGAGTGTTTCTGTTTTTCTTTTAAAGAAAGTTTATTTGCTATTTATGTGTGTAATTCTTATGAATTCTTGCACTTGCCGTTGTGTGCACATGAACCATGGCACACACGTGAAGGTTAGAGGATAGCTGACCTCTGTGTCTCTTTCCACCTTTGTATGGGTCCTGGGGATCAAACTCAGCTTATCAAGCTTGCATTGTGAGGTATCAGCTGCCTTCTCCACATGAGCCATATTGCTGGCCTGACCTTGGCCCTCCTGTCTTAGGCTGCAGTTTTAGAGTTACAGGCACTGCTACCACGACACCTTTTTATGGGGCATGCGACCCCAGCCCTGTCCACGTTCAGCCATATCCCAGAGATAAGGTTTCTCTTAAGGTTTTTTTTTTTAAATATTTATTTATTATGTATACAGTGTTCTGTCTGTCTGCATGCTTGCTGGCCAGAAGAGGGCACCAGATCTCATTACACATGGCTGTGAGCCACCTGTGGTTGCTGGGAATTGAACTCAGGACCTCTGGAAGAGCAGTCAGTGCTCTTAACCTCTGAGCCATCTCTCCAACCCTCTCTTAAGGTTTTTAAAGTGTAAAATAAATTGTTTTATAATTAACATGAAAAGGTAAATGTTTGTGCAGAGGAGCAGGAATATAAAACACTAAGGCATAAGCAGAACGGAGAACACTAAAACACTGGATAGTTTCATTCTATATAGCAGTTATAGAGCGAGAGTCACAGGAGAACTGATTTTGGACATGAAATACCAAGTCTTTTCGTTAAAAAAATTTGATCTGCAAAATTAAAAATTTTATGATAGTGAAGAATCTCTGTACACAGGAAGGAGAAGAACTTGAAACGGGTTAATAGTGTACAGATTACTATTTTTATTATTAAGACTTGTACTTCATGAACATACATATTTTAATTACTATATTGTATTTTTTTATGGCCAGGAAAGGGATCAGAATAAAGAATATTTATTTGTTTTGTTTTTCGAGACAGGGTTTCTCTGTAGCTTTGGAGCCTATCCTGGAACTAGCTCTTGTAGACCAGGTTGACCTCAAACTCACAGAGATCCATCTGTTGCTTCCTCCCAAGTGCTGGGATTAAAGGCGTGTGCCACCACTTGCCCAGCAGGAAAAAAATATTTATTATTATGTTGTGTATGGTGGGGGCACAAATGTGTCTGTGTGCGAAAGTTAGAGGATAACTTTTGAGAGTCTGTTCTCTGCCATGGGATCTGGGGATTGAGTTCAGGTTGCTAGGTTATATGAGAAGTGTTTGCCACTGAGCTGTCTGATATTAAAGATGTGTGCTACCATGTCTGCTTAAAGGAATATTAAAGTCTCTGCTACTGTGAAATTGTAATACTATGTTGAGAACTTTGTAATAATGCAATTCTAATTAGTTGATTTTGTTTAAGTTGTATTGAAATTGTGTGTGCCAACTCATTTAACCATGTAAAAATATTACTGACGTAAAAGATACAAAGAAAGTTTGAGTTAGTTGGGAGAATGATACACAAATTGGGCAGAAGTACTGCTCTAATTGTCACTAGACCTCCCTAGAATAAATTGCCTTTCGATGACCAGGACGAATTGAGTGAAATCGTCATGGACAGATACGGGGCAGACAGTTTCTTAGATATTCAGATTCATCAAGTTAGTGAGTGCCTCCTACTTATAACCTGGACTTGCTGTCTTTTTTTTTTCAGCCCTGCGCCTTCCCCCTTACAATGTGCCTCGTCATCAGATACAAACAGTATTATCACACTACTTGAAAAGGTATCTTTTAAACAATTTTCATTTTTATTGTTGATTTATTGTAAGACTCTGTAGGTGTAGTTTCTCTGTGTCTCAGCAGCTGGTCCCAAATAAACACACAGAAACTTTTTATTAATTATAAATACTCAGCCAATAACTCAGACTTCTTACTAGCTAATTCTTACTACTTAACCCATATTTCTTTTTTTCCTATTTTTTATTATTTCTAAACAATCTTTTCTCATTTTACATACCAATCCCAGTTCCCATTCCCTCCCCTTCTGCTTCCGCCACCTTCCCCCCATCCCATACCCCATCTACTCAGAGAGGGTAAGGCTTCCCATGGGAGTCAACAAAGTCTGGCACATCACTTTCAGGCAGGGACAAGGCCCTTCCCCCCATATCTAGGTTGAGCAAGGTGTTCCTCCAAAAAGAATGGGCTCCAAAGAGCCAGTTCAAGCACTAGGGATAGATCCTGGTCCCACTGCCAGTGGTCCCACAGACTGTCCAAGACACACAACTGTCACTCACATTCAGAGGGCCCAGTTTAGTCCCATGCAGGTTCCCTGCTGTCAGTCTGGAGTCAGTGAGCTCCCATTAGCTCAGGTCATCTGTTTCTGTTTGATTTCCCATCATGGTCTTGACCCCTTTGCTCCTCCCTATTTTCAATTGGACTCTGGGAGCTCAGCCAAATGCTTAGCTGTGAATCTCTGCATCTGCTTTCTTCAGTTGCTGGATGGAGGTTATATGATGGTAATTAACGTAGTACTTAATCTAATAGGGGAAGGCCAGCTCAGGCCCTCTCTCCTCTATTGTGGATTCTTGGAAATTTCCCTAGTTTCTAGCTAGCCCCATAATGGCCGTCAATCTAGATATCTCTTTCCTTCTCTGTTAGTTCTACCTTGTGGTTCATGGCTTGTTAACCTCATTTTCTACATGTCCCGCTTCCTCTGCTTCTGGCTTGCGACTCATCTAACTCCACCCTTCTTTCCTGAAAGCATTCTCTCTCCCCCAAAAATCTTGCCTAACCATCTGCCAGTCCGCTTTTTTATTAACAAAGAGAGCAATACATATTTAGAATGTGCAAAGATTGTTTCATAGCAAGACATGGCCTCGCTAATTGACCCAGGCTCTTGTCTTGAACTCACTGTGTAGCCCAGGCCAATTTTGAACTCATGACGATTCTCTTGCCTCAGTTGCCCACATATTGGGATTATATAGTTGTCTAATGCCTGGCTTTAAAAACAGTTTTAATTAATTGTGAATATAGTGATTTATAATAAAATATTATTTTTGGTGACAACAACAACATTTAAAGTTTTTTCCTCCTGTTTTTTGTACTTTTTCTGTTCTCTTGCTAAATGAGAATGTGAAATTGTTTCTTCACAATAGTATTGTCTGTTGCCAGTGTGATGACACACTCCTGAGATCCTGGGCTTTGGAGGCTGAAGCATAAGTGTCTCTAGGGGAGGCTAGCTTGGGCTACACTGCAGTTCCAGGTTAGCCTGATTACTTAATAATACCCTGTCTAAAAAAGGAAAACATCCCTACTTTTAACCCATGAATTTGGAGTGAAGATAACAAAATCACCATGATCACTAAGGTTATAATTTATGTCTCTTTTTTAGGATCCAAATATGAGAACTCCCAAAGAGAAAAACATAATGACTTACAAGAAAGTATCAGATTCTGATGTGGAAAACTCTCCTTTATCAGACATTGCAAAGAGTACACAGAAGAATGTATTCAGAGGGTCTCTGCCCGTGAAAAAGAGTGATCCATTCCAGAAGGAACAAGATCGTCTGGCAGAAGAGGTTAGAAGATTATTGATAAATATACTTACGTTTTTGTTACTTTCTTTTGTTTTTGTTTTTTTATTTATTTTTTCAAGGTAGGATTTCTCTGTGTAGCCTTGCCTGCCTCTGCCTCTGCTGGGATGAAAGGTGTGTGCTACCACTGCCTGGCTTCATTCTTCATATCTGGTATTTTCTAAGTTGTATTGGAATCAGAAATGTAGTACAGTTGTTGAATAATGGGGTAATTTGAAGTTAAGGAAGTCACAGATAATAAAAATTAATGCCAGGGTCTGGAGAGATTGTTCAGTAGTTAAGAGCATACACTGTTCTTGCAGAGGACCTGAGTTCAGTTCCCAGCACCCATGTTGGGTGACTCACAACTGCTTGTAACTCAAGATCCAGTGAATTTAATGTTTTCTTCTGACCTCTTCAGCCACTGCATTCATGGACATGCACATAACACATAATTAAAAATAAAAATAATCTTAATAAAACTTAAGGCTAAAATTAGCCTTTTTTGTGGGTGGGGGGCTGGTTTGTTCTGTCTTTTCGAGACAGGGTTTCTCTGTATAATAGCTCTGGCTGTCCTGGAACTCACTTTGTAGATTAGGCTGGCCTGGAGCTCACCGAGATCTGCCTGCCTCTGCCTCCTGAGTGCTGGGATTAAAGGTGTGCGCCACCACCACCCGGCTTCAAATCAGCCTTCTTAAAAAAGCAAAAGTAGATTTCTTATAAACATTTAATTAAGATTGACATTATTATTTACTTCCCATTTTGTAAATCTCATTCAATGTATAAACATTGTTTGGTAGTTAATGGATAAAACCATTGCATAAATTGTTAGGTAAATGCCTTCAATGATTATAGTCATTTGAATACTTTGTGTTTCTTGGCTTTTTTTTGAATATAAAAACTAAGATTATATAATACCATTGAGTGCAATTTTTGTTAACTTTGCTTTCTAAATATTTCCAAAGTGACTAAAAATGTTGTATCAATTCATTGACTTTAAAGTTTTTTTTTTTAGTTTAATTTTTTTTTGTGTTTGTCTACATGTATGTATGTATGTGCATCATGTGTATGCTTGGTGCCAGAGAAGGCCGGAAGAGGATGTTGGACCCCTTAGAAAAGGAGTTAGATGGTTGTGAACCACCATGTGGGTGCTGTGAGCTGAACCCAGGCAGGTCCTCTGTAAGAGCAATACATTCTCTTAGTTTCTGAGCCATTTCTCTAGCCCTTGGTTTTTTTTTTATTAATTATTTTAATATTTAAAGTATTTTTTGATTTTTTTCTTTTTTCGGTGTGTGAATGTTTTACCTGCATGTATGTATTGCATCACATATGCGCAGTATCTGCAGAAGTCAGAAGAGGGTGTTAGATCCCTGGAGGTAGAGTTACTACTGATGGTTGTGAGCCATCATGTGGGTACTGGGAACCAAACCTAGGTCCTCTGCAGAAGCAACTGCTCTTGACTGCTGAGCCATCTCTCTGGCTCCCTTAGTTTTTTTTTTTTTTCTTAAATGGAAAAAGTTCTTGTGTTTGTGTGTGTGTTTATATTACATAAACGTGGAGGTAGAGGACAACTTGGAGAAGTTGGTTCTCTCTACCATGGGTCCCTGGAATCAAACTCAGGTCATTGTAGCAATGTTTTTATTATGTCAAGTGACTTGATCAGTACCCACAGGTCAGTTTATACAAATTAAATACTCAGGCTTTTCACTGTTGCTTTCTTGATTATTTTATAATTTTAACATTAATTGAATTAATATTTGATTAAGCGGTCTTAGCACATGACAGTTTATTTCCAAGTGATTTAAAAACAGGCTTTATTAAAGACTGTATTAATTTGGGTTTTAGCATCTCCTTATCAGTCTGACCCTACTAAATAGGTACACTGTACAGTATCAGAGAATGGAATTAATGCCAACTATTCTATTTGTAGCATGAGGCCAATTTCATGGTGTCTGAATGCTTCTAAGTTTCTAATATTCTGTTGATTCTCTTTATTGACTACAGTAAAAGGATGATCAGTTCTTTTAAAAATGGAATTCCCTAGTTATGAAAAGTAATGCATATTTTCAGTTTAATAGAATTTAGATTGCTCTTGGGAAATGGAGGCAGGAAGGTCAGGAATTCAAGGTCATTCTCTGCTAAATAGTGAGTTCCAAGCAATCCTAGGCTACACGAGACTCTTGTCTCAGAAAGCAAAACAAAATAAAAAAATATGGGCCTGAGAGATGGCTCAGTGGTTAAGATCACTTGTTGCTTGTCCGGAGAACCCAGGTTTGATTTCTAGCATCCATATTTTGACTCAGTCACCCATAACCCCAATTTGAGGGGATCCAACAGGGTACATACACATGTGTGCAGGCAAAAACATTCATACACATAAAAGTAAATAAAAGAAATTAGAAAAGACCCTAAAACACAATAAAAAAATTAACAATGGAATAGGGTGGGATAGGAGAAGAGAATCCTAAAATCTCATGAGACTGAAAGTAAAATGAATATTCATTTATTTAGTGGTTTGAGACGGGTTCTTTTCATAGCCCTAGTTGGCCTTGAATTCATGATGATGGCTTTTCTGTCTCTGTCTCTGAAATGCTGGGATTACAGGTAAGTTCCAGGACAGTCAGGGCTACACAAAGAAACCCTGTTTTAAAAAACAAAAATCAAAAACCAAAATCTTCCTGAATATAAAACTTTTCCCCCCTCCCCTAACACACACTCTCTCATAGAGTTTTACTATGTAGCTCTGTCTGGCTGTCCTGTAACTCACTCCGTAGAACAGGCTGACCTTGAACTCATATCTATCTGCCTGTGTCCTGAGTGCTAGGGTTAAGGCGTTCATCACTACACCTTGTGTTTCATTTTGTATCGGGATGGTACCTAGACTATCTGCAGCATGTCAGGGAGCTTCCTTACTGTCTAATCTGCCATCTGGTAGTGATGAACTGCCGACTTTGATGCGCTCACAGTTCCTACTGGAGTTTTGTTCATATTTTTGTCTGGGCTTGGTCATTTTCTTTTTCTTTTCTGTTGCAGGTTGCCAGAGTAGTTCTGTCTGATTCGCCACAGTTCTCTGAAGGAAAAGAAATAAAATTGGAGGAGCTGATTGACACTCTAATTTCTAATCCTTTCTTAACTAGGAAACAAATTCCCCGAACTCCAGAAAACTTGAGTAAGTTATGCTCTTTGTTTGTTTGTTTTTCGAGACAGGGTTTCTCTGTAGCTTTCTAGCCTGTCCTGGAACTAGCTCTTGTAGACCAGGCTGGCCTCGAACTCACAGAGATCTGCCTGCCTTTGCCTCCCAAGTGCTAGGATTAAAGGTGTGCGCCACCACTGCCCAGCGTAAGTTATGCTTTCTGTCCTGTTTTCCCTTCCTAAGACATTGCCACTGCCAGACTAAAGATTTGACAGTTCTTTGGAAACAGTCTAAAACTGTTTTTGTATTTTTTGTTTTGTTGGCAATGACTTTTATTCTGATATGATGAAATTTTATTGAAGTATTCAATGTGATCACTCATGTTTATACAACAATCGTTCATCAGTAATCTTTTGTGACGTCAGTGTACCTACACAGAAGCATAAATCAGTCTTGGTATTATAGTTTTGTTTTAATGTGTTACTTGACTATTTTTCTACAAAACATTTTATTTTGTTACTTGAAAAAAAATTCTGGGGACAGTTGAGCCATCTCTTACATAGTAGAAGGAGAGAATGAACCCCTGGAAGTTGTGCTCTGACTCATATCTGCATCATAGCATGTGTACATGCATACACACACATACACTCTCTGTCTGTCTATATAAATAAATGTGTTTAGTGGGTACAGGGATTATGTTTAGTCAGTAGTCATATGCGACCATCACACTGCTTGCATAGATTTTTACCCTTTGGCAAAAATAATCATAGCATCAAATGTTTCCCCCTAATACTTACAATTGGGTAGGCAGACGTCTGATACATATTTATTTATTTAACCAATGTAGATCATTTGGGTTAAATGATTAAGACAGTTTCCTCTTTGCTGATATAATTCATATTGAAGTGAAACAGCCTAGGTTGGTGTTCTTCAGATGACAGCCAGTGAAGTAAATAGCGTCCTGCAGTGTTTTTTTTTGTTTGTTTTTAAAGTTATGTTTAACACAGCCTTGCTAATTTGTTGACACATTGTTTATAGCCATTTCCATGCTACAATGGAAGATTTGAGGAGTTGTGGGAGATCAAATAGTCAAAAGAGCCTAATATCTAATCCTTTATCAAAAAAAGTAATTCCTCCCACTTCTGGTATGAATGGACAAGAAAATAAATTTTTCATGTATGTAATCACATGTATTGCCTAGAGGTGTCTATGTGTATTTTAGGAACAGCTGTTATTGTGTGTACTGACTTGATTTTGGGCATTTGGAGATGAAGGTTTGTCATCATGCCAGCATGTGTATGGAACTTGGACTGAGGCAGTAGCTTTATTTTCAGCACTAGAATGAAGATTTTCATTGCATGTGTTTGGGAATATGTAAATAATAAATTATGTTTATTTTCCACCACATTAATTAGTAACTGAAATTAGGAGCTCATGGAGAAAAGCTGTTGAAGCTGAAGATGATGGAAGTTCAGATGCGATTCTAGTAGATGTAAAAGCTAGAGGAGTGTCTCCAGAGTCTTCGCTGGCACTGAAGAATCAGAGGGAACTAAGCATGGCTATTTTTTCTTCCGATTTTGATCAGTCCTATTCGCCTGAAGAAAAAGCTGTTCCAGATCAGCTCAAAAGTGTACTTCAAAAACCTTTGGAGACAAGTCAGATCAGTGAACCCCCAACACAAGACAAGTCAGACTTGATAAATAAGGAAATGCTTTGTGAGCAAGAGTTAGAGTGTGCAGCCCCCAGACTTTCAGAAACTGGACAAATGGCGGCATTCTCCCTTGCTGTGGGCAGTGGGATAGATGTGATGGGTAAAAGAGAAGAGGACTCAGTTCGACTATTGGACCACTCACAAGCTTCCTGCAGTGAATCTTCCACACGTAAAACTTTGTTATGGGACTCTTTTCAGAGGCTGAGTGGTTTTGGAATATTACATGAAACTCTTCCAGAAGAAGCTGGCCACCTAAGTCTTAATAGCTCTACTAGTTCAGAGACCAATTCTAGACTGGATCCAAGTAGTGTATATTCTGATGCTTTTCCAGATGATGTTGGAAAAAGACAAACTCCTCCAGAAGTCGATTCCAGTTTTCAGGCTATTCTCAGTAGTTATGAGGCTTTGAAGAAATCCCTTAACAAAATAAGGAAAGAATCTCACCTGTCTAATCCCAAGACACTTGAACACAAAGTAGAATTGAGCCCTGTAGCCAAAGATCTGCAAGCGGATGACACCCATACTTTTTTGGGCACTCAGGATTTGTTTACTGACTACACAAAGCCATCTTCCCACATGTCCCCTGATGAAAGAGCACAGTCTATATCACCACTAACTAAAGTTTCTCTGGTGGAGCAAAAATTGAGGACTACATTACCATGTAGTCTCAGGGAATTTCTTCCTAACTTAAAAGGTAAGAGTTACCCAGACCTGTGCACACACCCCTGGTGAACCATTCTCTCAACTTTTTTTTCCTTTCTAAGACAGAGTAGCATTGTACCACTGGCTAACCCAAATTCACTGTATAGTTCAAGCTGGCTTCAAATTTACCAAGTAGCTCAGGCTATTTTTAATCTCTTCCTGTTCACTTACCTTTTCATAAATATAGTACAAAGTGAATGTTGCATGATCATGGTTGGTAATATGATAAATAAAATCTTTATACCTTCATCTAGGGTAAGAGGAGTGATCACTTGCTTTATGGGTACTTTTCAGAATCCCTATGATTATATATATCTATGGAGAGAGACAGACAAATCTGTCTTTGTAAATATAATCATGGTATCTGGGTAGGCAGAGTTCTACCTGTAACAATAAGTTATTGAAACCAAGTGGTCAGCACATTTTATTAATCATAATTCTTCTACTTTCTTTTTTCTTTTAAAGATTTATTTATTATGTATACAACATTCTGCCTCCATGTATGCCCATATGCCAGAAGAGGACGCCAGATCTCATTTCAGATGGTTGTTAGCCACCATGTGGTTGCTGGGAATTGAACTCAGGACCTGTGGAAGAGCAGCCAGTGCTCTTAACCACTGAGCACAATTCTTCTATTTTCATGTTTTAAAAGTTGCATAATAAAGAATTAAGGGCTGGAGAGATGGCTCAGAGGTTGAGAACACTGACTGCTCGTTCAGAGGTCCTGAGTTCAATTCCCAGCAACCACATTGTGGCTCACAACTATCTGTAATGAGATCTGGTGTCCTTTTCTGGCCTGCAGGCATACATGCAGACAGAATACTGTATACATAATAAATAAATAAATCTTTAAAAGAAAAATAAAGAATTAAGATTCTATTTCAATATTTTAGAACAAATATAGACCTTGTTATACTGATTCCTTGCTTATCACTTTGATTTTCTCATGATAATTAAACACTGGGTTTTTGAAAAGTATTCTAGGAGAATTTTGGAGAAAAAGCATTTCAGTAGAAATGGTAATTTTATTTATTATTTATTAGTGAGTCTTGCACAAAGTGAGCCTTCTCAAAATCAAGAAATTTTCTACTACTTAGAATTGTTTCTACATTTCTTTGTAATGTTTATTTTCCTCCTTTAAAATCAATTTTACAGAAGAAGAAATCTCAAGAGCCTTGAAGCAAGAGCATCTCTGATTTGACAAGATGAAGCAATTTCCAGTTAATTTAGCTGTGATGCACTTAAACTGAAGCCTGGTCATTCAGCTGCAGCTCATCTAGAGACACACATTGGAAGTGTTATACTCTTTCTCCAAGGTCAAAGGAGTTATGGATGCACTTGGGCTTCTTGTAATGTCTTTAGGCGTTTAGGTCTTTTTAAAATAAATATATGAGGTTGAAATGTGACATATTTAGATAGTTTGTGAAATTGTAAACAGGCTTAATGAATTCCAAGTATACTGATCCTGCAGCCTGATGTTGATGGATAAAACACATGTGATAAGACAAGACAGAATGAATTGAGAAAAGGGGAAAGGTAGAAGATAACCGGACATTTAAAGAACACTGTCAAACTGTATTATTTTGTCTACATGGATTGAGAATTTAATCCTAGTTTATATTTAACAAAAATATAAATGAAAAATTAACAAATCTGTTTTACTCTTTGTCTGTGGGTGATATGGGGTGTTTGGGGGAAAGCAACAAGTTTTATGTTACTGATCAGAATCCATAAAGTTCCCTAATGCCTACTGAATATCCAAAAATAATTTGAGAAAAATGAACGTAGATTTAAATAATTGTGACATTTGTACACTTTGCCTTATTGTCAGGGCTTCTGGCCCAGAAATGGGTTTGTTTGTAACGTCCAAGGAATGAATACGTGTGCCTGAATAAGCGTGAGCAGAAGAGGCACTGAAAGGTTGATTTATCTCCTTCAGTTCCTTGTATTGTCTCAGTTTGTAACTATCTAAATCTTGTCCACAAGTCTTCTAGGAAATGAGAGAGGAGAAAGGTTGGAGGAAAGAGTACTGGAAGTAGATGGGCTGAGTGTCAGAAGGACCGTGTAAAAGCTCCTTCATGGCAGTGGAAAGGAAAGAGGACAGGTGCTGGGTTTCAAGAATACAGCAAAGCAGGGACTGTAGGGAAGCCATTCAGTCGTCTGCTTTACAGACAACCTAGTATCTAAATTCTGAGTAGCATATTAGGTAAGAGGAGCATCTTGTCTTGTCAGAGCCAAAACTGAGTGTTTAATGTGCATGCTTATTTAACCTTCATAATTGAGACAGCAGGTGTACCTAGCCTGCTGGTATTGAAGCTAGGGAGGTAAAAGCCTAGAGTGGAATGCAGGGACCAACTGTACTAGGATCATCTGAGATACCTTTTTAAAAATGCTTAAGAGAGGTCCTAGAAATCTCAGATATGCTTCCCTGGTAATTTATGAGTTCTAAAGGAGACTCCTGAATAGTGGGGGCTTCCTCCTGACCCTAGCTTAGGCACAAACCACACCCAAACACCTGTTTTCATAGAGAGATCCTTTATTAAGTGGGGAAGTTAAAGTGGCAGCTTTCTGATTCAGGCAGAAAACAGCAACAAATGACCTTGCAGAGGCAAGTTTTAAAGAGGAGGAAAAGGGGAAGTCTATGTCAGAATGGGCTAGGAAGCGGTGGTATGAGGAGGGAAGGTATGAGGGAGAGGGAAGGAGAACAAGGGAAGGGGTAGGAAGGAGTGTTTGTCCTCTGGAGACATAAAGAGTGAAAGACACATGATGGGGAAGCATGTGACGGTTTATAAAGTTAGGTGGGGGGACCTGTGTTAGGATGAGGTATTTAATTTTAATTGGGCATGTTAATTAGGTGAACCAAAGGGACTTCTGATTGCTGGATTTAACACTTCCATAGCTGGACCTTGGTGGTAGTCAGCCTCAGGAGGAGGAAGTAGCCAAACAAAGGAAGTAGACCTTGGTGACTAGCTTTAGGAATGTAAACTGTTGACGCAGAGGGAGTGGGAGAGAAGGGCAAGGCCTGCCAGTGCCAAATGAGAGTGGGCTAGTGTCTCTTCATGTTCAACAGTTTTCTGCTAAGAGGTTATGATTCATATTAGCCCTGGGATACCTTTAAGAAACGGTATGCTATTGTATGTGTATTGCTCTAGGAGCCCTTCATTATGAGAGTCAAATATCTGGATATATTTTACTTAGGAGTCACTGAAATTTACCTATGGTCTGCTGAGTGTTCCTGACATGCTTATTTCCATTGTTAGCACCATGAACAAAATCTTTAATCTAGTTTTCCCAAACTGATTATAACTTAATGCTTTTGACATCTTTCCATCCTGTATCTCCTGAAGTTCCCTTTGATGATAATAAGGAATTACTTCGATCATGTGTTTGCTTAGAAGCCCCTTGCTGATTTATTGTAATTCTAGAATAGGGTTCTAATTTTTAGAATCCTCTTTTTTCTTCCCCTGGGATCTTTTGGAGTACTTCCCTTGCTCTTCTAGCTCACCTTAGTTCTTTAATTATTTTGACTTGAATAATTTAATAACCTTAAATCATACCAGTTATTTTTTAAATTCTGTTTTCATGTGTGTGGATGTTTGCCTACATGTCTGTCTGTACCACTTTAGTGTCTTGTCCCCAGGGAGGCCTGCGTGAGAGTCAGATGGTATTAGCTTCCATGTAAGTGCTAGGACTTGAACTTGAATCTCCAGAGTAAACATCTCTCTAGTCAGTTATAGTTCCTTTTAAAGCTCAAAACAGCATGAAATCCTCTAATTAATAAACACTTTTGAGCTGGGCATGGTGGTAAGCACCTTTAATCCTTTAGCACTTGGGAGGCAGAGACAGGCAGATCTCTTAGAGTTCCAGTACTTGTGCAGCCAAGTATACAGAGCGAGTTTCAGGACAGCCGGGGCTACACAGAGACACCCTGTCTCCATAAACCAAAACAAAAACATCTCTAATCCCAGCACTCAGCAGGCAGAGGCAATCAGACCTCTGAGTCTAGTCTACATAGTTCCAGGACATCCGGGGCTGCACAGTGAGACCCTTGTCTGGAAAACAAAGCTCAGAACAAATCACACTTTCCACCTTGACGTCTTAATCTGTCCTCCCCAAACCATGGTTTTAGCCTTTTTTGAAGTGTGTTGTTTAACTTTGGTTGTTTTTTGTTGTTGTTGTCGTTTTGGTTATGAGGGGATCTTGCTGTTTTGTTCAGGTTAGTCTCATAGCAGTCTTCCTGCCTCAGCCTCCCAAGTGCTGGGACTACAGATGTTTGCCTAGCTTTCACTTAGTATCCTCGTTAGACACTTCCCCCAAATTGTATGTGATCTCTGGTCACAGCATTTATATACAAGCTTACATACCTACATTCTTAACCTATGTAGATGTCTGTGGGGTATGCATGTGCATACAAACACATAAACACAGCCCATGGGTCATACTTCACTGGTGCAGATACTTAAGTATTGGAATTTTGTGTGCCTCTATGACAGAATCAAAGAAGGGGTAAATAAGCAGGTTTTTTTTTCCTTTGGTTACATAGAGTATACCTTGTTTTCTTCACAAAGATTAAAAAAACTGTGCAAATGGACTTCTACATTAAGTAAAACTTTAGATGCAAGTATGTCTCGATTATTATGGTGGAGGTGGGATCAAACCTATGAGCCCTAAGGATGCATTCCCCAGCCCCTGAAAATTACATGTTTAAAGAGGGCAAGCATGTAATGTTGCTGAGTGTGAAAAATGTTACCAAGTGGGATAAAGAATAGTTTGAGAAGCTAAAGAACATTTGGAGGGCAGGGATTAAGCTGAACAAAACAGGCATTTTGAAACCTTTATTTATTCTTAGCTATAAGGTATGACTTCTATTTTATCTAAAGTATAAACAGGAATTCTTGAGACCTGTATAAAAGCAAACTATTTTTGTCCTAGTGCACTAAAAGAAAATGTGTTCAAGACATTTTGTTTAATGTGTGAAGACAGTATAAAGTTCAATACCTGGTTGCTCTGAAGATCCCCTTTTTCTTTATTCACTGAGAGCCTGCGAGTCCATGCTCTTAAGTGGAAAATGTCTGCGTCCTAAGAATTATTTATTAAATGTGTTCTACATATTAGTGTCTAGAATAAATATTCAGTGTTTAACCACCTGTCTGGAATTCTCTTTATTTCAAAAAGAATTATGCCTTGAACACACCACTGATTTACCATATATAAAAGTACAACTTGGTCAAAATAATTTGAAAGGCTCAGTGATACAGGTAAGAGTATTTTGTTACTGGCATTTTACTCCCTAGAATCTAGATTTACTTCAACAGGTTTTGTTGTTTTTTGTTTATTTTGAGGCAGGGTCTTTCTATGTAGTCCTGGCTGGCCTGGAACTCCCTGTGTAGACCAGGGTGGCTTAAGTGAGTGATTGGTCTTTCTGCTTGCCTCTAAGTGCTGGGATTATGTAAGGTGGTGACACCATGCCCACTTTCTACCATATGTTTAGTATGTAGAGAACCTGTCATCACACCTACTGCTGGTGTTTAGTAAATAATGTAAAAAGCTTAGAAACTTTAAAGCCCTATCACTTATATGTACTGCCTCATTTGTAAAATGAAAAGTTCCAGGTTGCTCAGAAGTCTCTGCTCTAAGAGACTACCTAACACAGCCTTTAAGCTATTACTAGAACTGGCATGGGGCAGTTTATATCTGTATTGTTTTTACCATACCATATCATATGGCCAATGCATATTAGGAACGTCAGAATCGCTCCTCACAAAGTAAGTGATTTGCTGGTCAGTATCATTTAATTTCCAGATAAATACAAATGGCCAAATACTAATTCTGGGGCCTTGGTTTCTTCAGTTTGTAAATTTGGAAATACATGAATAAATCTGTACCTAAAATGAATAGGAATGTTTTTCTTCTTTCTTTGAGGTAAGACTTTACTATAACCCAGGCTGTGCTTAAATTTATGATCATCTTACCTTAGCCTCCTGAATACTGGGATTACAGGGAATGAGCTGAATTAGCAAAAGCTAGGTTTTTATTTTTTGTTTGTTCTTTAAAACAACTTTTCTTCATTGGTGGTGGAGGGGTGTAATAGGAAGGTCTGGTCAGAAAGAATGCTGCTGTGTCTCACCTTAAGGTCATACATACCAGTTTCCTCATGTATTAGTGATAGAAGTAACCATCTCAGGTTGTGAGAATAAAATACATGGCACTGAAAGGGTTCAAGCTTAGCCAATGTCACTATAATCAGGAATGGCTCAGTGGTCAAGGCTAACAAGGATGCTTCCTGTTAAACTTTTGGCAGTCCTATGTTGTATTCTTATTGGGCCCACAAACAAGGGAAAAGGCACAGTGAAATCAAATGTCTTGTCCAACTTCAAAGTAAAGGGTCAGAACTGGGATTTGAATCCAGGGCTTCATCTGCTAGACAAGTACTTTACCGTTGAGCTCTATCCCTAGCTGGAGAACTTCTTGGGTGGGGGGGGTCTCATGTTTTCTCCGGAGAATTTCTTGGGCTGGGGGGTTATGTTTTCTCTAACTAGTCTCAAACCTCTTGTTGACCTTGAACTCGCAATCCTGTCTTCACCTGGCATGCACCACTATCCCGTTTTTATATGCTGCTGGTGTCTGGACCCAGCATCTTGTGCATTGCTAGGCAAGTCATATACCAGTTGAGCTACATTACATAAATGCCCAGTCCTTTAATACAATTTTTAATTAAAATATTTTTATGTGTAAGGCTGTTCTGTGCCTGGTGATGACAGAGGTCAGAAGATGGTGTTGGATCCCCTAGAACTGGAGTTTTGGATGGATGTAAACTGCCATGTGGGTGCTCGGAATCCTGCGAACTGAACCCAGGTATTCTGGAAAAGCAGACAGTGCTCTTTAACCACTCCAGTCCCACAGCTACAGCTGCTACAAAACACTGCCGGAGGGACGCCAGCACAACTAGGAAAACAGGAAGTGTGCCAGCTAAACAATACATGTGGATCATCAGAATCTTTACTATTAAGGACCTTCAAATTATTTCAAACAACATTTTAAATTGCTAATAATAAATGTTTATTCATGATTGAAACTGAGGACTTAGAAATACATTTTAATATCTTGCTGATAAAATAGTAACATCCCACCTTTGTAATCTGATAATACAGAAGATAACTACTTTAATATTCTTATCTATTATAACCAGGTAACCAGAACACACACACAAACCCCCTACTTTAGTGTTACACCACACCAACTTTTCATAAAGGCCGTCTTGAAGCTCTACTGGGTAGCTGAGTAAATAGCGTCCAATGCAAAGTATAGGGAAGATAAGGGATCCTAAGCACACGTTTCAAAGCTCACTTTTAAGCACACGACATGAATATCAAAAACGGGATGCAAAGAAAAGAAAGGTAATTCAGCATTTTACTAAAGAGCATTTGGCATTACTCAACGCATGAGGAGGCTGTGCTTGGGGCCATCTACTCTCTCTAGCTTCTCAAAGTGTTTCCTGGCATTACGAATGTTGATCAGAGTAGCTGCAGAAGGGATGGATGGATCTGACATGACCACCATCACATACGTGTTTGATGTGAAGATGTCGATGAAGGCAGCGAAGTTAGAATTCCTCACTTCCATGCTCTGGAAAGAAGCGGCCAATTTACTGCAGCTTAGCTTGAACTGCTTGATGATGTTGCTGATCTTCTCAAAGCGGTGCACATCACGCTGCTCTTTGCATTGGTAGTGGGAAATCACCAAGAACGTAGCTCTCTCGAACAGCAGAACTTCATCAGCCTCAATAATCTGGGCAAAATTCCTGAGGTTCATCTCCAGCTGCTGAACGTTGGGGATCAGCTGATAGACGATGCTGGACCAGGCTTTGTAGAGCGTCTCATCCCAGATGGACGTTCGAAAACAAGCGCACTCCAGCGGGCGAGACAAACGCCTCAGGTCTTCCTCTCGCTCTTTAAAAATCAGGTCACGTTGATCTTCCTGAACCAGATCCATTTTGTGCACTAGGCAGAAGATTTTGGCGTCAGGTGAATTCTGGAGGATGGCTTCCAGACACGACTGGTAATAATGCATGTCTTTTTCCAGTTCGCGGCTCTCTACGTCAAACACGTAGATCAGAACCTCCACATTACGGAAGATGTTGTCCCGCTGGCTGGTGAAGTAATTTTCCATAAAGGTGTCCTGGCCGCCACAGTCCCACAGGTTCAGCACCAGGTTCCCCAGGAATCGAACGTGGGAGTGCTCCACGTCGATGGTGGCACCCAGGCGCCTGGTGTCGCGTGCAATATAATTCGCAAAGATGATCGACCTCATGCTGGTCTTCCCCGACCCGCTCTTCCCCATCAGCAGCACCTTTTTCTTCATGGCTGTATTTGGCATCACCTGCCGGCGTCGCCACGAACAGGGCCTGAGGCGCGGCCTAACGGCGGACCGACCGAGGACGGGGACGGCGGCTCCGGACGCTGGGCGACAGGCACCGCCGGCAGCGGGAGGCCGAGCGCGCGAGCTCCGGGCAGGAAAGACCGCGGCGAGGCGAGCGCTCAGGGAACAGCGCCGGAGGCAATGGCTACAGCTGGAGCTAGCGAAAGCCGACCAGTGATGCGCTCAGCTCCGGCCGGGCCGCCACCCACTTCCCGCCGGTCTCTCGCGAGAACTCCGAGTTCCTACCGCCACCCACTTCCGGTGGTGACATCGCGAGAATGTCGGCTGAGCCCTAATAGTTCGTGCAGTTCTGGGAAACTGCTTCTTAAAGGCAATCTGGTTGCAGTTGAGAGCCCACACTGGCGTTTTGTTCTGTTTAGGTTGCACTGGGGGTTTGCAGGAGGGATCGAGAGAGTCTGGGAGGGAGAATGCTGCTCTCGCGTGGCCGAAAGCCCCTCACGCCCACTCCCATGGTCACCTCACGAGAGAGATGCGTTCAGACTTAAGCAGGCAGGTGGCCTAATTTGTCAGCCCCCATAAGAACGACAAATGGAATCCAACATAAAGAGGCTTCGAGGAGCTAAGTAATTGCCCAGGACCGGGCCGTACCTTTACCAGAAACATCCCGACTTACTGGTTAGTCCCCTTTCTACTTCCAGACGAGCTCCTTGTTCATATCTTATTTTCTCACAATCTCAGAATCGAGAATTTATAATCAGAATCCAGAATCTGAGGAGAGAGTGATAAGGAACACCATGCGTTAGCTATATTCCTCACACTACCGGGTGGACAACCATTTTCATGTGAGGAGATCAAACCTTAGGAAGCTGGAGTCTGCAGGAGTGGCAGGGTTTGCTCGCTTCGCCACAGGTCATGCTGCCTCCCCCAAGCACAGGGCTCTGCTCTTGATCTTCAAGGACATATAATCAGTGACATTCAATGCATTCGGGAACACCAGGGCACTTCAACTTCCTAAGTTAGGACACTACAAACTTACTGTAAAGCCTTTTTCAGGCTGCATACTACACTGTACCAGTTCCTCACCTGTTCCTTCAAAAATTGAATGTTGGGACTGGAAACATGGCTCAACAGTAAAGTGTGCTCTCTGCTTTTGTAGAGGACCGGGGTTCAGATATGATACCCTCTTTTGGCCTCCATGGTCTCTTGCATAGATATGGTGCACATAGACTCACACAGGCATGTGTATACACACACACTTCTCTTCCAGAGAACCTAGGTTCGATTCCCAGGACCTGCCAAGGCTCCTTGAAACTGTAACTCCAGCCCCAGGGGGATCTAATGTCATCTTCCAAACTCTATGGCACTGCATACACATGGTGCACAGACATACATGTAGGCAAAACACCTATTCATATAAATGATATTTAACACACAAAAAATTAAAAAGTGATTATTTTTCCTTTATACGTGTGTGTGTGTGTGTGTGTGTGTGTGTGTGTGTGTGTATGTATGTTGAAACAGATACCTTATTCAGGCCTGACCATTCAGTAGTCACTCTCAATACTTGGACCAAGCATGAGTCTTTGCATTAACAGCTGCCCACTACAGAGAGAACCTTCTCTAGTCAAGGCCAAAGACAGCTCTAATCTATGTGTATAAACACAAATATTTAGAAGAGAATTTGACATATCCATTTATCTAGATAACAGTAGTAGGTTCCTCCAGTTTACAGTACCTGGCACGGATCTTTCCTTTGGAGTAGGCTTCACATCCAATCCAATAAAGGTTGGTTACCCTCCATAATCTTTGTGCTGTTACTGCATATCTTGACTGGCAAGATGGTATTGCAGCATGCAGGGTTCATCACTGGGCACCTCTGATGACCCGTCATCCCTGGCAGCCTGCTTAGTACCCTCTGGCACTATGAAATCTAGCCAGCAGGGAGGAAGGTTTTAGTTCCATTCCAACTGGATACCTTTATGTTCTGCAACCAAATATATTCTGTCTTAAGCAACAGGGTCTTACTGTCTTGTTATGGTAGCCAAGAGGGATAGCAATAGCTTCTGTTGTTTTGAAGGCCTCTGGGGCCTTTCTGGCCCTGATCCTATGTCTGGAACTGAGTCTTTGTTTATATAACCCACATCTTCTGGGGGAAGTATTCTCCATCCATGCTGGATACCAGTGATCAAAGTTTATACACACACTTCTGTATCTGGACTGGCAACTCTTTCCCTAAATTTGGGATATTTTCTGTTTGATTCCTTTGAAAACACTTTCCATGTCTTTATACATGAGTTTCGTCTCTTTTTTCTATGCCTAAAATCCAATAAACTTGGCCTTTTCATAGTATCATATGTATCTTGGAATTTCCATTGGAGCCTGCTCATTATTTTACCTTTGTCCTTGTTGGATTGCTTCACTTTCTCCACTTTGTCTTCATGTTTAGATGCTTAGATATTCTGTCCTCTACCATCCGTTCTTGCTGATAATTTCCACAGAGTTTATTTGATCTATTATGTTTTTTACTTCCAGATTTCAAATTAGTTTTTCCTCATTATTTCTATCTATGGTGAATTCCTTTCATATCACCCACTGTCTTTCATATTTCATCCGTCTGTTTGTCTGTGAGTCTGAACATGCTTATGGTCATTGTCTCTCCTCCAGGGGTCTCTGCGACCACCATTGCCAGCAGAGCAATGATTTATGAAACGCAAGATGTAGTTTGCTTCAGCATGACTAAGAGGCTGGTGTGGTTCAAATTTTGGGAATTTGACACTGAGTAGTTTATTTCAGGCATATTTAAGCACAGCCCAAATTGTCAAAACTTTCCTGTTGACAATTAACTTAATCCTGTGTGCACAATAAAGCCCATGACCTGACTACATTGGAACAATTTGTAAAGTACAAGTGACACTTTCATAAAGATAGGTCCTGTAGATTGATGAGCTCATGATAAGGGTCTGGAGGAGGATCCGCTGTGGTCTCAACCCCACAGACAGCACAAAGGTCACCAGGCTGTTAACCACATCCTCTCCTAGCCTTCTGTGCTGATAACAAGTTGTGCATCTCTCCTTTAGAGGGGACAACTGTAACACCCGATTCTGTGTTACCCTCTCGGTACAGTTCGCGCGCCACGTACCCGAGCCGGGCAAGGGCCTGGAGATTGAAAGAACACACAAGAGACCTGGGTCATTAGAAAGGAGATCAGCCGAATGCCGTTTATTCAACTTTGGGGAAATCCTTATATACCTAGCTGCTGCACAAGGGATTTCCCCCCAGGCAGGTGGGAAATTGCCATACCCAAGATGGAGTAAACAATGCCCTACAGGCGGGGCTGAGGGAGCACAAAAACAAACAATACGTTTTACCTGGCTGACCAGAAACTGTCCTCAAGTAACTCCAGGAGCAGGGGTCAGACCCGGGCCCTACAGACAACCCTATGTGTTTAATATTCCTAGTTTCCCTAATACTTATTTGTGAGCACAATGACCTTCATGCCTTCCACAACCCCCCTTTTATTTTTTAAAGAGAAAATTGTGACTATAATAGAGGCCAAGATTGAATGCATTGCCTGCATGGCTAGTCTAACTAGTATAGGCAAGCATAGCAGAATTTTAAGAATAGCAACCAGAGGAACCTAGGGAAGGGGAAAGCCATCTTAACGATGATGGCCTTTTAAAGGTCACTTGAGAGATTTTGTTTATCTCCTATGCAGAGCATTAATTTGACCATCCACAGTATGAGAGACATCTGACACATTAAAGCACACATGCCAGGAAATGGATGACACCCAAGATTGTGCTTGAGCAACAGATAATCTAAAGTGCTTCTGTTTTGTAAGACTGTGGTCTTCAATTCACTCATCCCTTGATTAATTTCTGCTCATATTTTTTGTTGCAATAGTAGTAGTTTTACTAATCAATCAGGTCATCTTTGAGACCTCTCTTTGTATTCCAATAGTCACTGCTGGAACAGGCAGTAAAAACGTCTAAAAACAATCCTTAGCGCGTAGCGCGGGAAAACAACGTCATACTGTCTCCTATTTCAGGCATTCCTTTTATTGCCACTGACAAAAGGCAATTGGAGTCTGCATTGACAAGCTGAGAATTATCATGTAATATAGCCAGTAAACACAACAGCATTGTTTTGGGGGTCAGTAGAATTGTGTCCTTGTTATCTCCTTAAGTTATTGCTTTATTTTTCCTCTATGAACATCTCCTCTTAATGGGGTTTCGGTCTATTTTTAGATATTTTATTTAACTGGTGGTTCTGGGATGCTGTCCTGGTCTGATACATTGGAGTGGGAGGCATCTGGTTATTCCTTTTCTGGAAAGATATAAACATAACTTCGCCTTGATGTTAGAAGAACGTCAGGCCCTTTCCATTGATTTGTTTTTAGATCCTTCCATTTAACATATAATTTAGGCTGTGTCTCCTTCAGAGCAAAATGCTTTTGGACAGCAGCAGTATTAACCTTTAACGTGAAAAAATTTGAATTTAGCATAGCTAGTTGTAGCACAGTTTGTGGGGATTTAGATGGGTATATACACCTTCTTTTTCCTTTTAAAATTTGCCATTTCTGTGATGGTGTCATTCTACACCAGCCTGATCATGTGGATTGTAAGGGATTTCAGTAAATATTACATAAATTGCAAAACTCCTTAAATCATTTGTTAGTATAAGCAGGACCATTATCAGTTTGTAGTTGTAATGGGAGTCCTAGAAAGGAAATGGATAAGGAGCTACTTGACAAAGTCAAGTTCCAGATATGACACGATGCTATTTTCCTGGAGCCCCCAGGGTCCTGTGCCATACCTGAGGCTGTGCTCTGCTGTGGGAGGCACAGAGTGTTCTCACTGTCTTTGGTATTTTATCCAACTGGATGCCATTGCTGTAGGTTAGTAAATTTGGAGGGAGTTAAGTTGTTTTGATTTTTTCTAGTTCTTATACTACTGTCTTAAGATGTTTGCATCTGAACTATTTCTTTGGTTTATTTTTTACTTTTTAAAGATGATTTTAAGTGTGTGTGTGTGTGTGTGTGTTTGCATGTGTGGGGGTGCCTGTGGAGGCCAGAGGCATCGGACCCCTGGGAGCTGCACTAGCAGGCCCTGTGAGCCATTAGATGCAGGTGTTGGAAACCTAACTCAGGTCCCCTGCAAGAGCAGTACATACTCATCTCTAGTACATACTTGATCTAGCTAGCTAGTCCCTTGCTCAATTATTACTATTATTTTTATCAGTTACATGCTTTCAGTCAAAGTATTTTGTTCAAACAGATGGGGTAGGGTTGACTGTGTAGTTTAAAACATAATTTCTAAGAGTATGAGCTCTGGGTGCCTGGAGGAAGCGCTATATCGCTATATCGCTATATTCCAGAGCAGGGCCTTAACTGGGAGAGCAACCACTGCTGTTTGCTCCCTTTTAATTACAGACCTCATTACAGATGCTTATAATCTACCCATGTGGCTGCTGGGAGTTGAACTCAGGACCTTTGGAAGAGCAGACAGTGCTCTTAACTGCTAAGCCATCTCTCCAGCCCCAGGCTGTTTGATAATACTCTTCTGCAAATGTACTAACAAATTACTAATGGTGGGTGCTCTGACTTCAATAACTGTTGCAGGATAAACAACCAAGAAGAATGTGGCATATGCTTGAATTTTAGTTAATAATAGTAGGAGTGAAAGACAAGGAAAGTAGATAAAGCTGAGTATTAAATATTAGATCTACTTTGAAAATGTGGATAAGGGTTAAGCCTTAAGATCAACTTTGGGGGAAAAAAACCATCATGGCGGGTGAAGTGACTAGAAGGGAAAATTGTGATATAGTCAGGGTCCAAAGATTTTAGAGATTGTTAAAGCTATGGAAAGTTATAATTAGGAAGTAAAAAGAGGAGGTGAGGATGAGAGAAAGAAGTCATAGTAATAAGGGGTGGTGGTCTATGAGATGGGGTGGAAGAGTATAGTGAAGAATGCCTTAAAGTAAACTGAGTGGACACATAAACAGTGGTCATAAGACCTAACTAAGCAATGCAGAAACAAAAGCAAAATTGTCCTGAGACACATATACTAGAGTCGAAATTAACAATAGGAAGTAAGGGAGAAAGATTATTTGTGAAATGAATAGCTGGCATAGGTGCGCTGAGTTGAAAGATGGCATTCTCAGATCCCTCTGACTCTAGTGGTTCCATATGGTGCAGAAGCAGAGTGTGGGAGACTTTTTGGTCTCTGCAGTTTTAGTGTTCTTAGGGGCCTGACATGTGGGGCATGGGAGGTTGTAAGTGCTTTCCTGATAAGACTCCACAGACTCCTGCTCATTGCCAGGGCCTTTTCTTGTTCTGAATGGGGGGCTGGTTCACTGCAGTCAGGCCAATTTTATTTCTTTATTTAATTTTATTTTCAAGCTAGGGTTTCTCTATGTATCCCTGGCTGTTCTGGAACTCGATCTATAATAAACCAAGCTGGCCTTAAACTCACAGAATCCTCCTGCCTCTGTCTTCTGAGTGTTGGGATTACAGGCATGTGCTACCACTGTCAGGT
This sequence comes from Ondatra zibethicus, assembly GCA_004026605.1. NCBI lineage: Eukaryota > Metazoa > Chordata > Mammalia > Rodentia > Cricetidae > Ondatra > Ondatra zibethicus. The sequence continues at coordinate 11,268 of PVIU01001347.1, read as the reverse complement.
TTATCGAAAAATTTTTTATTACATTCTGAAATTTGAATGTGTGGGCACATGTATGCCATGGTGTATGTGTGAGGTCAGAGAATGACTTTCAGGAGTTGATGTTCTGCTATCAGTAGATGCTGGCTTGAACTCAAATTGTCACTCTTATTAGCAAGTGCCTTTACCTGCTGAGTCACCTGACTGATTTTTTTATACATCTTCTTTTAAAAGTTGTTTTTATTGAGCTATATATTTTTCTTCACTGCCCTCCCTTCCTCCCCTGATCCCCTTATACCCTCTCCCATGATCCCCACACTCCCAATTTACTCAGGAGATCTTGTCTTTTTCCACTTCCCATATAGATTAGATCCATGTATGTCCCTCTTAGGGTTGTCTTTGTTGTCTAGGTTCTCTTGGGTTGTGATTTGTAGGCTGGCTTTTCTTTGCTTTATGTCTAAAAGCCACTTATGGGTGAGTACATATTATATTTGTCTTTCTAGAGCTGGGTTTCCTCACTTAATATGATGTTTTCTAGATCCATCCACTTGCCCGCAAATTTCAAGATGTTTTTGTTTTTTACCACTGGGTAATACTCCATTCTTCAGCTGAGGGATATCTAGATTGGTTCCAGGTTCTGGCTATGACAAATAATGCTGCTATGAACATAGTCGAGCACATGTCCTATTGGTATGATTTAGCATCCTTTGGATATATACCCAAAAGTGGTATTACTGGGTCTTGAGGAAGGTTGTTTTCTAATTTTCTGAGAAATCTCCATACTGATATCCAAAGGGACTGTACCAGTTTGCACTCCCAACAGCAGTGGAGGAGTGTTCCCTTTACCCCACATCCTCTCCAGCATAAGTTGTCATTAGTATTTTTGATCTTGGCCATTCTGACAGGTGTAAGATGGTATCTCAGAGTTGTTTTGATTTGCATTTCTCTAATGGTTAAGGATGTTGAGCATTTCCTTAAGTGTCTTCCAGCCATTTTAGGTTTGTCTGTTGAGAGTTCTCTGTTTCGGTCTGTACCCCATTTTTTAAATTGGATTATTTGTTCTTTTGATTTCTTGAGTTCTTTGTATATTTTGAAGATCAGCCCACTGTCTAATGTGGGGTTGGCGAAGATCTTTTCCCATTCTGTAGACTGCCATTTTGTCTTGCTGACCATGTCCTTTGCTTTACAGAAGCGTCTCAGTTTCAGGAGGTACCATTTATTAATTGTTGCTCTCAGTGTCTGTGCTACTGGGGTTATATTTAGGAAGTGGTCTCCCATGCCAATGCATTCAAGTGTACTTCCCACTTTCTCTTCTATGAGGTTCTGTGTGGTTGGTTTTATGTTGAAGTCTTTGATCCATTTGTACTCGAGTTTTTTGTGTGGTGATAGATATGGATCTATTCTCAATCTTCTACATGTTGATATCCAGTTATGCCAGCACTATTTGTTGAATATGCTTTCTTTTTCCCATTTTATATTTTTTGCTTTTTTGTCAAAAATCAGGTGTTCGTAGGTGTGTGGATTGATATTTGGGTATTTGATTTGATTCTATTGGTCCTCCTGTCTGATTTATGCCATTACCAGTCGGTTTTTATTACTGTAACTCTGTAGCAGAGCTTGAAGTCAGGAATTGTGATGCTTCCAGAAGTTCCTTTATTATATAAGATTGTTTTGGCTATAATGGGTTTTTTGCTTTTCCAAATGAAGTTGAGTATTGTTCTTTCAAGGTCTGTGAAGATTTTTGCTGGGATTTTGATGGGCATTGCATTGAATCTGTAGATTGCTTTTGGTAAGATTGCCATTTTTATGATGTTAATTCTACCTACCCAAGAGCATGGGAGATATTTCCATTTTCTGGTGTCTTCTTCAATTTCTTTCTTCAAAGATTTAAAGGTCTTATCAAACAGTTCTTCTGTTGGGTCCCCCTTCACACCCCCACTTGATCTGTTTTGCACTCTTGTGGTTGGTTGAAAACAGGAACAGAAACAGGAACAATCTGGTGTTTTCAGCAATGTTTCTAAGGATGTTTATTCATATGCCATGTGAGTTGCAGTGATGAGCTTCCTGCTTTCCTGGCTCGGCCTCCCCTGCTCAGGGCTATATATACTGTGTGAGAGAGTGGAATAAAGGCTTGTCTGCAGAACCTGAAGTGTGCTGTGTGTTAATCCTGACGTCCCTCGCTCAGAAGAACTACAGTTGCCGTGCTGGCGCGGCATTCTTCCACTCATTTGGTTAAAGTTACTCCAAGATGTTCTATATTATTTGTGGCTGTTGTGAAGGGCGATGTTTCTCTGATTTCTTTCTCAGCCCGTTTATCATCTTTGTAAAGGAAGGCTACTCCTTCGAGTTAATCTTGTATCCTTCTACATTACTGAAGGTGTTTATGAACTGTAGAAGTTCCTCGGTAGAATTTTTGGGGTCACTTATGTAAATTATCATATCATCAGCAAAAGTGAAAGTTTAACTTCTTTTCCCATTTGTATCTCCTTGATCTTCTTTTGTTGTCTTATTACTCTAGCTAGAAGCTCAAGAACTATATTGAATAGATATGGAGAGAGTGGACAACCTTGTCTTGTTCCTGATTTCAGTGGGATTGCTTTGAGTTTCTCTCCATTTAGTTTGATGTTGGCTTGCTGTATATTGCCTTATTATGTTTAGGTATGTTCCTTGTATCCTGCTCTCTCCTAGACATTTATCATGAAGGAGTGCTGTATTTTGTCGAAAGCTTTTCAGCATCAATGAAATGATTATGTGTTTTTTTTCCAGTTTATTTATATGTTTTTTTCCAGTTATGCTGACAGATTTTCATTTGTTGAACCATTCCTGCATGTCTGGGATGAAGCCTACTTGGTCATGGTGGATGATTTTTCTGATGTGTTCTTGGATTCCGTTTGCCAGTATTTTATTGAGTATTTTTGCATCAATGTTCATGTATGAGATTGGTCTGTAATTCTCTTTCTTAGTAATGTCTTTGTGAGGTTTGGATATCAGGGTAATTGTAGTCTTATTAAAAAGAGTTTGGTAATGATCCTTCTGTTTCTATTGTGTAGAACAATTTGAGAATTATTGGTATTAGTTCTTCTTTGACAATCTTGTAGAATTCTGTGCTGAAACCATCTGGTCCTGGGATTTTTTAGTTGGAAGTTTTTTGATGACTGTTGCTATTACTTTAGTAGTTATAGGTTTATTTAATTTGCTTATCTGGTCTTGATTTAATTTTGGTAAGTGATACTTATCCAGAAAATTGTCCATTTCCTTTAAGTTTTCCAATTTTGTCGAGTACAGGTTCTCAAAGTATGACCTGATGATTCTCTGGATTTTCTCCTTGTCTGTTGTTATGCCCCCCTTTTTGTTTCTGATTTTGTTAATTTGGATATTCTCTCTCTGTCTTTTGGTTAGTTTGGATAAAGGTTTGTCTATTTTGTTGATTTTCTCAAAGAACCAACTCTTTTTCTCTTTTATTCTTTGCATTGTTTTCTTTGTTTCTATTTTGTTGATTTCAGCTCTCAATTTAATTATTTCCTGCCATCTAGTGCTCCTGGGTGAGTTTGCTTCTTTTCTTCTTGAGTTTTCAGGTGTTCTGTTAACTCACTGGTGTGGGATTTTTCCAGCTTCTTTATGTAGGCATTTAGTGCTATGAGCTTTCCTCTTAACACTGTTTTCATTGTGTCCCATAAATATGGGTATGTTGTGTGATGATTTTTGTTGAATTTTTTTATGGTTTATTTAACTTTATTTTATGTGCATTGGTGTGAGGGTGTCAAATCCCCTGCTACTGGAACTTCAGACAGTTGTGAGCTGCCATGTGGGTGCTGGGAATTGAACCCGGGTCCTCTAGAAGAGCAGTCAGTGCTCTTAACCACTGAGCCATCTCTCCAGCCCCTGATTTTTGTTGAATTTTTAGGATGTCTTTAATTTCTTTCTTTTTTCCTTGATGCATTGGTGATTCAGCTGAGCATTGTTTAATTTCTATGTGTTTGTGGGGTTTCTGAAATTAGTGTTGCTGTTGAATTCTAATTTTAAGCCATAGTGATCTTGATAAGATACATGGGTTTATTCCAATTTTTTTTTTGTATCTGTTGAGGTTTGCTTTGTTACTTAGTATTTGGTCAATTTTGAGAAGGTTTCATGAGGTGGTGAGAAGAAGGTATATTCTTTTCTGTTTGGATGGAATATTCTATAGATATCTGTTAAGTCCATTTGAGTCATAAAATCTATTAGTTCCCTTATCTCTGTTAATTTTCTGTCTGACAGACCTTTCCAGTGGTGAGAGTGGAGTGTTGAAGTCTCCCACTATTAGTGTGTGGGGTTTAATGTGTGATTTAAGCTTTGGAAGTATTTCTTTTACCTATGAGGGTGCTCTTGTATTTGGGGTATAGCTGTTCAGTATTGAGATTTCCTCTTGATTGTTTTTTTCCTGTGATGAATTTGAAATGTCTTCTTTGTCTCTTTTGATTGATTTTAATTTGAAGTCTATTTTGTTAGCTATTAGGATAGCTACACCAGCTTGTTTCTTAGGTCCATTTGAATGGATTTTTTTCCCCCAACTCTTTACTCTGAGGTGATGTCTGTCTTTGAGGTTGAGGTGTGTTTCTTGTATGCAGCAGAAGGATGGATTCTGTTTTCGTATCCAATCTGTTAATCTGTGTCTTTTTTTGGTGAACCAAGTCCATTTATATTAAGTGATTATTAATGACCAGTGATTGCTAGTTCCTGTTATTTTAGTTTTTGTTGATGTTATTATGTATGTTTTTCCCTTCTTTGGGATTTGCTGCTGTGAGATCATCTATTGTCTGTGTTTTTGTTGATGTAGCCAACTTCCTTGGGTTGGAGTTTTCCTTCTAGTACTTTGTGTAGGGCTAGGTTTGTGGCTAGGTATTGGTTAAATCTGGTTCTGTCATGGAATATCTTGTTTTGTCCGTCTATAGTGATTGAAAGTTCTGCTGGGTATAGTAGTCTGGTCTGGTATTTGTGGTCTTTTAATGTCTGCTTTAACGCTTGATCAGGACCTTCTGGCTTTCATTGTTTCCACTGAGAAATCAGGGTGTAATTCTGATAGGTCTGCCTTTATATGTTACTTGACCTTTTTCCTTTGCAGCTCTTAATATTCTTTTTTTAAAATTCTGTATGTTTAGTGTTTTGATTATTATGATTATTATGAGAGGACTTTTTTTTAAAAAAGATTTATTTATTTATTATATATACAGTATTCTCAGTATTCTGTCTGCATGTATGCCTGAAGGCCAGAAGAGGGCACCAGATCTCATTACAGATGGTTGTGAGCCACCATGTGGTTGCTGGGAATTGATCTCAGGACCTTTGGAATAGCAGGCAATGCTCTTAACCACTGAACCATCTCTCCAGCCTGAGAGGACTTTTTATTTATTTATTTATTTTGGTCCAGTCTATTTGGTGTTCTGTAAGCTTCTTGTATCTTCACATGCATATCCTTCTTTAGGTTGGGAAAGTTTTCTTCTGTGATTTTGTTGAATATATTTTCTGTGCTTTTGAGTTGGAATCCTCCTTCTATTCTTATTATTCTTAGGTTTGGTCTTTTCATGGTGTCCTATATTTCCTGGATATTTTGTGTTAAGCTTTTGTTAGATTTAACATTTTCTTTGACCATTGAGTCTATTTCCTCTATTGTATCTTCAACACTTGAGATTCTCTCTTCCATCTCTTATATTCTGCTGTTCATGCCTGCATTTGTGGTTCCTGATCATTTTCCCATATTTTCTGTTTCCAGAATTCCCTCGGTTTGTATTTTTTTTATTGTCTCTATTTTGGTTTTCAAGTCTTGAATCATTTCTTTCATCTGTTTGATTGCTTTTTCTTGGTTGCCTTAGGGATTTGTTGATTTCTTCCAATTTTTTGTTTGTCTTTTTCTCCATTTCTTTGAGGAAATTTTTCATCTCCTCTTTAAGGGCTTCAAACATTTTCCTAAAGTTATTTTTTAGGTCATTTTCTTCTGCTTCATTTGTATTGGGGTGTTCACGCTTGCTGTTGTAGAGCCACTAATTTTTGGTGGTGCCGAGTTGCTCTTTTTGGTGTTGAGTGTGCTCTTGTTCTTACCTTGTCTACCCATCTTTTCCTCTGATTGGTGTAGCTGGGGCTGTGTCTCTGGTGATCACTCTTCCAGGTGCCAGTGGATCTAAGGCTCAGATAGATGGTTGCTCCTCATGGTATAGTCGGGGCCACAGTTCCAGTCACCCCAGAGGTCACTTGGCATTCCCTGTTGGGGACTATGGACCCCCAGACCCTGAATTTCCTGTAAACATCTTGCTTTCTATGCTTGCAGCTGCTCCAAGCAAAACAACTTGTTTTCTTGTGCTTGCAGCTGCTCTGAGTACGAGACAGGGGAGTGGTTCCTGGTGGGTTTGTATCTGAAAATCCCAAGAGCTAGGGCAAGAACTATCCCATAGTGCAGGCACTGCAATTCCCAGAGGTTGCTCTGCAATCCGGGTTGTCATCACTGGATCTGGCCTGCTTCCAGGGAGGCTGCTGGCTCAGGCCTGCTCCTGTGGAGGTTGCTAGCCCAGGCCGGCTCTGGGCCTGCTCCCTCGAGGTCACTCTCTGGTACCTGCTCCAGTGGAGGTCGCTGGTTCAGGACTGCTCCTGCAGAGGTTGCTGGCTCATACCTGCTCCCAAGGAGGTCACTCACTGGTCTGATTTTCTTTTAAGCAGGATCATTTTCTTGCATTAAACATCTTTTACTTTTCTAAGGTCGTTACAATATTGATTTTAAAAAGGTTTTTATTTCTGGGGATTGCACCCAGGGACTCCTGCATGCTGTTGTCTGCATCTTTAGACTTGGGTGTCAAATTCTCCCAAGAGTTTTCCACTAAGTATAAGCCCAATATTATTATTATTTTTAATAATATTATTATTATTAGTTAGCTTTTCATTGATGTAAAGAAATACTCTAGGTTGGGCATGAGTATATATGCACACCTATAATTCTAGCACTAAGGAAGTGAGGGAGGGGATCAAGAGTTCAAGGCCTGTCAAAACACAGCATAACAAAACAAAACAAAACAAAGCACAGAATGAAGCAGTGAAAGACCCAAGAGGTGAGTCTGAGCTTGGAAGCCAGGGACAGGGAGGGTGGCAGGCAGATGAAACAAACACTTTAGTCTCAGGATATTTATTCAGAATCTCACACACACACACACACACACACACACACACACACACACACACACACACACACACTCACGCACAATGGCATTTGTCAGAACTGGGTGTGGAATGAGTTCTAGACCAGTCATTTGTTACTTTCTTGTGCTTCCTCAGATCTCCTATAGCTGCCATCTTAAGTGAGTCATTCTGGATGCCCACACCAGCACCAGGTTGTCTAAACCTATGCCTGGCTCTTGGGATCTTTATTTTCCTCACCAGGGCTTATGAGGAAAAGATGGTTTATTTAACTTTCAGTCCAAATGGCCTACAGCAGGTTCAATGAAGGACGCCCTTTGACTAAATCACGTCATGGCTCATGAGGATAGGAACTGTGAAAATGTGTGTGGGCAAGTAAGTTATTTTGAGCCAGGTACAGCTTCTAAACTGTCCTCTCACGAGAACCACCAGAGTCCCATGAGAGCTGCTTTCTGAAGGCGGGCTTGACTCCCAAAGGCTCCACTGCACCTCAGGAGCGCTTTCTTGTGCACCAAGTCTATTCACAGCGCATGCTTTGGGGACATAAAGGACAATCTGTCCCCACTACTGAGTTTGTAGGCGTGCTTTAATCTTTGCATTTATAATAAGGAGCTCTAGTCCTCAGTGTCAGGTGTTCCTCCTGTCTAGACCCCCTCTGATTTATTGGTCCTGGGGAGTGAGACTGATAATCTTTGGTGAGATAATTGCCCATTTATATGAAACTGGAGAAGGGGAATCCATGAGCCTATGCGTTTCTTAGAGAGATCTTCAAATGAGCCACTTGTTTAAAGTGTAATTTTTATCCTGTTATCAAAAGAAATAGCCTTCACCTAGATTATTCTGAAGTGTATGTGGGTGCTGTGGCCTTGGAGTATAGATTTAGGTATTCCCAAATACAGTGTTCCAAGGTAAAAACAGTCTCCCAGAATTTTTATAGTAACAGAACAAAGAAAACTATAAATCAAAGGATTAAAAAAAAAGCTTTGGTGGAAACATCAGGGAGGTGATTCCAGCAAGCTGGGTATATTTTGCTGTTGGGCTTGGATGCTGGCTGACAACACCCTTAATCTTTTAATCATGGAAAACTAGGATTTGGTTAACACTCAAAAAGGTTTTTATCTGCTTGTCAGGACGTTACTTACAATGCAGATGGGACAAAGAATTAGAAGGTTAATGATTTCCAGGATAAATTGTAACTGGGCCCTGGAACCACAGCATTCCAAACCCTCCTCCATCACAGAAGGTTCATCTGTGTCAGCCTAGTACACAGCTTCTTTCCAGGTACTCGTGCACGATCCCTACTGGAGCCTTCAATTCTTGACTGTTTTGGATGTTCTGCGGTAAAAATTAGTTTTCTGGGCTTTTCCCACTACTGGCTCAGGATTCTGTTCTTTTGAGTTGCCAGTGGCCATGTCTGAGGAGCAGCAGATGGTAATTGAAGTTCAGGGGTCAGCCCACCAGGAGGAAAATCTCTGATAGGTGAATCTTAGATAGGCAAGGCCCCAGACTCCAGACTCCAGAATGTCTTTTGCTTCTGCTGTGCCTTTACATGTTTGCCATCTTTCTCTGCTATCTGGCACTGTGTGAATGGCCGTGGGGAGATCCCTCTGCCTGTAATGTAGTGTGTTTATCTCATGAAAACATCCCATCCTACTGGGCATTTTTACTTGTATATTATTATGAAGATGGTTTCTTCCTAAGCTCTACTGTCAAATTGATAATAATGTTAGTTTAAATAGAGGTTTGATGATAAAAAAATAAAATAAGGAAGTGTGACACAGCCAGAACACGTGAGTTTTTATTAGGAGCCCTATAGACTGTGACTTAGGATAATGATTAAGAAAAACAACTGAGTCCCAGTAGCCCATCTAGTTTAAATTCTTCTCATCTTAATGTTGGGAGATGTACTGGAGTGAATCATAACTGAAACAAAGCTTTGAAAATAACTTAAAAGTTAGACTAAGGTTTTTTTTTTTTTTTTTTTTTTTTTTTTTTTTTTTTTTTTTTTTTTTTTTTTTTTTTTGTCAAATATGAGGTGAAAAACCCAGGAAGACAATCTAAAGTTTTAGGAAGGCACATAGTTGAGTGAGGAACCCTTTAAGATCAGGGAACAAGAACAAAGTGGCCCACTTATTACTAGCTGACACACTTTCCTTGCTAGGATTGGTTGGTGATCAAAGATGATGATTAATTCCTTATGCCCATTTTTGCCCTCAATCTCCTGATACAAAAAACTATTGATGAGTGGGTATACACCATAAAGATTTAAGGAGGAGCTGACTGATTCTTTTTCATATTTAAAAGTTTAGATTTGTGATTCTTTTAAGATTCCCTATAAGATTACCTTTTAAGATAAGTAATAAAGTGATTGGTCCTTTCTTTGTAATTGCAAAATGCAGCTTGCCAGTAAGAGAATATCTTGCTTGTTTATACACTATTAATTTATAACAAGTTGCTTGGGTATAAGTCTACATGGGTTCTTGGGATAATTTGTTTTTCACCTGTAATACTTAAAATGTTTAATCATGCAAGGAATATGGAAAACATGCTGTGTTTTACTTGTATTAATTGTAATCATCCACCTGAAAAACCGATGTAACCACACTGTAATTTTTATATTGCTTGAAAGATTTTGCTGGGGTATATAAACTTTAAGGAAAAGAATAAAGATAGAGTTAAAATGAGTTAGAAGATAAAGATAGAGTTAGAAGAAAAACATCAGGAATGAGAGAAGGAAATCACCAGGAAAATAAAGAATAAAGAGAAGGCAAAAGAAGAATAAAGAAAAGGTCTGAAGGAAACCCTCAAGAGAGTGTGAGTGTCCTTCCCCTAACCCCCTCAGATAAAAAGTCTTAGTACTCAGACTCCCTGGATTCCCTTTGAGGCCTGCACTGCTGGAGGCTGGGCCCCAGGCAGTGAAAGTGAGTCAGCTACATCAGTTGCTGTTCTTTGTCTTCTGTTCCCATCTTAGAATTTACCCTCTCATCACACTACTGTCCTTTTAGTGGAATTTAGGGTAAAGAAAAGAATTACATGCAACTTTATTTGGACAAGAGAAAAATATTTAATCCAAATAAAACAATAGGTCTCTCTCTCTCTCTCTGAGAAATACTAGCATGGAGGTCAGAGGACAACTTTTGGAAGCCAGTTCTCTCCCTTTACCATGTGTGTTCTGGGAATTGAATTTGGATTGTTGGATCTAGTGGCAAGTATATTTACTGTTGGGAACTGCAGACCCTCAGACCCTGAACATTTTATGACACCTTGCCTGCTGGAGTAAACAACTTGTTTTCCTATGCTTGCAGCTGCTCTGAGCACGAGACCCTCATGAGTTCCTAAAGGCAGGGGAGAGGTTTTTGGTGGGCTTGCAGCTGAAAAATCCCGAGACCTAGGGTGTGACCATTAGTCAAGGAGAGCCCTATATAAGCTGCCCTGGAATACAATAAAATGGGCATTCTTGTTTCAAGAGTGAACCATGTCTCTTTATGTTTTTTAATCCTCTGACCCTTGCCACAGTTCCAGGTGGTGCAGGCATCACAATTTACTACACTGAACCATCCAATAGGATCTTCCTATTTATTTATTATATGCAGCTCATCTCACTGTGTAGCCCTGGTTGGTCTGGAACTTGCTGTGTAGATAAGACTGGCTTTGATCTCATAGAAATCTACCTGCCTCTGCCTCCTGGGATTAATTTCTTAAAAGTTTTCTATGAACATAATTTTTATCCTTCTTGGATATCTGGGTTATATTATACGGTAAATAGTGTAACTTTTAAGAAAATGGCCAAAGTATTTTCTTTCTTTTTAAAATTTTATTACTAATTTTTTTTTATGTCCTGACTACAGTTTCTCCTCCCTCCTCTCCTCCCATCCCCTCACCCACCTCTCCTTGGCCCCTCCCCATCCACTCTTCCTGTTTCTGTTCAGAAAGGGGCATAGGAGGGGAAGAGAAGAACCCTAAGAACTGACTCTGCTGAGATTCCCTACCAGGCAGTCTTTCATTTCTTCAAGGCCTATGCAAGACTCCAGAAAGCTAGCACCTGGTTCCCAGCAGCCTTCAGCCTGAGTAGCTCTCCCTTGTGCTAGATTCTCTGAGTTCTCTCTGTGTAATCATTACAGCTGGAAGACAATACGC
>PVIU01001346.1:135911-220934 GCA_004026605.1 Ondatra zibethicus | reverse complement strand
TGTCAATGGGGGCTGACTGAGAAGTCAATGATAATGGCACTGGGACCTATCTCTTCTGCATGTATTGGCTTTTTGGGACCCTAGTCTATTTGGATGCACACCTTCCTAGGCCAGGATGGAGGGGGGGAGGGCCTTGGGCTTCCCACAGGGCAGGGTACCCTGCCCCCTCTTAAGGAAGCAGGGGGAGGGAGGAGGTGTAGTGGGGGAGAGGGAGGGGACTGGGAGAAGGGGTGGAAGTGTAAATTTTTGAATGAAAAATAAAAGAATCACTCCCTTGGGAAAAAAAAGTCTGTTTTTGAGTCGTTGTAACTATCTGGAACATTATCTGAGGCAGGGACCTCTGTTTTGGACTTGTATATTTCAAGTACAGCCTTGCTCAGACCTCTTAGCTGACACTTGTGTGCAGACCATGGCTGCTCACTAATGACTCCAGCATGGCAACGACAGGATCTGACAATCTCCTTGCAATTCTAACTTGAGGAAGCACTGACCTTTTGGTCAGTTACTACTAGGGGTATATCTCAGCATTAGCCCCACTAAACCTAAACTGCGGTTATTTTGCAGACAAAAGAGAACAAAATTGCCTCAGTTAACAGGCTTAGTAATTCTGAGGAACTGATATCAGGCCTCAATCTTGTTCAAAAGGAAATACTCTGTGGTGCTGTATTGAAGTGACTGCTTGCTTTTGTTTGGTTTAGTTTCTTTAAAGCTAGGTAAAAACTGATAGCTCACCTTTATAATCTTTCGGGTCAAGACTACCTCTATACTGCTTTTTGCTAGAGAACAATGGTGTTTGGTCAAGTCTTATGAATCTGAGATGATCCAAAGTGGTGTTGTGGGATGATTCGATTTTGTCTTCCTTAAAAAAAAAAAATTACCTACTACGCCTTTGTGTCATATCCTAACAAATGTTCTCAGTTTTGAATTGTCCCCTAGATACTTAAAAACTCAGGACCAGCCAAAGGTACATCTACCTTTTGTAGAGTCCCCATAGGGAATTCTGAAATAGGCTTTTTGCAACGTTCCTTTAAAACAGGGTTTAATATTCACTAAGTTTGGAAAAGCTGGATACCGGAACTCCTTTTTTTTGGAAATTTACAACTACATTAGCATATTAGATGCCCTGAGATGTTCTAGATACATAAGCCTCTCACATACATTATATACATTTGTATTTTTAACATATATTGACTACAGACATTTCTGTATATATAGACACCTCATTTTTAACACAATCAGGATGTGCCTCTCTAAAACATGGTACTTTGGCACAGGGAAAGAAACCAAGAAAAGCAAATTAGGGAAGGCTCTCTGCCCTCCACCACCTGCTTGAAAGTAGGTCCTAAGTTTTTCCAATGAGAAAGGGACCCTCCTTTTTCCAGGAAGACAAGAATACTCAGCTCAGCAAGGAAGGCTCTGTACTCAGAAGGGCTTGTATCAGGACTTTTCTACAAAGGCCCTTATCTTCCGTTAGCTCCCTCCTCTCGCTTCCTCACTGCCTGCCCAAGCACTGCCCTACAACCCCAAGGCCCCTTCTCTTGTCTAGTGCACACCGTATCGCCCTTTGCTGAGGTGGTGCCACCTTCTCATCGAATCACTTCTCCATTTAGGTTTTTCACTACTTTCTTTTTATGAAGCTCCTATGCATATAAAATATTAGTATTACTAAAAATTGTGTGCTTTTCTCCTGCTAATTTGCTCATTGATCTTACAGGCCCCAGCTGCTAGACTACGATGGGTGGAGGGGGAAAGTTATCCCTCCTTTACAATTTCCAAAGGATCATATATTTTATTTATTTATTTACCTTTTCAGAAAACACTGAATTAAAACAAAGACAATTATTCAAATAATGAAATAAAGACTAGTTATACCAGAAAATGGACCAAGCATACTAAAAAAGACACACTTTCTCTAATTGAGTAAATGCTTACAAAACTATACCAACATTTCCCAATCTTTATAGCTGTATTATAGTTATGGAAGAGAATGTCTTTGCTTTTAGGAAACATGATGAAGTATTATGGTAATGACACATAATATGTGGAATTCCCCTAAAATAGCCAAGTGTGTATGTACACAAAAAATCTGATGGGCTAGAGAGATGGCTCAGTGGTTAAGAGCATTGCCTGCTCTTCCAAAGGTCCTGAGTTCAATTCTCGGCAACCACATGGTGGCTCACAACCATCTGTAATGAGGTCTGGTGCCCTCTTCTGGCCTGCAGACATACACACAGACAGAATATTGTATACATAATAAATAAATACATATTTTTAAAAAATATGAATATAGCTATGCCTCTGTGAGCATGCTTTATAGATATACATGAAGAGACCTAAGAACAAGCATGACAAAGTAAATATAAAAACTTTTTAACATTTAGGGCAGCTAGGTAAAAGGTATATGCACAGGAATTCTTTATATTAACCTTGTAAGTTTTCTATAAATCTATAATCACCCACCTCAAAATAAAACTAATTAAAATTTTTAAGTGATAGAGGAGAAATAGGATATATTCTAACAAAATTTCCAAAGTTGAAAATGGCCTTTACATGTGTGTATGTTACACACGTGCACACACACACACACACACACACACACACACACACGCACACATACAGAGACACACATTTACAGTTGAAATAGTAGGCTGGTGAGACAGCTTAGCAGGTAAAGGTGCCTTCTGCCAAGTCTAATGAGATGATGTTGATCTCTGGAACACACATGGTAGGAGAGGAAGACAAACTCCCAAAAACTGTTCTCTGGTTTTCATACTTGTATAATGGCACACAAGTACCCACAGACATAAACACAGAAATATAAAGGCACAAAAACTTGAAATTGAAATAGTGATCTAAATGTTCCTTTTTTATCTGTGCTCTCTGAACACAGGTGGAGGTATACAGAGCAAATTAAAAATGATATTGGGTGTTTGAGTATGTAAATGAGTCTATGCTAGTTAAGCAAACTGGAAATTAAGAACTCTAATTTTTATTTGCTCTAATCTGGAGTTACATATAGAGGCTACAAAGGGCTATACACACTCTGAGTCACATTAGAACCTGAGGAGAAAGGGGGAAAATAAAAAAATGTGGATCTTGCTTTTATTTAAAATTCTGAGTTTTGGTCACAGATTCCCACCCCCTCCCATTGATTTGAGTTTTAAAACTACAGTGATGAAAATAATCTACCTTGATTAAGTTTTTGGCACCACCTTAAAATTTTTTTTTGAACTTGAGTGCAGAGTTTATTGAGAGAAGGGGAGAGGGGAGAGGAGGGGGACAGGGAGAGACACATACACACACACACACACACACACACACACACACACACACAGAGAGAGAGAGAGAGAGAGAGAGAGAGAGAGAGAGAGAGAGAGAGAGATAGAGGCAAAAACCTGCTTGCCTCTTCTGAAGAGCAGCAGGAAGAGAGTGACCTTAAATTTTATATCAGTGAAGCATCTTACTCATCGAACCAGAGTCCTTTATATAACAACTAACTGGGTTCATCAGCTGGCAGACTGGGGGAAGGGGAGAGTGTCAGGCATGTGTTGGATGCTATATAAGGTGATTTACACATGCTATCTCGTTTAATTCTCTTAGTGGTCTAAATAGACAGATGTTTTCAGTGATGTGCACTGGATCTCACAGCAAATCCTGAAACTGTATCATAGCGTCTCCTGAAGGAGTCACACTGGAAGCAAGTGCTTATCATTCCATTTTCTCTCTGAGAAGGAGCTCTGAGCTTTCTGTAACAATCAAATACAGCCCAGTCTACATTCTTACTGTGAAGGCAGACAATCCTCAAATCCAAAGTCTTTCTACGGCACAAACAGAACTTTCGTGGTGCAGCTTTCATGAGAAGAGGTACAGGGCAGTGGTAGAGAGAGATGGAAAGGAATTTACACACTTACCAAAAAGGTAGAGCACGGTTTGTGGACAAGCTATATACCTCAAGAATTTTGGCTTATCTCATGGCTATGAAGGGAAATGTTGCTGTGACTTAGGGCTCTGTCCACTGTGCTCCGATGGACTGCTGTGAGGAATTAAAGTCAGGGCTTCCATAAGAGAGTGAAACTGCTCTTTGGCAAATGGCTCTAATGGATGAAAATATATGATTTAAATTTTGGCAATATAAAGAGAGTAGACTAAATGATAGCTGAGCTATTTTCACTTAGCACTCATAAAAAAAAGTTAACTAAGAATTAACCATGAACATCATGCTGGAAAAACATGCTATTTGAAATTAGTAATTATTTTACTTCTTAGTATATCGGTCCAATTGAGATACTAAATATTCATCAACAATAATTCATTTTTAATGAGAAAAAGAACAAACAACATTTATTATATGCCTAAAGGCATGAGCATTAGACTCCAGCAATAATACTAATCATCTTTCAGGCAACTTAAGTTTCCACATCTAAATATCAGTTATATTTCTATTGCTGTATTAGTTGGAAAATACTTTGTATCATTATAAAACACTGGCATTTAGATTATTTTCTCCTTCATTTTTGTTGACTTGTAAAATATTATGGTAGCTAGAGATGTACCTAAAACCTATGGCTGTCTTTTTTATTCTATAAGCCATTGTCAAATGCCTGCAGTACAGGTGACTTCTTGAGGGAGCAGAAAGGGAAAATGAGACACCTGTGTATTCCTGTATTCCTGAGGGTACTAGAAACATCCAACTCCTTAAAAAAAGAGTAAGATCTAAGCCAGCAGGCTACGGCAATGCCTGATCATGTTTACTAAGTAAGGCATTATCCTCAGTAATAGAGACATAAAATCAGGCCAGTGTCTATAACAGAGGAACAACCACAGAAAATGCAGTACATACACACCACGGAATTTTCTTCAGTCATGGAGAATGAGATGATCTCATTGGCAGGAAAATTGATGGAACTGGGGATCACACGCTAAATGAAATAGTACCATGTCTTTCTCATATGAGGATCTTCCCTCCCTCCCTCCCTCCCTCCCTCCCTCCCTCTCTCTCCCTCTCTCTCTCACACACACACTATAAATGTAGAAGGGGTCTATTTGAGAAGAGGAGGAAAACTAGTAGGGAGGAGGATAGGAGAGGGAAATGGTGAGTGTGGCCAAAATACACGATATATTTGATTAACTGTTATTAGAAGCCCACGTCCCAACTCTACCTCTTTTTCAAGACAGGGTCTCACTATGTAGCTCTGGTTGCCCTAGAACTCACAGAATCTGATTGCCTCTGCCTTCTGAGTATTGCAATTAATTGTGATGCCTGGCCTTTCATTATTATTGCTTTTTCTTAAAAACCTCTTTAACTGGGTCATCCTTGTGGATTCCTGGGAATTTCTCCCTAACCCCATAATGGCTCCCTCTATCAAGATATCTCTTTCATTGCTCTCCCCCTCTGTCCCTCACCCAATTCGACCTTCTCTATTCCTCACGTTCCCAGACACCATTGCCTCCTTTCTACCCCCACCTCCCAGTTTACCCAGGAGATCTTAACTATTTCACCTTCCTGGGGCCCTCTCCATGTGTGGGGTCCCTCTTAGGGTCCTCCTTTTTACCTAGCTTCTCTGAGGCTCTGGATAGTGGAGAGGGTGCCTGAACAGACCTTTCCCTATAATCAGATTGGTGACTACCCTAATTGTCATCATAGAACCTTCATCCAGTAACTGATGGAAGCAGATGCAGTGACTGGGCTGAGCTCCTGGAGTTCAGCTGAAGAGAGGGAGGAGGGATCACATGAGCAAGGGGGGGGGGAGGATCAAGATCATAATGGGGTAAACCACAGAGACAGCTGACCCAAGTTAGTGGGAGCAAATGGACTCTGGCCTGACAGCTGGGTAACCTGCATGGGATCAAACTAGATCCTCTGAATGTGGGTGATAGTTATATGGCTTGATTTGTTGTGGGGTAGGCCCTGGCAGTGGGTCCAGGATTTATCTTGGGTACATGAGCTGGCTTTTTGGAGCCCATTTGCTATGGTGGGATACCTTGCTCAGCTCAGGGGGAGAGGGGCTTGATCCTGCCTCAACTTGGTATGTCACACTTCGCTGACTCCTCAAGGGAGGCCTTACCCCCTCTGAGGAGTGGATGGGGGAAGGTAGAGGGACAGGAGAAGGGGGAACTGGAGTTGGTATGTAAAATGAAAAAAATTTAAATTAAAAAATTGAGATTAAAAACCAAAACAAAAACGCTGTAAAAAGTTCTGGCGATATAAAGAGTTCAGTACCTCAGAGCAAGATTGCTGCTCGGAAGTCCAGCACTGCTCAGGTGGACAGCTCCCTGACTGGTTCTACCCTTGCAAACTGACACTCTTACACTGGATGGAATTTCCCACTGACATAACCGCTCCTGATCGCGAGTACGTGCCTCCTCGAAGGTCTCTTCTGCCATGGCCCAGGGGGTGAGGGAACACAGAGCACTAGTACTCCTCTTGTGTTAGGCATCTGACAAATTAAGGACATGTATTTTAAGAAGACTTAGTCTTGGCTTGATTGTAAATGTGCTGTTTCATTTCTCTTATTAATAATTCATCATAAAAAGTAGGAAATAAACTTTGGATAATTCTGGGCATACATTAATACACTTCCATTCTTAAATGCTTGGTTTGGGAACATGTTTCAGCCCTATGAACCAAGCTTCTGCAGAGAAGTTCAAATCATATTCACAGCTCTTGCTAGTAGCTTGGCTCTGGAGCAGACAACTGTTCCAGAAGGTTGTTTGTTGAGAAAGCAGAGTTCCTGAACATAGTTTGGCATCCCAACATAGCACAATTAACCACTATGATAATGAAGCTGGATGAATGCACTTCTTGAGAGAGGATTCCAGATCCCTAGGAAAGGGAATGACCTCTTATTTACTTAAGCTAGAAGTTAAATACGCTTTATTTTTATTACTTCCTTTCTTAGATTGTAACTGATGTTAAGGGTGGAATACAGTTAAAAGAACTCATCATGGACAGGAACCTTTCAACAGTGCAAGCACATACTAACAAGTTGAACATAAAAAGGCCAAATAAGAGGACCGATACTAGCCACCAGTAAATTACAACAATGAGATACTCCTCTGGGACTATTGCTGGGCTGTCTGGGCACATGGCTTATCATACAGCTGAGGACATAATCAAGCACTTCATGCTAGATCACTGTGCTGCTACAAAGAAATGCCCTATACTTGAAAAATACAGTTAAAGGGAAATACTGAACTTGCTCAGTGATATCCAAGTGTTATATCTGCACAAAGATGTTAGCTGTCTTTATTAATGAAAATCCTGGGCTAAGGAAGTAGCTCAGCTGATAGAGTGCTTGTCCAGCATGTATGAAGTCCCTGGGTTGGATGTCTAACCCTGCATAAAACATACATGGTACTGTGTGCTTGTATTCTCAGTTCCATGTGTGTATGTGTTTATATGCCTGTATTCTCAGCTCTCTGTGCATATGTCTGCCTGTATTCTCAGCTCTGTGTATGTTTGTATGTGTGTGTATGGGGGTGGGGGTAGAGGCAGCATGATCAGAAGTTCAAGGTCATCTTTTTTTTTTTTTTTTTTTGGTTTTTCAAGACAGGGTTTCTCTGTGGCTTTGGAGCCTGTTCTGGAACTAGCTCTGTAAATCAGGCTGGTCTCGAACTCACAGAGATCAGTCTGCCTCTGCCTCCCGAGTGCTGGGATTAAAGGCGTGCGCCACCACCACCCGGCGGTCATCTTTTATTTTTTTTTTTAACAGTGTGAGTTGGAGGCCATCTTGGGCTACGTTAGACTCCATCTCAAAACAAAAACAAAAGACAAAGTAAAACAAAACAAAAAATACATAAAATTCTACTGAAAATATGACCTTATACTTATAATTTTGAAAAATCCTATTATCTACTTCTTTCCAAAGAAATGTAGTTTTGAAATTTAAGGTTCCTAGTTATTAAGAACATAAAATAATGCTAACAAGAATGATTGACTTTTCGACCAACTTCTATTACTGTTGCCATCTATCACTTTACACATAAACTCATATTTTGATGGGTGTTTAGACAGAAGGGGGAGATGATGGGGGAAGAGCCACTAGCCAATCACATCAAGTTGGGGTGTGGCTCTTCCCCCATCAATATTTCATCAGTCATTTGCAATTTTTTTAATCTGTGCATTTCTTTTATTTGTTTCTTGAGGGGGGAACCTCTTTTAGCCAATGGCCTTTGAGAGGCTGGAACAGGTTGGGCGTGGCTTTGGGTACCAAAAAGCCCATGGGATCGACAGCTAGCTTCTTGCTCCTCCTTTGTCACACCTAGATGCTGGATTTTGTTTTTGTTTTTTTGTTGTGATTTGTGAGTTTTTTTTTAAATAAAGAACCCCTTATTAAACCATATTAGGAGCTAGTGTGGGATTTTTAAAATTTGTGTTCCCCCCATTTGACATGTTTCCTCTTCATCTGGCTCTCAACATGGGGCCAAGTCCATGCTTAGCAGAACAACACCCCCGACATGTTTCTTGCCCATTTTGCCCTATTCTGCACTGCAATAAGCAAGACATATACAAAGGACATCCCATGTCAGTTTCTCTTAGCTTTCAATTACCTCTTCATTTGTGTAGGGTCTTTACATTCTTGTTAGTCATGTTTTAAATATTTTTCCAGTAAATATGTTGGGACTATTTATGTTATGCTGCCTTATGGAAGTCATTATGTTTTAAGAAACAAAGTCAAGTGTATCTGTTTTTCTTTTACGTTTACATATAATTTCATATAAAAATGAGGTCATATAACAATTATCACATGGTCTGTAATGGTTTTTGTTTGTCCATGTGATCTAATATCCTATAATGTGGCTCTGGATGGTCCAATGGAACACCTAACCAACACCCTGTTGTGAGCTATTACTGGTGTTTTCTTTCTTGCAGTTATAAGTAGCATTGTCCTCATATATAAATTCATGCACACAAATGGTTCATAACAAGGTTTCTAGAATTGGAATTGAGTTTTCAGCAGTACTCATTTCCAAATAAAAAAGCTGGAGATATATGTGGGATATGTCTAAGGCATGCATCAATACATCTCTATCATGAATGTTTAGCTTGAGCAACAGTGTTCTGCCAATAAACAGTTACAGAGAACTGGTTAAACTGATATTATTACAATGATTAAACTACTTTAACATAGTGTTATTCAATTAAAAATCTCACTATTCATTTGGAAAATATTTTTAACCATTTTCAGATATGTGTATATGTATACGTGCAAGAGGGGGTACGTGTGTGTAGATGCCCAGTTCATGCAGGTAATTATCCTTAACTGCTCTTCCACTTAATTCATTGAAGCAAAGTCTCTCAATAAAACCAAGAGCTTATTGATATGGCTAGTCTCCCTTGTGAGCTTGTTCTTGGGATCTCTTATCTCTGTGCATTTAGACACTGGAATTATAGGTGGACCACCACAGCCATCTAGCATTTTATACGGGTTCTGGAGATCCAAACTCTGGTCCTCACAAAGCACTTTAACCATTAAGCAATCTCCCTATCCACCCTGCTCCTCCAAATATTTTTAGACAGGGTCTCACTGTGTAATCCAGGCTGGCCTCAAGCTCAGGATCATCCTGCCTCAGTTTCTAGAGTGCTGGTATTACAGGTTTGTACCACCAGGCCTGACTTGAAATTTTCCTTTTGAAAACAGTTTCCTCATTTTTTTTTTTAAAACACTGCATGCGCTGGGCGGTGGTGGCGCACACCTTAAATCCCAGCACTTGGGAGGCAGAGGCAGGGTGATCTCTGTGAGTTCAAGGCCAGCCTGGTCTACAGAGCTAGCTCCAGGACATGCTCTAAAACTACAGTGAAACCCTGTCTCGAAAAATCAAAAAAAAAAAAAAACTATTGCATGCTTACAATTTTATATAGCAACGGTAAGACTTTTTGTATGTGAAATAAGCTGGCCTTCTTTTATATTTACTAAGACTGCAGTTGCATTTTTACCACATCTTTGATATAGTTATTAGTTCATGACAATAAAACAGGACAAGAATTTTACTCTGTGTTTCTTGAGAAAATCAAAACAAAACAAAAGCTCCTCTACTCCCATGTCTTCTGAAACTGTCCAAGGATTTAGTAGTGCCTCTCCCCTGAACAGTAAGCTGGGTTGCTGAAATTACTAACTACAATCTTGCAACCACAAGGGGGCGCAGATCAAGCAAGAAGGTGGTATTTCCTATGCTAGTCTGGGCAGCAATTTTCTATTTCTGCAACACAACCGGAATGGTGTAGTGATATGCTTTGAGAATTAAGAGCTGTAAGTGTCGGGGCAGGAACAGCTGTCAACATCTGGATTTCTCAATTCTTTGGTTGCTGCTATGTTTAGAAATGCTGTCCCTCATCTAAAATCAAGTATGAGTCCATAAAATTATTACATGGGGATGGGAGGACTCATGGCCAGGACTTCTCTCTCTCTTTCTCTCTCTTTCTCTCTCTCTCTCTCTCTCTGGGTTTTCCAAGACAGGGTTTCTCTGTAGCTTTTGGAGCCTGTCCTAAAACTTACTCTGTAGACCAGGTTGGCCTTGAATTCACAGAGATCCACCAGCCTGGGATTAAGGTATGAGATACCACCACCCGGTTTGGCTTTTATCTCATAATCATCCCATGGATGGCAGTTGGTAGTGTACATTCTAAAGATCACCCATAATTTAAAAACGTGGAATGCCCATAAGAGCTCTAGATTCTTTGGAACGTGAATTAGTTGCCAGCTACAGTTGATGGCCATAACAATGGTGGACCCACTTCTATGTGAATGGGCAGGGTGTTAATCAGCTCCCTTCTGGTCAGGCACTAAGAAGGGTTAATACCAAATTTTCACGAGAAATATCTCTGAAACAGGTGCAAAAAGTCATTGAGGAAAAAAAGTCACTGGGAAATAAGCTGGGGAGATGAGCAGATATAGACAGACACACAGCTGTGTGTACCCACACAATACAATTATTTTATTATAGTGGAGAGTCAACCACAGTTAACACACCAGTTAAGCCAGTAGTTTCATGAAAAGTCAGGAACACCTACCTCAACTTCACACAGCCTTTCCAATAAACACCAGCACTAAATTGCCTATAGTTATTTCTGTATAAGATCCAAGGAATTATTTTAGGATCATCAAAATCTACTTTCCTTTTTGGCCTTTTTCCCCCCTCTTGACTGCTTGTGATGAATATTTCATGGAACTCTCCTCTCCCATAGCTGCCCTCAGGTGTCCTTACAGAAAACTAAATTCAAACCCAAGCTCCAGCTGACACCTTGCCCAGAGATAAACCCTGCTGCACTGAGCCTTGAAGAAACAGACATATGCGAGGTGGTAGGAGCGCAGGCACAGCCAGGGTGCTGCAGTAAAGGCCTTCAAAGGATCAAGCCTTTTCTTTGCAGGATCTTTGCCTGTGTATTTCTCTGGCTTTAGTCTTCTTTCTCTTTGATCTAATCCTTAGGCCAGATCTTGCCATTCTTTAAGCCTCCTGAGAGAGGTCTTCACAGACTACCTTGGCGGCATGCAGCCTGGTCCTGAGGGACCTTCCTCCACACGATTATACACTTTGTAGTTATTTCTTGGTTCACATGTTTTGTTTTACTTCTTGACTAGAATGTATGCTCCACAAAGACAAGGTCTATTCTTGCTTCACTCAGGACTATATTTCCAAAGAGTGTCTGGAGGTAAATACATGTGTTAAATTAATTATTATTGACCTGAATAAACCAAGCATATTTATTATGCATGAGAGTTGCTTGTCTGAGAGAAGGTCATATGGGAGTTTGACCTGCAAGTAGGGCTTGGTAACTGAAGGGTTAGCAGAGCTTGGGAGACTTCATCCTAGCACACATCCATGAGGAAGGGCCAAGCCACTCTGAAATGTTCGTGACGGTAGAGACTTGGCAGCAGTCACGATCTGTTGTTCTTTGTAAGCAGTAGAGGACTTCAAGAGCAATGTTGATGGCCACGGTTCTAGAGCAGTCTGCATGAATAAACATTGACATGAAAGACAACTGGCCACTGAGAGAGCTGACAAATGGAAAAGTCTGTGTTTCGGTGAGCTTTCCTTTCACAGCAAAAGGATTTCATTAAAAATATAAAATCTTCATCTTAAGCCGGTTCCTAGTATAAAATGCAGACATTATAAATTAAGTGCCTATTTCCCGGTTCATTTCAGTTTTAGGATTCTAATGAAAAATTCTTTTTTTTTTTTTTTTTGACAAAATTCAACGCCCAAGAGTCATTCGTCAAGTGACTAAGGATGATGCACACCCCTATTCTTTCTTTGGAAGTGAAATGTCTAAGGAAAAGCCCATGAACTCTACTGAGCTTCTGCTTTCACTGGGCCTGTGAGAGAACAATTCCTTTTAACACTTGAATGAAGAGAAGTGGGGGAGGGAAGACTGAGAATTCTCTAAAAACCAAAATAAATAAAAATTTTTGACTAGTTCTATACTGGTCCTAAAATTAACAAAAATCTATAAACAAAAACATCATGTCACATATCAAAATTATTGACCTAAAATTTATATGACTCAAGGAACTTCTATGGTAAGGACTGTATGGTTTTTTATTTCCAAGTTTTTAAAAATAAAGTTTATAAAATTAAAAAATGACATGAAATTATACTTATTTTAAAATTTTCATCCCCAAAGAGAAGACATCTTTACACTAGGCTGGGCTAGCTAGCTCCCCAGTGCTTTAGGCAGAGGTGACAGGAGAAGACACAGCCATGACCAAAGCCATGGCTTCACTGCAGCTGTGGGATTTTTTTCTGGAGAGCTGACCCAAAAGGCTATGGACTCTTGAGAGTCATGACATTGCAGAAACAGGTGGCCCAGGGAATCTTAAGAGTTTCCATGCTTGTGGATATTTAACCTCTAGACTTTAAAAATCATGGAACAGTGTTTTCAAGGTTCTTTTCATTTATTTGATTAGACTAAGACCATGAGAAATACAACTCCGTAACTAACTAATAAGAGCCAGAGAAAACTATGCTTTCACTAAAGAATTTGTTTTCCCACATATGTCTGTTGCTGACTTAGACTTACGTGATTGGTTATGTTATGGCCCTTTTCCTTCCTGTTCTTCACGGATGACCCTATTGATGTGACTTGCTTTTGGCCAATGGGATGTACATGGACATGACCCAAAGAGCTTGAAATAAGCTTATGTTACCCTTGTCTTCTCTATGTAAAGAATATCAGAAAAATGAGCCACATATGGCACCAACCTATATGTAGATAAGACTGGCCACTCCAGAAACAAGCAAGACACACATGCTGCTCCTTTCCCTAAGTTCTAGGTAGTGCGGTAGGCTGAGTAACGGATTCTAAAAGATGCCTTCTTTCCAATAGCTGAAACCGACAATCAGTTGGGAAGAAAGTTTGAAGACCTGATGGCTTCTGCACCCCCACCTTGTTTCTATTTTTACTGGATGTTTCCAAATGCAAAGTTAAGAACCTTCCACTAGTTCAAATGAGAGAAACTCAAATGAGAGCATACAAAGGAAATCAGTGTGTGCAACAATCATTTCTCTCCCACATCCTTTTTTCTTCATATATTGGGGCTGACAGGAAATGAGACAGCACATGCTTAGTGGGAAAATGCCATTTCTTTACAAAACGCCACCATTGAGGGTGTTTTCTACAGTTCTCTTAGTCAATTTACAATAACTTACTTTCTGTTTTTTACACGCGAAACTGAATTTTATTCAACAGTTCCATAGATAAGCACAGTCTCCACACTGCAGAGGACTGAGAGGGCAGACACTATTTATCTAGTAGGTTCAATTCACTTTAAAGAGAAATACATTTCCTTAGGTCTTTCCCTCTAAGTTTGCTAGAGTAGGTTCCAGAAGAATAGTGAAGAACCCTACATGTGAATTTACAAGGGAAAACTGGTCTGTCGATTCCTTGCTAGGTAACTGACTAAAGACTGTTGGCTTGCTAAACGGCACCAAAGAACTCAGGTGACACGACTTAGTCCAGATGCTTCTGACCAAAGGAATTACACAACAATATTTATAGGTTGAGTTTTTAAGAAATGATTGCTATTAATACTGTACATATTTTACAAGGCAAAAAACAGTCTTAAGAGTTTATATGATTGAGGCTTTTGACACAGGTTGAATATCCTGGATTATCTGGTTGGACCCTAAATGAAGTCACATAATTCACAAGGATGTGGCGGTGGGTGAATTGAAGATGCAAGAATAGATAGCACTATTTCCATGAAGGTAGATGGCAAGGACAGAGACTGGAGTAATGCGCCCACAGCCACAGAAGGGAAGCATCTATGAGAAGAATAGACAGTCCTGTTGCCATGAAGGTAGATGGCAAGGACAGAGACTGGAGTAACGCACTCACAGCCACAGAAGGGAAGTATCTACCAGAAGATGGAAGAGATAGGGGACTGATTTCCTTCATCACCTGGAGAGAACACTATCTTGCTAATAGCTTGTTTTGATTCAGTGTACTGAGTTAAAGCTTGCCCCTAGAACTGTAAAAGAAAGCATTTCTGTTGTTTTAAGCCACCTCATTTGTAATCATTGTTTCCAGGAGTCCTAGGCACTAATAATATGGTTATACAGCAGAGTTGTGGCAATAGCTTGATGCAAATCCAAATTAGCAATATTAGTATTAACAGAAAGTAGAGTCTTTATCGAGTACTCAAACTATATCAATACTTGTAACTACACTCCTAAGTACAGCTTCATTTCCACTTCATAGATGAGAAAATTGAGCTACACATGATCTAAACATGTCTTCTGGAGCCAAGACTGGAGCCCAATGTCTACGGTTAACTAAAGTGAAGAACTATCTGTGGCTAGGAAGAAGCCCAGTGGAGGTTAGAAATCAGCAAGAAGTTAGTGATTCTTGGGAAGAATGAAAACTTTGAGACTTTCTCCCAGTTGAGAATAATTCTCGCACATACTAATTCCTCCATTTGGTTGGAACTGTTAAGGGATCTCACTTGAATGCACACAAATAGCTCTCAAGTACTCACTAGTATCTGTGCTTCCATACATAACTAGCAAGTTAGTAAGAAACAGATTGCATCAGGCACTATGCTGGTGGCCTTGTGTGGAACCTAATCATTCACATATCAGGATGTCATTCCCTCAACTACTGCTAACGTAGTTGAAAAGATGAGACAGACATGCAAAGTTAGAGAAAGTTTAAGGTTTAGATACTGGGTAAAGAGTACAGAAACTATAAAACACAACAAGCATTTTTTTTTTTGAGCTACGTTCTTATAAATCAGGAGCTGAGAGAGTCTCTGCCTGACGCCTCACGGCATACGTGAGGGACATTCACACCTGCAGCTCAATCCAGGGGTCCTACAGTCCCTATGATTGTACTTTCTGCTTACTCAAGAAAGAATCAGCTTTAAAGAAATGACCCTGAATCAGTCCTACTTATAGCTCACAATGCATAGCTTGTCAGTAACAGATTTCCCACATCGTCTCACGCCTATTACAAACACGCCGCATCAACTCTATAAGTTTACAGATAAAAGTGAGGATGACCCAAAGCCTACAATCTAAATCCTGTAACCAACATTAGGCTCATGGGTCCTGCCTCCCACTGAATCCAGTAACTTAGCCCCCAAATGACAACCAGTGGAGAGAGGAAAAGATGGCTATTCAGATGGCTTCCTTGGGAGGACTCCAGTGGGAGACACTATCATTTGAAGAACACTGACAAGGCAGGCAGCACATGTAAAAGCATGGTGGTGAGATACAGATACGTCAGCAGATTCAGAAAAGTGAAACAATGATGTCATCCCATGGTATGAGAGGAGATGCAGTTGGTTGAATGAGATGCTGGAAGAGTATGCTTTAAATTTTGTAGGAGACTGAAGGGTTTATCAATAGATGAACAACATCACTGACTCAGACTAAGATGTTGTGAAATTAAGAGTCAGGAAAGGAAGTTTGGAAGGCCACTGGGCCATCTCCATGTTGTAGCTGGTTTTCATATGAGAATACCCATGCATGGTACACGAACCATGACTTTGAGTTTTAAAACTGTGCCTAAAAGAGAGTTGGACAATGACTGGGTTGACGTTATCTTTAACAAAAATTCAAAATATATTAATTTTAATAAAAACCATAAATTAAAAATTTAGGTTCAGCCAGGCAGTGGTGGTGCGCACTTTTAATCCCAGCACTTGGGAGGCAGAGACAGATGGATCTGTGAGTTCAAGGCCAGCCTACAGAGTAAGTTCCAGAGCAGGCCCCAAAGCTACAGAGAAACCTATCTCAAAAAACAAAACAAACCAAAAAAGAAAAAAATTAGGTTGAAATAATGAGATTATAGCTATATGTGGTTTCTATTTATAAACTAGTCATTTAAAGCCCAATAAACTCACAAAGTACTTAGCCCGTAAAAGTGAATTAAATGATAAATGCTTAATTGTATCTTAGTTCTTCAAGAATATTCACCATCAACATATTTTCTAAAACTGGTTCATTTCCTATCCATACAAATACAAAATAAAACCATTTAAGATAGTTGACTATCCAAGTTAATATATTAGTTTACAACTCTATATTCAATATCCTAATTTAAATAAAATATCTTAAGTAAATATCTTATTGTACAATTAGATTCCCCCCCACCCCCAAGACAAAGTCTCACCATGTAGCCCTGGTTGGCCTGGAACTTACTATGGAGACCAGGCTAGTCTTAAATTTATAGAGATCTACCTGCTTCTGCCCACTAAGTTTTGGGAGTAAAGGCATATACCACCATATCCAAAGGAATTAGATTTTCTTAAAAAAAAAAACAAAAAACAGACTCTCATTACTAAATGTGAATAGACCATGATGTTTGGCAACATTAAGATATTCCGACAAAACTACTAAATAAAATGTCCTCAATTTTCTTTCTTTATGAATAAAGCCCTGCCCCCAAATGAGTCATCAGCTCCACTTCATGATGAGCATGTGAGCAGACAGTTTCAGAATGAACTGCATGGTTAAGAGGATGTCATACTTAACATCTTGGTGTACAGTATTTCTTTGTACTTACCATTGATCATGAACATTTTGATGTTATTTTTTACATAGTTACTATTAATAGTTGCATAGCTTTCTGTTGCATAGATATACTATTAATGTCAACATTTAAGATATTCCATTGCTTTCTACTTTCATAAGAAATGTTATAATTTCTTTCAAATAAATTTTATATATATTTTAAATAATTTTTAAAATATTAATTACTATGAGTATAGCAGTTAGAATAGAGGCAAACCCATTTTAGATTTTTTTTAAAAAAAATACTGCTAAATTACCCCCTGGAAAGTTCTCACCACTTAACATGTGTATGATGTATGCATGTGTACATGCCTATAAGTGGGCAAGGATAGTGTGCTCACACACTTGAAGGCTAATGGCTGACACTGGCAGCCATCCATAGCTTTCTGTCTTTTTTTTTTGAGAGTGTAACTGAACCTGGAGCTCATCAATTCAGCTACACTGGCAATTTCTGACTCTCATATGTCACTTGGTAGTAGTCTCATATATTTGCTAAACAAGAGGAAGAAAAAACCACGTCAACACTATAGTGCTCATACTTAAACTACATATATCTTATTATATACTCAATTTGCTAAACAGTTGTTTTTTGTTTTTTTTTTTTGGTTTTTTGAGACAGGCTTTGGAGCCTGTCCTGGAACTAGCTCTGTAGACCAGGCTGGCCTTGAACTCACAGAGATCCGCCTGCCTCTGCCTCCTGAGTGCTGGGATTAAAGGCGTGCACCACCACTGCCTGGCTTAAACAGTTAGATTTTATTAGATTAATGAAATTTGTGAAAAATTATGTATGCTAGAGAGTATTTTTTTTAAACTTGTGCTAGGGATATGGTTCAATATGTTGAGGTCATGGGTCCATCCCCAGCACACCACACACAGAACTCCCCACCAAAACAATGAAACAAAACAAAACAACCCCCCAAACTAAAAATTCTATACTTTAAATGGCAGCTATTTTTTCTAAGTGGTGAATAGCCATTATAATAAAATATTTGGATCTTCACAAAAATCTGAAAAGGCCAGCCAAGCAGTAGGATAGAGGTGTAGGTGGGAGAAGCAAACAAGTAGGTTAGAAAGCCCAATCTGAAGATGGCTTCTGGCCCTGAGCTTCCTTGTAGTTTCAATAAAAGGTAAACTTAATGAGTTGCAAGGATTACATGATTTATTAGTTATGTTTAATAAGACAGGTAACTAAAACAAATACTCCTTGCACTCAAATATGCCCTTTGTATCTTTAAACAATCATTTCTGTTAGGGAAAGAGCAAAAATGAATTGCTCAGCAGCAACTCGATGGCTTTTGTTTGGCGTGTCTGTGCACATCTCCAGCTACACTTATGATTGATTGTATGTTTCTTATTCATGAGCCTGCTCCTCTGAGTATGGGGTAGCACGAATATTGTGATTTAGTATAAACATCTATTCACTAAATCCCTTCCCTTTTACTAATGAATGCTTTACAAAGAGTCAATCTCTCAAGCTTGTAGCAATTAAAAAAGAAAAGAGCAATGAAAATGTAGCCATGTTTCCACCCCCTCCCCCTTTTCCCTGATACCACCTATAGGGGCCAGACAGCGTTGTCATGGAGACAACATCTGTTGGGCTATGAGAGACAGGTCTCAAGAGAGAAGTGTCTGAGAGAGGGAACATCTCAAGTTAAAACAAAAGTGGTGAGGGAAAAACCGAAGCAAGCTGTTTTCCTGACACAGTGGAGACTCAATTGAAAGGTGTATTTAGTCTAAGAGAGAAGAAATGAAGTTTTTTCCCCCCTTTTTTCATCTAACACAGGAAACATTTTCTTTCCAACGGGGAACAGATTTCTTTTAAGTGAATCTGAAGCATATGTACACATCTTGGCATAATTACATTTTAAAATTGGGATTCATACTGATGCACCAAATTGGTTGCCGTAGTAATGAGCTATCACCCAGGCAACGGGTTTGCTGCTCTTTCTGAAGAGCAAATCATCTGCATCCAATGTGAGGGAATGGGCTGGGGAAGGGAGGCAGAGGACACTTACTGGTAGTGGGGGAGTGGGCTGGGGAAGGGCAGTAGAAGGTACTTCGGTATCTATGAGAAGATAAGTAAGGGACAAATTGATTTTGACAAGTCATCATTATTTTTCAAATAAGCTTTTATCATTTTATTTATCAGCTGGGTGGGAGAAGAAGGGTGTTGAGAGTGGCAGAGGAAGAATGCCTTGTGGTTTCAGTGTTAAATTTTTGCTGAAGCATTTTTATTTTTCTAAAAGGCTGTCATTTGTCAAGGTGCAGATGTGGATACATATTTAATTGAATCAGTTGTTGGATTATATCATAAATCTCATAAATTTTTAGAATAGTAAGAACAATGACTTGTACATAGTAATATTAATAGTACTGTTTAGGAATATACAAGATAAGGTTTCAAATTCAGTAGGTGAAGTCTAGATGTTACAGAAGATAAACATACCTTGGTTTCTTCACTAAGAACACACATCCTTTCTCAGACTGTTTTTGCTTCCAAGGATTATTAACAGATGTCCAGTACACTTTCTTGCTGAAGGCCTCTGCTCCTTGGATGTTTTCTGTATCCTGTGCTTATCCCAGTTTACTTTAACACACTGGTCACTTCATATTTAAAACCTGCTATTTCCTTTCTTCCCTTCCACTCCTACCTGCTTGCCAGTCATTTCCAATCGAATGTCTCATACATACCTAAAACACATCATGCCCACACTACTAATATCCTGAAAATATATGCCAGTGGCTACACATTCTCTATCTTAGTAATTCATGATATTAGTTATCTAGGACCCCAACCTGGAAGAATAGGAATCCCTCATTTCTGCTTCATATAAGCTTCCCATGCCAACAACTCTCATGGTCTGGTTATTTCCTCTCATCTCAGCTACCACTAATGTGACTGAGGCCCTCATTAGTTTTATCCAGAGTATAGCAACAGGCTTTAATTGGCTACTCTGTTTCCCTTTTAATACAGACCTATTTAAAGCTCCCAAACTGACCACAGCACTTTCCTCTTACTATTTCCATGGAATATGACAAGGCACTAGCTGATAGCTGTACTGATACATAAACATGTAACAGCTACAGTTGGGCTTGCAAGAAAGCAATGGGAGGTGAAGACAGAAGCGTTCCCAGAAGCTCATGGCCCCGCCCCTTAGCCTGACATATGCAGCAGAAAACAACAAAGAAAAGCAACTGAGTAATTTTCAATGTACTTAAAAATGTGCGAGCCTCACCACTGGCCAGGGGGATTCTAACCCCATGGTCCCTGACCAGACTCCAGAGAAACCCTCACCCTGCACCATGCCGTTATACACACCAAACAAGGGACTGCCGGATGCCACGGGCCGGCAGGCACTCTAATGATCTATTTGTGATGAGGAGGCATGGCCCAGCATACCACTAGGGTGACCTGAATGGGACAAGGAGATCTACACGCAGGTCTGGGGCTATCCACGATGGGTTCCAAGAAGAAAACACAGGCCCACCTGGTACCTTGCAGTACCAGTACCAGCCAGATGGACACTATTATTGTGAACAGAGGTATGGTACGGTGGTTCATGGGAGAGAAAGACAATGGTTCAGGTCCTGTGGACAGAGGCATATCTGAAGAGATGAGAGAGGAAGGGAGTGGGATGAGATGAGGGAGCTGAGCCCTTGACCAGCAGCAACACACGAGAAAGCTTGCTCTGCACTTTGTCTGGGCAGCACAGTAGAGATGACCCTGTTGATGAGAGCACAGGTGAGCCAACTCTGAGAATGTGACCCTGGGAGACCTAGCCACAGTTCTTATCTCCCACATGGTGGCATGGGCTAGGGAGAGATGCTCTCTCTGCTCCATCCATCAATGTTTAAGGCAGGTGGGAGAGTTAACCCTGAGGTAACAAGAGTGGGAGAGCTGTCACTGATCCCCACAACCTGCAAACTTTTGGAGCGCAGGACCTGAACCTCTCCAGGGCAGCACAACAGAGCCAGCCCTGTTAGTGCAGGTATGGGTGAGTTATCCTGAAGTTGTGAGCATCTGTCTTGTGGTGGCATGGGTGGGGGAGAGTTATCCTCCTCCCCCCTGCCCATCAATGTCTGGGGCAGGTGGGAGAGCTGGACTTGGGGTCATAAGAGTGAGAAAGCCAACCCAGTTAGTGTAGGTGTGAGCCAGGCCCAAAGTTGTAAGTAAGCATGGGAGAGCTGACCCTATTTCACATCTGGTGGATCAACCCTACAGCTGCCTGGGCCCAGACCCAAGGATATAACTTGGTCTGCCCCATCATCCACTCCATCTATGATCTTCTGGAGCATGTGAAAGGACCTGACCTGCAGACCCAAAGCTGCAGGATCTCACACAACACTGGGCAACAGTAGAAAGTCCAGGAGGAGCCCTAGTGAGGGCTCAGCATTGATAGGGTAGTAAAAACCAGAGGCCTCCAACCAGGCCAATGACTCTCTGCAATGAGTACTTGAAAGTAAAGATATATGGACAAAGGGGTTCACGGCATGACTCACTGTGTCACACCGCAACTTACACGGTGAGATTTTTTTACATTTTTCCCTTTAAACTTTTTTTCTCCCTTTTTTTTCTCTTAAATTTTGTTTTATCTGGGGGCATGTTCAGGGAGGAAGGGTGGATGCAAAGGGACAGGAAAATGAATGGGATCAAGATACATGATGTAAAAAAGACACATATGCTGTGGGACAATGGTCTGGTACCCTGTAAAGATTTGCATTTTACTTGTATTTTATAAAATACTTGTATATTAATAAAATGCTGATTGGCCAGTAGCCAGGCAGGAAGTATAGGCAGGGCGATCAGGCAGGAAACAGAGGCTGGGCGACAAGAACAGGAGAATTCTGGGAAGAGGAAAGGTCAGTCTGCAGTCATCACCCAGACACAGAGGAAGCAAGATGAGAACGCCTCACTGATAAAGGTACCAAGCCACGTGGCTACATGAACAAGAATTATGGGTTAATGTATGATGTAAAAGTTAATAGGAAGCCTGAGCTAATAGGCCAACCAGTTTATAATTAAGGTAGACCTCTGTGTGTTTCTTTGGGACTGAACAACTGTGGGACCAGAAGGGACAGAAACCTCTGTCAACACAGATAGAATGAATGAATAAACAAACAAATAAATGTGTGCACCTTACAGTCTAGTATTTCTAATCTGGGGTTTGCTTTGAAGCAGCAGTTCTCAAAGTGTATTTCAGGGGAACCCTGGACATTGCTGAAATCCTCTTAAGGGGTCCTTGAGAACAAAATAATTTGGTAAGAATACAAGTCAACTATTTGCTTTTAAAATTCTCGCTCCCTCACAAATGTACAGCGGAGTATTCTAGAGACCATCATGGCACATGATGTCATCAAAATTCTTACAGATCTGTGCCTGCATGTTCCTGCAGTACACAGGAGCTTCTAAAATGAGCTCTCTAGAGTCCTCAGTGAAAGCAGCTTCTTCCCAGAGCAGGCTTACCTGCAGGTGAGAGAGCATGCACAAATGTCAACTGCAGCCTTTTTGTGAAATGATGAAAAACTGAAAACCAAATTGACCATTTTTAAAGTAAGTATGTGAACTAAAACTTTGTTTTTCAGACAGGGTCTCTCTAGGTAGCCCTGGCTGGTTACATGGAGATTCATAGAGATCCATCTGTCTCTGCCTCCTGAGTGCTGGGGATTAAAGGTGTGTGCCACCATTCCCAGCTATATGGAAACTTTTAAATAATAAAAACATAAGAAGTATGCAGGCTAAGTAAACAGTCATTGTACTACTCTGAAGAAAAATCTTACAATGACATGCTAAAGCAGCAGAGTGGTGCATGTCTGCAATCCCCACCCTGGGGAACTAATGCAGGACAATTATGAGAACAGGTGCCTGGGCTACATAGTATTACTGTTTTTAAAAACAAAAACAAAAACAGGAAAAACAAAACAAAACAAAAAAAAACCCATCAAAACCAAAAGAACATAATGTGATTACGCTAGGTAGAAAACCAAAGCTATTTCCCAAACAAAGTCAAACAAAACACACAAAATCAAATCAAGAGCTGGAAACTATGCACAGGAGAATGTAAGAAACAAATGTTTTAAGCCACTACAAAAACAAAACAAAGCAAAGCAAATCCCCCTCAACTTCCCAAAATGTGTAAATCAGGCTGCCAGCCACAACTAGCACTTATTAACGAACAACCTTGGCAGGATGGGAGTTTGTCGGGTCCAGGTGCTTTGAGAAGAAAGTCCTGAGCCAACTCTATATACCTGGTTAGTCAACACTTGCATGCTGGCTGTAAGACTGAGGGGAAGGCTATGTCCACCTGGCTGCTGCGCTAGCTAGTTACACATCTGGATATCTGAATGAAGGGCAAGAGATTTCTTGCAACACGGGGAGGGCTATTCCAGTCATCCTAAGAGCTAGTCTGTATTTGTTATAAGAAAAACAAATTTGAATATTTTTGTACAAGACCTTGCATCTATATTTGTCATAAGAAGTTTATTTTACCCATGAACCTTAGAGTTAGTTAAATTTACTTTAGTATCAATAATCCAGCTCTAATTAACTTCAACCGTACAAATTGTCAGACTACTAGAGATTAAGATCTATCCTTACATAAATGTATCTCTTTTTGAAATAGACTATTCTTTTTTTTTTAAAGGTTACTGTGGTGGTTTGAATGAGAATGACCCCTATAGGCTCATATATTTGAATATTTTGTACCCAGTTGGTGGAACTGTTTGGAAAGAACTATGGCCTTGCCATAGAAAATGTGTCATTAGGCTTTGAGGTTTAAAAGTCCACACCATACTCAGATACCCTCTCCCCATCTCTGCCTCATGCCTATGGATCAGGAGATAAGCTCTCAGGTAGCCCTCTAGCACTATGCCTGCCTGCCTGGTGCTGTGTTCCCTCAGCCCCCACGATGATCATGAACTCTAACCCTCTGGAATCACGAGTCCCTAAATTAAATGCTTTCTTTTATATGTTGAATTGGTCATGGTGTCTCTTCATAGCAATAGAAAAGTAACTGAGACAGTTAGTAAAAAAATAATAGATTTTTCTGGGTGTTATGATGCATGCCTATAATCCCAGAACTCAGGAGGTGCAGGCAAAAGGATCAGCAGTTCAGAACAATCTAGTGAGTTTGAGGCCAGTCTTGGCTATACAAGATCCCTGTCTTAAACAAATGAAACCCCCTCCCCAATAAAGCGACAGGCTTTACTATGGCATTTTTATTTATATATGGCATTATATATACTTTGTTCTTATTCACCCCCTCCCTCTTCTTAATCCCCCTGTCTCCTTCTTGCTGTTCCCTTCCTCTTCCTAGATAATCTTCCCCTGCTTTCATGTTGCATGCATCCCCTGGCTCCCTTAAGATCTATTCCTCCCTTCACATGGTCTCTTTTCTACCATATTAGTAGAAATATAGTTTCATGTAAAACACAGACCTAGAAAAGCTAAGATTTTGGCAAACTTTTGGTTCTCCCACCCAAGCCTTTTTCCTCAGCTTAGCCAGGATCCTTTCCTGAGTCCCTCTGGCAGTCACTACCTACTCCAGAGCATCACAGTTTCTCTATCTTACTGAGTGCTAACACATTTCTTTTGTGTTGGGCTTCTTGTGGATGGAACCTGGTCTCGCTCATTTTTACATCCCCATTCAGAAATAATGAACAAATACATGTTTATTACTCATTAAAAAAATACTACAGAGATAGAGCTAGAAGCTACCATCTGGTCAAAGGTACACTGTACTTCTGTCAATGTTCAGGCAAGGTCAAGCACATATTTGTGAGCATGTACTTTGTGAACACAGCAGAGTAGACAGGCAACAGGGCTGCACAGCAGTGCACCTCCTTCTGCTCTGTCAGCAGCCACGTCTTTCCTATTCCGCCCAGGGCTCACAGCTCTCTCCTTCTGGAGAACCCATCAGGAAACAGCACTCATTGACCATGTTTCATCACTGCATGTCAGGAGCTGACTCAGGTTCCCAACATCAGCATTTTCCTCCACTTGTATTAAAAGCACACCTCAGTCCACATGTTTTACAGTGAATGATTCAGACATTGCTAGATGTCTACGAAGGCTATTTAACAAGGAACTCTGCCTACTTTATTGGTTCCCTCACCATCACCTTTGTGGCTAGTTTTACAAAAAGTGTGTGAGTCGCACCTGTTTTTCCTCACAGCAGGGAATCCTGAACAACATCACTATTGGGCAAGTGCAGTATGTGGGTGGGAGGCAGGTTATTGGGTTCAAATTCCAGTCCCAGCATCCATCATCTGTGTGACTTCATCTAGTTACTTAGCTACTCCATGGTTTAAGTTTCCTTAGTTACCAAATGGACTTGTCTAAAAGGTTCTCAAAAGATGTAGGTATTATATAAAGTAACTGGAAGAGCAGCCATCAGTCAGATACCGTTTTAGGAAGCTTTTTGGTTTTTTTCTTTAAGGGAAAAAGTAATATTTTAAAGAGAAATAACGATTTTGCTTTTAGTCTGAAAAATAACAAAGCAGGTGGTTGGTTTCACATAGAAGGGAGAAGGCTTTGTTTAGAAGTCTGTAAACTCCACGTGGCTTCCCCTCTCACTTGGCAAAGCTTCACAGAGGTATTTACCTCATAGTAAATACCTGTAAGGAGGGGGCAAATGGACTGCAGAATCAGCAAAATCCCGGTTAGAAAATGATTCTGTTCAGTCTGTCTTGTGGTTATTTTGCTCAGTTCTGTATACAAATCTTGGAAACCACTTATAATTAACAGCATGTTATTCTCAGTTTCTGAATTTACAATCTTCATTGTAAGCTTATGCGTTAATGAGCCACCCTTAACTCTTCGCAAGATCGTTCTTGTGATGGGGGCTTTATTATATAACCTAATAGGAAAAATGCAAAACACAACACAAGTTAACACATAAATGCAAAAACGTACAGATAAAGTTAAATTGTTCACCAAGACAAACCAACAGGGGCAGTCCTTGTGATACATGGGCCACGTTTGAAACTATCCTTTAAAAACACTTATAATCAATACATTATATCAAGTTTTTAAAATATGCTTGAACACAATTCTAAACTGACAGCAGGGTATGTGACAGGCTGCCAGGAACTGTGGCCCACGGTGTGTGTGTGGACTGTGCTTTGATGTACAGTGGTGTGCTCTGCTCTCAGCAGGCTTAGGCTGTCTTTGACCATCTGTAAAGTCATGTGTTTCAGCCAACTGGAGATGGCAAGCAGACCAAGTATCAGATGATGACAACCATTATTAATTTAATATGATAAATGCCATCAAATCCTTAGTATGATCTTGAGCAACAGAAGTAAAAATCACAACAGCAGAAGGTGAAACAACCTATACCTAAAACATGCATTGCATGGAATTGATTTTAAAAATAAAAAATGATTTCGAGGCCAGTCTAGTCTACAGAATGAGTTCCAGGACAGGCTCCAAAGCTACAGAGAAACCCTGTCTCAAAAAAAAAAAAAAAAAAAACAAAACAAAAAAATAAGACAAACAAACAAGATTACATGTTTTGTTTTGTTTGTACATGTGTGTGGACGCGCATACCATGGCACATGAGTGGAGGTCAGAGGATAATCCACAGGAATTGTTTATCTTTTTCTATCATGTGAACCCCTGGTTTGAACTCAGGTAGTCAAGCTCAATATCATGAGCCATTTCACTGGCCCCCAATTTTTGTGTATGTGTATGTTGGAGGTTGAATCTAGAGCCTTGTACAGACAAGGTAAGCACTGAGCTACATCCCTAGCTCTTGATTTTTTGACATGGGTCTTCTTACATAGCTCAGGTTTGCCTGAAACTCATTATGTAGCCCAGGCTTGCCTCAAACTTGTGATCCTCCTGCTTCTGTCTTCCAAGTGCTGAGATTACAACTATATGCTCCCATGCTAAAATGATTATCTTAAAAAACAAAACAAAAAACCACTGGAGACAAAAGGAATCTAACACACACACACACACACACACACACACACACACACACACACACACACACACACATACACACACACACACACACAATTAAATGTGAGAGTAGCTACTCCCATATATACCAAAAGCAAATCCCAGAACAAATTCCATTGTCTGTCATTAACACACGTGAAAGAAATTGGGAGAAGATAATCTCACTTCTGTTCATTATTTTGACATAGACACAATTAGTAAATTAAAAGTAAGAAAATTACAGCATAAATAAACTGGAGACACATTATTATGGGGAAACATAATAAAATGCATCACTAAAGCTGACAAAGAAAAAGAAAGTGAGCATAAGAGGGAATGATTGCAGAACCTGGGTGATTTTCTAGGGAAAAACTTATTGAGACTGATTCTATAACAGACACAAAATAAAAACAAATCATTATAAAGAACAACAAAAAAGCTAGCTGCCAAGGTGACACATGTCTATAATCCCAATACACTGTAAAACTGAGTATCAAGTTAGCCTGGCTTACATACTAAACCCGTCTCAAGCAAAACACAGACACAAAAATAAACAAAAGAAAACACAAAGCTTCAACAAAATCGTTATGTTCACACAAATGCCCCTTCCAGATGGCTTCCTAAGAAAGTGGATCTGAACAGACTACCTTCAATGCCAGTTAGCCTGTTTCAAAAGACCAAGCAAAAACAGTATTAGATCTAAAATAATACAACAAAAAAGTAACAGCAAAGTCATAAGAGATAGCTGGGCATGGGCATACACTTTCCCCAGCATTAGGAAGACTGAGCAGAATGAGCATGAACTCAAGCCTGAGCTACACAGTTAGATCCAAAGATACCAACCAACAAGACAACCAGCCAATCAGCCCAATCACCACAAACGCCATCAAAGATGAGCATCAAGGATCAAGGGAAACAACATGAAGATCCATAACAGCTGTATGAAAATAGTCAGTGTTTCGGAAAAATAAAGATCCAAGCTCACAAACATTCATAAGAAAGAAAACAAAAGTAGACAAAGACGATAAAATGCAGTGAAAGTGCTTGAGGAGTAAACAGAAATTTGTAGTCTAGTTTAAAAGTTATTTTCCATTCCAGGCAAAGTAAATGGAGATCAACACTTAGAAACACCTTGGCAACTGTAAGGGAAGAGATAATTTTTATGCCTGCATATGATGCAATCATTTACCCAGAAAAACTAGTCAACAAATATTAATTAAGAAATGTTTCACTCTAGATGCAGAAGAACCAACATAGCCAGTATTATTCTCTACACCAACATTATTATGTAGAAAATATAAGAAATCCATAGTAGCAACAAAAATAGTAAAGTATATATGAATTAATCATTGATACTAAGTCCTCTTTTGGTCTAAAGGTCAATGAAGATGACTTAAATAAACATACTTTGTACTCATAATGAGGTGATTTCATACTGCACAATTGTTAACCATTTTAAATGATTCTGTAAATTCAATGCAATCACTGTTGTAATTTTTATTACACACATTACACACATCAAATTTATATTGTGGGATAAAGGTCTATATGTGGTCCTTTCCATCTTAGGAAAGAAAAGCACAGAAGGTGAGTTTATCCTACTGTGTACCCAGACAGGGTTTCTTCAACATTTCCTGCTGCTCACCCAAGGAAGTTTTAGATAATTCTTAGGTATATATGTAAAATAGGTTTACAAATCAAACATTTAATAATAATAAACTATGATGAAATTTATTTTAAAACAACTCTCTGGAGTAAGTACAGTTTTATCGTTTATTAAAGATAAAAGGAAATTTGTATACTAATAAAATGGACATAGGAGCCAAAAGTTCATTTATCATTTTTTGAGACAAGGTTTCTGTGTGTAGCCCTGGCTGTTCTGGAGC
Source organism: Ondatra zibethicus (assembly GCA_004026605.1). Lineage (NCBI taxonomy): Eukaryota > Metazoa > Chordata > Mammalia > Rodentia > Cricetidae > Ondatra > Ondatra zibethicus. Next base: position 192,092 of record PVIU01001346.1, on the reverse strand, counting down.
TTAAGAGATCCCCTTGCTTCTGCCTCCTGAGTGCTGGGATTAAAGGCATGTGTCTTTTTAAAGGAAACTCAAGCCAACCATTCAAACAGCAATTTTTAAGCTCAAACATTCTAACATAGTACAATTTAAGGATACACTAATTTGATACATGCTGAAGAGTGAAAGTATGAAAAATATTCTTTGTTTTCTGTAATTCAACTGTGTTTCTGTAAGAGCAGCAAACCTGCAAGCGCTTTAACACTGCAATTTATAGCATACGGTAACTTCAAATCTGAGCTAAGGTGTTTCAGGCAGCATTGGTTGGTGCTGTGATGGCTTGTACAGTACAAAGTGGGTATGTCATGTGTCAGAATCAAGGCTGCAGTAAAGTTCACAATGCAACATGGGTGAGCCCTGCCTCGGACACCTCAGATTCATTATATATTTAACTCTGAGTTAAGTTTTGGTCACTGCATGTTCAGAAACCTTTTGCTGTTACCAAAGTTTTTGTATCCCCTATATTTAGTTACTTAATCATGTATGGGTTATTATCCGCAACTTAAGAAGTTGGGTATTAAGACATATATCAGTAAAATCTGTGTGGCATTAGCACAAAAATAGACAAATAGAAAAACTGGAACAGAGCAGAGCGCCAGGGAAAACACTATTCTCAACATGAGATAAAAGTAGGCTCTCAAATCAAAGGGAAGGAGTAGACTTTGCAGGAGGTGTTGTGAGAATGTAACAGGCCTGCTGACCTTAGCACAACTGATGCCATGTTAGAGGCGCCATTCTGACCTTAAAACCAGGATGCAGATCTGCCAACTGAGGAACAAAGACCTATTCCATTAAAGACTTGTTCTGGGAAAGTTCCTAAATGCACTAACCTTGCCTTTTAGCTTCCATAGTTCTGCTTCTCACTAACTGAAGTGTGACAACCAAGATGTGGTTTTAGTGCATAAAAGACAGAGGGCTGTAAGGCTCAGGGTTGCATGATGTGGGCAAGGTCTCCAGATAGCCACCAGCCAGCAATAAAGACTAGAGTGTCTGCGGGGTGGTCTCTGGTGGGCTGACCTCACAAAAAGACTGGATAGCCATATGAAAGAAAACCAAACTGATTCCTATATGAAACTACTTACTAGACAGATTCCAAAAGGATTAAAGACCTAAATGTTCAGGAGGCAGAGGCAGGTGGATCTCTGAGTTCGAGACCAGCCTGGTCTACAAGAGCTAGTTCCAGGACAGTCTCCAAAGCCACAGACAAACCCTATCTCAAAAAACAAACAAACAAAAAAGACCTAAATGTAAGAAAGAAATCCATCTAATTCTTGAGAGAAAAATATAAGATAATATTTTTGTGACCTAGAAACAAAGGAATTCTTCTCAAATGAAATTCAAAAGCCCACAGTATAAAGCAAAACCAAAGAATCTGATTGTGTCAAAGATGATTTTGTTCAGCAAAGCACATTATGGATATATTTTATTTGAGTGTTGATAAAGTAGGAGGATATATTCATAATGATAAGGTAATATTAATATTCAAGGGATTCTTAGTATCAAGAAGACACCAACTTGGAGAAAATGAACAAAAGACCTACAATAGACACTTCATAAGATGTATAATTATACATATATAAAGAGGTTTATTGGAATTACCCCACAATAGGGGGATAATGCTCCAAACAGACATCTCATACCAGCAAATAAAAACCTCAGTACCAGGAATAGACTAATTCTTTTTGAGTTTGCCATGGGGGTCACATAGACCCCCAAGCATTACAAGCTATTGCCAGTACTCCTAGTTATCCCCTAACTGAACTGTAAGACCCTATTGCGGAACACACTACATACTTGAGTCACAGAACAAGAAGACATCAAGCTGGTACTAACTTGGAAGCTTCATCTCTACAGGATAGTGTCACAGTGCTGTAAGGTACTTGCATGATGCCAGAGGAGAGTAAGCATCAGTCTCACCAAGGTGTGAACCCTGCAAATTATAATAGTTCCCAGCCTGACAGTATAGGCCCACTGGTGCAATAGTTATAAATGTTATGGAGGTAATCAACAACTTTCTGATTGGATCAAAGGCCTTCTCTATGAGATGGAACTTGGATTTGGCACTATTAAGGGACCAAGAACCTGTGGATAGATAGGTCACAGGCCTTAGGTGAAAACCCCATACTATTATTCTGCTAAACAGATACAGTATTAAATTGATCCCTAACATGACTTATTGTTATACCCATACACAGAGTATCTCTCAACACTCATCAGAAAACCTCCTTGCAGTAGATGGAAATTAATACAGAGTCTCTTCACTGGTTAACATACAGAAAACCAGACTGTGGAGTACTTAACTCTAAATCAGACCACTCCCACTAAAGATCTTTGTAGAAAGAGGTGGCCAAAAGACTGTGAGAGCCAAAGGTTCTTGATAATATCAAGGAAATAGTGTTTTCCAGATCAAACATGGTGATGTACATATGAACTTAAAAGATGTGACAACATGCAGAAGACCTTTGCAAGCTCCACCCAAACAAAATTTTAGCACTGAGGAAGGAAGGGAGATACACAGTCTTACCACTAGCTGAAGAGCTATTGGCATTTGGTAGCTAGCAGGAGAAGGAGAGTCAGTTTCCGTCAATGATGTGACCTAATAGACTGACCAATGTAGGCTAAGACTCCCTAGGCAACACAAACTGGATTCAATAGGGGAAGTTCAAAGGCAAGGGTTGTGAGGAGGTAGAAAAGGTGGTGAAAAAGAAGGAAGAAGGAATAAGGAGGGAAAAAGGAAGAAGGAGGAGGAGGAGAAGGAGAAGAAGAAGGAGGAGGAGGAGGTATTTACTGAAAATGCATTGTATGAAATTGTCAAAGAATAAAAATATTACAAAAGCTATAAATAGGCCAATTTACAGGACCCCCAATCAATCAACCAATTACTGAAATGCTCAAGTTCAACAGTAATCAGGTAAATGGAACCCAAAACAACAATGAAATATTACTGTACTGATTAGTCTGATAAAATATAGGGAGCAATATCATACTGGTGGGGATATAGGCACATGGTCACCCTCACAGAGATAACCAACTGGTAGTGGTTGTACAAATTGGTAGCTGCTCTGAATAGGAACCTGACAGTACTTACATTAATTACATAGAGATATGCTATGACCCTGAACTTTTTCATAGAAGAATGTGATTAAAAACACATATACACATAATATATATGTATATATACATATACACACACATACACTTTCTTATTTTTTATTTTTGAGACAAGGACTTTTTTGTGGCTTAGGCTGACCTAGAACTCACTATGTAGTCTAAGTAGTCTAGGTTGGTTTCAAACTTGTGATCCTCTTGCCTCAGTTTCCTGAGTGCTAAGATTACAAGTGTGAGTCATTACGCCTTACTCACACATATAACTGTTTTTTTTAAGTGGAGGCTATGATGAAAAGACTAGGGTAGAACAACTGAATAGATGCATGCAATGAGAAGGTCTCCTTGAGCAGGTCAATGATGGGAGCTACAGTCAATGAGGAGTGCAGTCGGAATCCACATCTGAGGTAGTGGTAGTGGAAGGATTGCTTATGGCATGGCCACAAACATATTGGTACAGTTTTGAAATGAAGGATTTTTCATGTGCCCTAGGCATGAAACAGCTTTGGCCACCAAGCCAGGCATTAAGCCAGGATGAACAAAGGACTGCCATCTGCTCTGCCCGACTAAGAACACCACCACCACCACCAACGTCTCTGCCAAGGGGGTAAAATACAAGATTTTTGAAAGGTCCTTTAAGCATTTAAGCTGAGAGAAAAAAAATGTTTAATTACAAAAGTGGACCAATTAGGTGCCTCACTTTAAATATCAGAAGACAACATGTTTTTTGAGTTCTGAAGTTGCATGGCCAAATACGCTCTGCATGTGTGGAGGGAGCAATGTGTGGCATGTGAAGACCCATAAACTAGACCATCCTCACACATTTCTTGAATTAAGAAAAAACATTTAGCAAAGTTTTGAATATACAAAGGCCTTCTTGCATATAAAACATGAAGTTACCTTTTGTAGGAAGAGGACAATCCTCACAAGCATCTGGGCACGGAGTTCTTCCAAGGTGAACAATGTACGGGGTGTTCGAATGAAAATTTTGGTCTTCCCATAAGCTACGTCATCCTGAAAGCCACATTGTTCTATGAGCTTCTTGACAGCCTCTTTGTCTGAAGGAAGGTCATGGCTAGGCCAGGTGAATTCAGAGATCATCTTGTACCTGGGTGAAGGAAGAACAGGGCAAAAATCAAAGGAGGGAAAAACTGTATGGTCATCTTAACAGAAAATTTCTCATTGAAACTTCAGCTAACTGTTAAGAGAAGCGAATTTCTTTAGCCTGATGAGATGAGAAGAGAATCTCTTTACTAAAACATTCCTTCATGATAATAATTCTTACTAAACTGGGAATAAAAGGGACTGCCTTAATCTATGGAAGGCTACTCACCAAAAATTTAATTATCATCTGCAAGCAGGTGACCTTGGAAGCATTCTCTTTACAGACACAAGACAAGGATGCTTATAGCATGGGTTCTCAACACACTGCTCTGGAGGTCTAGTTAGCACAGTGAGGAAGAACAAAACTGACAATGCTTATGAATAATATAATTCTCTTCAGAGGAAGTCAAATGGATCTGTGGATGAACCCTTAAAACTAGGAGAAAATTAAGCAGTGTTAGGTCAACACACGAGAATGATTTTGCATTTCTACATCTAAACAGCTCCTTGCCATTTGAGTCTGTCACAGAGCAACTGCTTAGACAAGTATAAGACAAAAGTCACATGTCACAACCTCAAAGTCACATTTCGCCACTTCTACCAAAGTCTGCTTTGTGGAAGTAGCCAAGAGCTTCAGCAGACATTTAAGGGGCCACACAGGGCATGAGTACCAAGAGGCAGGAGGTAGAGGATCTAAAAATCCTGCCCACCACAGAGATTTCCCCCACATCCTAGGCAGCACTAACATGGAGTGAAATTAATTCATTTTTCTCTGATACTGAACCTGAATTTTATAGTAATTTGATATTTTCTTCTCATTCAGGTTACAGAGTTATTGACTGATGCTCCTTTTAGTAATCACATTTTCTTATTTTCAAACATTTAAATTAATATATATTAGTAGTATAAAACAAAGGGTTTCACTGAGAAGCTTTCATATTGCATACAGCATACTTGGATCAGTTCACCCTCTCCTTGCTTTCCTTAAGCCCCTTCCTTATCTCCTTCTAGTTTTCCCTTTGCTTTCATATCTTTTCCCATCCTAAGACTCCACAGATGAGTGAAACAGGAACACTTCTCTTTATGAGTCTGAGTTATTTTACTCAACAGAATCATCTACAGTTCCATCCAATTTCCCCAAAATGACAAGGTGTGGCTCTTCTTTTTGCTGAATACTAACCCAGATCTGTATGTATTCACCCGCTGATGGGCATCTAGGCTGATTCTCTACCCCTTTTCTCTGTGAATATTGCTGCTACATGTCCCAACTATGTAGTTGAATCATATGGTACATGTATTTTGTTTCTTGAGAAAAGTCCTTTCTGATCCCCTAGCACTGGTACTAATTTATACTCCCACCACAATGTCTAAGTTCTCCCCCTCTTCTGCGTCTACACTATTAGTCATTTGTTTTCTTGAGGATAGCTATCAGACTGCGGTGGGATGGAGTGATTTCTGTATTGTTTAGATGGTTTGGTTTTTAAAATATATTCTTGATATTGATCTGTCTAATAAATAGTTAGCAAATATTTTCTTTCATTCTAAAGGCTATCTCTTCTCTGCTGTTTCTTTTGCTTCATATAATCTTTTTAGTTTTATGTCTTATTCTTTGTCAATTTTTGTTATTATTTCCTAAGGCTATTATTAGATTCATGTTTAGAGCATCATTGCCTGTGGCTATGTCATAAGTGTTTTCCTTTTCTGATGTGTGTGCACACACCAGTGTGTGTTTATGTGGGAGTCAGAGGTTAAAGTTGGGTATCTTCTTTTATTGCTTTCTATGATATTTTTATTTTTAAAATTAAGGTCTCTTGGGGACTGGAGAGATGGCTTAGTGGGTAAGAGCACGTGCTCCTCTTCTAGAGGGTCCAGATTCAATTTCCAGCACCCATATGGAAGCTCACGACCATCTGCAACTTCAGTTTTAGGCAATTCAGTGCCCTCACCTGCCCATCATGGGGAGCAGGCATGCAAGTGGCACACAGATATACCAGTGGACAAAACATCCGTATATATACAGTAAAACATTATCAAGGGTTGGAGAGATGGTCCAGTAGTTAAAAGTATGCACTATTCTTCCAGAGAACCTGAGTTCAATACCTAGCACCCATATTGTTGCTCACAACTATTTGTAACTTCAGTTCTAGGGGATCTCATGCCTCTAGCCTCCTCATGCACCTGCATTTAGGTACACAGATTCATATGCAGAAACATACACACAGAATTAAGAATAATAAAAATAAATCTAAATTTTTATAAAATAATAAAATGAAGTTTATAAACCTGAAGTTTGCTATTCTATCCAGAATGGCTCTCCAGCCAACTCCCAGGATCCTTTCTGTCCAATCCTGACTGGAAGCATTGGGATTACAGATGTGTGCTGCCACAATCAACCTTACATTGGTGCTGGGGATCAAGCTCTGTCTTCACTTTGCCAGTGAGCCATCTCCCTAGCCTCAGGTCTTATAGTATGTTGCCTAATTTCAAAGATTTGGCTCTTATTTGAAGGTCGTTGATCCACTTTGAATTGGTTTGTATAGGATGGAGGCAGTCTCCTACAAGTGGATATCCAGTTTCCCCAGCACCATTTGTTAAAGACAATGTTTGCATCACCTTTGTCTCCTCAGCCGCACAGAATGAGGTAAGACACTTTCCCGCAGCTGCCAGTTTCAGTAACTTAAAACAAACATATAAAATGCTTAAAAAATGGACCTGATACACAGAATAAGCATTTTAAAAAGCCATTAACTATTGTTATAGTTCTCTTGAAAAGTTTAAATACCCTAAAATCTCATCAACATTTGGCATTTTCTCCAGTTTGTTTGAGAAATGCTTCTTCTCTATTCTGTCTTTTCTTCTTGTACTGACCTTAGATGGCCTTGCTTTCCTTACAGCATCTGGAGATGTGGCTCCTTGTATTGGTCATTATGCCAATCTCCTAACCATGTAGCTACACCTACCCAGTTGGAATTCATTCTTCTCATTCACTCTAGGCCTCCTTATGTAGCTCAGAGTGGTCTCAAACTCACTATATAGGCTAGGCATAGACATTCCTGATGCCTCAGCCTCCCAATGCTGGGATAGCAAATATATATCTCCACATCTAGCCTGGAATGGCTTTTTAAAAGGCAGCTCAAGCCTCACTAGATTGCCTTTGCTTTTAACTGTGACACTGGACACTGGGCTGCCTCTGTATCTTCATATCGTGTTTAGGAGTAAGACACATCTTCAAGGTTCACTGAGTAGCTCTGGTTTTTTGTTTTTTTGATTCTCTATCTTGGCTGTGCATTTGCTATTTTAAATTGTTTAGTTTGCTTTTTGTTGCTGTGATAAACACTGTGGACAAAAGCAATTTAGCAGAGAAAAAGATTTATTTCCGTTTATACTCCCAGGCAAGGACTCAAGGCAGGAACCTGGGAAGGAAAAGCCATGAAAGAATCATCTCACATAGATGTGACAACCAGCCAATCTGATCTGACAATTCCTCAATTGAGGGTCCTTCTTGCCAGGTAACTCTAGGTTGTAGCAAGTTGAAATGAAAATTGACCAGCACATACATATACATGTTTTTGCACTATTTAAGGATGTTTGGGGTAGGAACGGGGTGTTTACTCTTGAGCCACTAAGACTACTGTATTGGATATTTATACTTTCATGGGGGGGGTGGGGTAGAAGTGTATATGTGCATGCATGTGTGTATGTACATGTAGGCCAAGGGGTGACTGAGTGTCACCCTTTATCCCTCGCTAATTTTATGAGACAGGATCTCTTTAACTGAACCTGGGGCTTGCCTAGACTATCTAGACTATCTACACTGTCTGGCCATTGAGCCCTTGGGATCTACCTTTGACCCTTCACCCAGAGCTGGGGATAAAGATGTATACACTGTACCCACTTTTGCACGGGTGCAGAGGATCTGAACTCAGGGCCTCACATTTGCATGGCAAACACTTTACGCTTCATCTACCTCCTCAGCCCCTCATCGGTTCTTTTTAATCTTTCTATTTTTATATGAGTATTAGAAATCGTATTCTAATGCTTAGCATTTTTTTTTCTATGCCTCAAATGAACACATAAACACCTTCTGAGCTGAAAGGTAAAAAGTCCAAAAGGAGACAAAGGGTAGGTCAAGATCCTAACTCACAATATGCCTTTTCCCCTTAAGCAAGCTTGCTTGCTGCTTGGTTACTCTAACCATTCTCATGGCTTCTACTGTATCTCAAGGCAGCACACTCCCAGCACAGGACCCTTTGACAGCTACCGTTCTCAAGATGCTCACTCTAGTATTTAACTTCTGCTGACTTTCTGCACATGACAACACTGGAACTGATAAATTGTTCAAATTTTCTGTGTAACGAAGATGGATTTTAACTCTTTCTAATGAAAGAACTAGACACTGGGATCAAGACTCAGAACGAACACACCTCCACTCTCGAAAACACTTCTGCCCTACAGTCTATAATCTGTGTGATTTCTACAGGAACAATGGATCAGTTTTAAGCATAACGTTCTGATTACTACAAAACTGAATTCTAGTTTTCCAGGCTATTATTCTATAAAGATTTATTTATTCCAACCAAAAACATCTCTTCGGTGTGATCTCCCTTGCACACACATGGCTGAATACTAGTGCCGTGGAGAAAACTCATCAACACTAGGTTTCTCCTGTTTATAATTTCATATCTCCAACAGGCCCTCTTTCCTTTCTGATGACAAACCTATGGAACAAACCCACTTGTTTTCACCATCTAAAACAGTGGTTCTCAACCTCTGGGTTGAGATCCCTAGAATCCCCACCTCAGATCTCCCGCATATCAGATATTTACATTATGATTCATAACAGTAGCAAAATTACAGTTATGAAGTGGCAATGAAATAATGTTATGGTTGGGGTCGCCACAATATGAGGAACTGCATTAATGGGTTGTAGCATTAGGAAGGTTGAGACCCACTGATCTAAAAACTTCCCCTCTACCCTCCTCTATCACCTTTTCTTACTCAAGACTGACTCACATGCCACGGAGAAAGCAGAAGTAGACAGGAACAACTAATTTTGCTACCAGTGAAGCTTCAAGCCTTCCTGAACCTGACATTCCAATACCTTCTGACTGTGTCCCATTGTCACAGGCAAAATGCTTCTGCTCCCATCTTGAGCTGACAGACCTTCCACTTGAGTTTGGGATTCTATCCTGCCTTGCCACTTCAAGGATGCTTTTGCTACTTTTATATCCCTCTCTCATGTGCTATGGGATTTCCCCTGTTCTTAATTACCCCTACCCATGCACTTTATCCTCTCTCAGGAGACTACATATCCTTTTGCAGCTGCTGTGTCCATTTTCCTCTGTCTCTATGTATAGCAAACACGCCTGAACTGTTAGAGGAACGTGCCTGGCTCAACTTCCTTTTCTATCCTGTTCAAATCAGGCTATGCCCACTTGCTTTTTTGACTCTTGTGTTGGTAAATCTTATTGCTAAGCTTCTGTTTTTAAAAAATATTTACTTATCTTTATTTAATTTGCATTGGTGTTTTGCCTGCATGTATGTCTGTATGAGGGTGTCGGATGCCCTGGAACTGGAGTTACAGGCAGTTGTGAGCTGCCATGTGGGTACTGAGTATTGAACCCAGGTCCTCTGGAAGAACAGCTAGTGCTCTTAACTGCTGGGCCATCTCTCCAACCCCACTTCTGGTTTTTTTTTTGAAGTGGTTGCATAACAGCATTTTATATGCTGGTAAGTAGGCCTCTGTGACACAACCCCTTTCTAGTTTTCCTTCTGCCTCAGGAGTTGTTCCTTTTCTTCTCCTTGTTGGTTCCTTACTGCTAGACCACAAATCGATTACAGACCTCCTCCTCTTTTCTACCCAGTCCTGCGACTATATGTTATCTGCATCCCAAAGACTCCAATCTCACTTATCTGCAGTCTAGCCTCCTCTCAGAGCTCTAAATTGCATGCCCAAGGGCTGGAGAGATGGCTCAGAGGTTAAGAGCACTGACTGCTCTTCCAGAGGTCCTGAGTTCAATTCCCAGCAACCACATAGTGGCTCACAACCATCTGTAATGAGATCTAGTGCCCTCTTCTGGCCTGCAGGCATACATGGAGGCCAAATGCTGTGTACATAATAAATAAATAAACCAAAATAAATAAATAAATAAATAAATAAATAAATAAATAAATAAATAAATATGCATGCCCAAGAACTTGATGTTTCCACTTACGGTGTTTAGAAGACATTGCAAAGCTAACATAACAATAAAATAATCTCTCTGTATGTTTATGTATGCTGATTCATGTATATGGAAGTATGAGGGCACATATGCGTGCACGTGTAGAGGCCAGAGGATTGTTGTCTACTTTATTCTGACACAGGTCTCTTTCTTGCTTGAAAATTGCCACACAGGCTAGCCTGGCAGGCCAGTGAGCCAAAAAATCTGCCTGTGTGTGCCTTTCTAGCACTAGGATCATAAGCATACTCCACCACACATGGTTTTTTGATGTGCTTCTGGAGATCGAACTCAGGCCCTCCTTGCAAGCACTTTACCAACTTTTCACCCAGCCCAAGCAAATAATCTTGATTTCTATTGTTGCCTTGTTCTATGCTTTCCTCTTAGAACTTGTTTCTCTGTGGTTATATGTATATACATGTTCATATGTAAGTGTGTGTGTGTGTGTGTGCGCGCGCGCAGATGCACATGTATGTGGTGAGCAGGTATGTGTGGAAACTGGTCATCAAGTGTCTTCTTCAATCTCTTTCCACCTCGTGTTTTTCTTTTTCTTTCTTTTTTCTTAAGATTTATTTATTTATTATGTATACAGTGTTCTGCATGCATCTATGTCTGAATGCCAGAAGAGAGCACCAGATCTTATTACAGATGGCTGTGAGTCACCATGTGGTTTCTGGGAATTGAACTCATGACCTCTGGAAGAACAGTCAGTGTTCTTAACCACTGAGCCTTCTCTCCAGCCCTTCTTTTCTTTTTTTTGGTTTTTCGAGACAGGGTTTCTCTGTAGCTTTGGAGCCTGTCCTGGAACCAGCTCTTGCAGACCAGGCTGGCCTCGAACTCACAGAGATCCGCCTGCCTCTGCCTCCCGAGTGCTGGGATTAAAGGCGTGCACCACCACCGCCTGGCTTAAAACTTTTCTTAATGATTTATTTTTATTTTATGTGCATTGGTGTTTTGTTTGTATGCATGTCTGTGTGAAGCTGTCGGATCCCCTGGAGGTGGAGTTACAGGCAGTTGGGAGCTGCCATGTGGGTGCTGGGAATTGAACCCAGGTCCTCTGGAAGAGCAAGTGCTCTCGGCCCTAAGCCATCTCTCCAGTCCCCTATTTTACCACCCCTTTGTCTCCTCTTCCCACTTTGTTTTTGGAGGAATGGTCTCTCACTGAAACTGGACTCACTGGTTTGGATAGACTGACTGGTCAATAAACCCCTAGGATACTCCTATTTCCATTTCCCCAACACTAGGGTTCTAGGCCTGTGCCTGTGCCTGTCTTTCTATGTGGGTGCTGGGAATCTGCACACAGTACAGTGCTGTGTGTGAGCACTGTACTAACCAAGCCATCGCTCCAGCCACTTCAAACGCCTTTTAGTCAGTTTAAGGTTCACCCAGATGATCAAACCAAACATTTACCTGTCATTTTTCACTCTGTTCTAGTCCTGACTCATCACAGGCCATTCATGTACAAGCCAGCTTTGTTGTCTAGCTCCAAACACATCCTGAATGTGCCCAGTACTCTTACATCTACAGCAACACACTGTTGAAGACACTATTTGAAAGCTACCTTTTCTAGACTCCTGCAGTAGCAAAATGGGCACAGGGTCACCATGATGATTCCTTGAAGACATCTATAAGACATATTACTCCATGCTTAAAACTCATTAATTTCAAAACGTCAATGTTTTGGCCTAATTATCAAGTTCAGCAAGAGTCAGGCCCTGTCGGCTCCTCTGCTATCTCACTTAAAACTATACTAAATAAGTGATTCTTAAAGTGCCATACTCATTACATAGTGGAATCTTTCTGCTGCTGTTACCTCTGTCTGACCTTTTCTCTTCTCTGACCTTTGAGTCCTCCCTGAAAAATGTTCTTAGAGACTCCTCTGTCTTGAATCAGAATTTTCTGATTAAGTTTTTATTTTTTATTTGCGTTTATGTGTGTCTGTGTGTGTGCTATATGTGCTCAGGTACCAGAGAAGGCCTGAAGAGGATGCTGGAGTTACAGGAAGTTGGGTGCTATTCCGCTGTCTTAGTCAGTACTCTATTGTTGTAAAGAGATGCGATGACCACAGCAACTCTTATAAATAAAAGAGATCATTTAATTGGGGCTTGTACATAGGTAAACATGGTGCTGAAGGAGTAACTGAGAGTTTTACAACTAGATCCACAGGCACCACAAAGAGAACACACTGGGCCTGGCATAAGCTTTTGAAACCTCAAAGACCACCCCTAGTGACACACTTCCTCCAACAAGGCCACACCTATCCAAATAAAGCCACACCTCCTAATCCTTTCAAATAGTACCACTTCCTAAGCATTCAAATATATGAGCCTATGGGGGCCGTTCTTATTCAAAACACCACACCCACATAGGTGCTAGAAATAGAACTCAGATTCTGTGGGAGAACAGCAAGTGCTCTTAACCACAGGGCCACCTTTCTAGGCCCTGGTTTAAGTTTTATATATTTACTCACTTTTTTTGTGCGTGTGTAATCTATAGTCCAAAATGTTAGGAATGTTTAATAGACATTTAAAATAATTAAACTGATGGAACTGAAAACATTGTCCTAACTTCCAGCTGCCAAGTGTCACTGTCATTACCAGCCCTACCCCAGCAGCAGCACCATTTCACACTGAATGACTCCTACAGCTAGGTTCTATCCTAAGTGCCTGGTAGCCTTCATCCTAGTCATCAAACACCCTTCAAGGTAGTCACTACTTCATCCTCATTTCACACACAAGGAAGCTGAGTCATGTAAAGAGCCATACAACTAGAAAGCAGCTAATCCAAGATTCAAACCAGTTAGATTAATTTCAGAGCTTTCACACTTCACTTATTATAATGATGATAATTACTGTATCAGTGGTGATATGAGTACTGAGTATCTATTACGTACCAGGGACTTGAACTTTTACTTAATTCTCACAACAACCATTCAATGAAGTTTTTATATTCATTTTATAGATGCAGAAATAAGATCAAAGAGGTGAAACATCCAGTTTAGGAACAAAGTGGGAAGTAAGTATTGCATCAGGGTTCTACATAATACTCCAGATCCATGTTCCTCCTTGCACTTTCATCAAAATGTCTGAACTCTCTTCCAGGGTCTATAAGCTACAAACTCAGGGACTCTGTAGATTTTGGAGAAGTTTCTCATATGTGCAGTTTCCTTGACTTTTCTGTTCACTTAATAGATGCTTGCAGATGGCCTAACATGGCTGCTGTATCATCATAATTCTGAGTGCAATTGGGTTCTGTTGTGCACTCTATCCTTACCTGTGAAGAAACTTCTCATAGGCCTGGCGGAAGGCAAACCCTGCCCGGCGCACTCTCACATTCTCCAGCAATCCAAGGTATTCCACCTGATGACGGCAGCGCTCATCATCAAATATCTGTGGGGACTTCTTGTCATTGGGTTTGATGCAACGCACATAGTATGGTTCCTAAAGGAATAAATAAGCAATGACAGAGTTCACTGTAGACCCAGACAAGGGATGCTAGCATGTCATCAGTGTCCACTGTATCAAGTTAAGATCAGTGCCTTGGATCGCCTGGGTACATCTGTGAATGAAGCAGTCTCCCATTCTGCCCCAGTTCAAAGTAGTTCTCATGTAATCACCAGTTCCTATTTTACTGTTTAAGACTCATCAGAGGTTGTGCTCAACTATGTTCATAGCAGCTTTGTTTGTCATAGCCAGAACCTGGAAACAACCTAAATGTCCCTTGGCTGAAGAATGGATAAGGAAAATGTGGTACATTTACACAATGGAGTACTACACAGCAGAAAAAATAACAACATATTGAATTTTGCAGGCAAATGGATGGAGCTAGAAAACATTATTTTGAGTGAGGTAACCCAGACCCAGAAAGAAAACTGTCACATGTACTCACTCATAAGTGGTTTTTAAACATAAAGCAAAGAAAACCAGCCTACAAGTCACAATCCCAGAGAACCTAGACAATGAGGACCCTAAGAGAGACATACATGGATCTAATCTACATGGGAAGTAGAAAAAGACAAGATCTTCTGAGTAAATTGGGAGCATGGGGACCTTGGGAGAGGGTTGAAGGGGAGGGGAGAGGCAAGGAGAGGAGCAGAGAAAAATGTAGAGCTCAATAAAAATAAAATTTAAAAAAATAGAAAAAAGACTTATCAGAAACAGTAGAAAGGGGTTAAACTAAGGAGCAAATAATTAAGATGTATAAACCCTGAGTTTTGTATATTTATAAATAACTGAAAGAATAACTCAAAAGAAAAGAAAGTAGCTGTGAGAGAGAACCTGATGAATTAAGGTCAGGGGGTCTGAGAGTACAAATGCTCCCTAAGTGTCAGTCATTGCCCTTATATTATTATTATCATTGCTGTTATTCCGTTAGTTTGTGCTTCTGAAAGAGATTAAACTTTATGGGTAACAGAAATCTTAAAACCATCTATAGGTATCAGTGACTCTATGAAAGAGCCCCACTAGAAATTCTCCCTTCGATGTCAATTACATTTTATATTGGGTGTTAGATTACAACTCCTGTTAAATATAAAGCCATGCTTGGCATAGATCCTGGTACACTGAGGATAATGAATAAATTATCACTGAATGAATCGAAGAGGTCAAATATATCCCACTTGTAAGAACAGTGACTGTCTTTCTCTTCTCTGAATCTATGATCCATCAGCCACACAGATGCACCTTAATTAAGAGAGTCCTACATAGTTACATCAGGTAGTTTTGAGCACTGTGGGAGGGCTTGAGATGGTAAAGGGTAGCAAATGATTTAAGACGTAGGAAAGTTTGATGTGAAATGATTCGGACTTAAATAAGTTTTCAATAGAAAGCTATAATTATATGTTTATCATGTTCTCTATACCTCAAAAATAAAGCTGTTTTCTTTCTTTTTGTAAATTCTGATGTATTAGCTTCCTATTGTTATATCAGATTATGACAAATTTAGTGGCTTAAATAATATAATTTTATCACCTCACAGCTGTGGAGGTCAGAAGTCTAAAATGGGTTTCAATGGGCTAACATGAGAGTATTAGGGAGTTACTAGTTTCAGAGACCTTGGAGATAGTTTGCTCATCTTTTCTGGTGTGATGGTAAATCTTGACTGTTAACTTGATTAGACTGAGATGTAGGAGACTACAGAGCTCGTTTCTTCACTCTCTGTGAGGGGTTCAGAGGGAGGATTAGCAAAGGGGAAATGGGGGCAGTGGGGACTAGACTGGAATCAAGGGAAGGCAGACCACCCACAGCACTTTACTTCCCAGACGCCGTGGTATGAGCTGCTCTGCCCTACCTTGCCCTTCTTATCATAATGGACTGAAGCCCAAGAGCCAAAATAAAGCTTGCCTCTTTTCAGATTGTTAAGTGGGTTACTCTGTCACAACAATGAGGCCTGACCAACATATCCAACTCTTAGAGGCCCACCTGCCTGGGTTTCCCTCCAACTCCTGTACAGCAACAGCTAGCTGAATCTTCTTATGTCAGCTCTCTGCTTCTCACTCTTTTGCCTCCCTTTTCCCTACCAGAGGGCTCAGTGGTTATATAGTGAGCCCACTTGGATGTCCTTGGATAATCCCTAATTTAAGGACTGCTAATAAGACCTTAATTTCATCTTTTCTGTGTAACACAGTCACACGGGTTCCTAAGTTAGGCAGGCCACGGACATCCTGCGGGGGAAATGCATGGAATAACAAAAATAAGGCAAATATCACATAATAAAATGCATGGAGAGTAAATTATGCAGCCAATGATTAAATCAGTGAAACCTTGGGCTTGGAGGATGTATTGATGTATTGGGTGAATGGTACAGCCTTACCCCTTGAGGACAGAAAGCCACTGTGCTTGGACCTTACTTACAGCCTTTGCCAGCCTATTTATCTTTTCATTTGGCTGTTTGTATCCTTCATAATAAAACTGTTATCATAGGATAGCATTTCTAAGTTCAGTGATTCATTCTAACAAATTATTAAATGTAAATAAGGGCCAAGGGAACTTCAAAAACTGTATTCATTGATTTTGAAGATTTAGTTCATCTTGGTGGGGAAGGCTTGGTACACACACACACACACACACACACAATTATGTTCATATATATACACACAGACATGCATTTATATATATTCATACTCATATACATTCAGGTACATACAGACAATGAAATAAAGAGATAAATATTCAAGAACTAAAAAGAAACCATATGAACATTAGTAAAAGGAGAAGTCTACAAAGTTGTATTATTCATGCAAAGCTGACTTAAAGATAAAAACAATGATGAAAGAAAGGGGTGTTTCAAAAATAAGAGAAAGATGTGATAGTTCTAACATGAATGAATAAAATACCAATATATTTAAAGCAAAGACTGAAAGTCCATGAGGTACATGAGGAGAGGTAGGTAAAGGTTAGAGTCAATATTGTTTTGAATTCATCTTTCAACCAACAAATTATTAGTAAAGTTGCTGTAAAGTTGGACAATATGGAGGTCAAACTTGATCTTACATAGAATACTGAATATAAACTGTCTTTAATACAAACAAAACATACATGTAAGGTAAATTTATCAAATTTCTAAGAATTAGCATCACAATGAGGATGTCCTCCGGTGAAACACTGAAGTTAGACATCAAGAGCAACAGAGATAACTAGAAAACCTTCATGCTTGAAAATGGAGAAACATACTTCCGAGTGATTCAGAGGTCAGAGTTACGCGGTGAATTAGGAAGTACTTTGAAATGCATACTCCTGCAGTGACGTGACAGAGCAGTCCGTGCAAGGAAGCACCTGAGTTGGTACTGCACACACAAGTGGAATTCCACCAGTACTGAGCAGTTGCACACAGGAAGCAGAAACACCATGACACACTAACTACCAATCAGCAAGTGGGAAAGCCCTTTCAGCCCGCTTGGTGATGTAAGTCATTGAATAAGGGATCTAGTGGAAATACTTTCTCTATATTTAATCAGCATTCTGTCTCAGTTTATAAATGCCACCTCCTCTCTCGCTTATAAATATCAAGACTGACTCAGCCTAAGCAATCCTAAATTTGACAAATTCGGTGTTGTATAAAGGCTAAACTGCCAGAGTTCATAGTGATCTCATTCTCTTAACCTGTCTCCTTAGGTTTTATGTGAAAAAAAAATTTGTAAAAGTATGCCAAATGGTGCACACATTAGCTAGAAGGTAATGCATTTAAGTATACATCTATTTGATCTGCTTTGCACACTGATAGTCAAGGTATATTCAAATTCATTTAATAACTTACTGACCATCTATCTGTTGGTAGCATTTTACAAAGCTATCAAGAAGTACAGAAAGTAGAACCTACACTCTGTATTTCAAAGATAAACCAGGCAAAGAGAAAAGATAGCACACTTGAAACACTGTGGAGACATTTCCCATGGAGTTCCACTTCTGGGAAATGCCTAAGTAGTACTCATCAGCCTAGCCTCCTTGATGAGATCTGCAAGAAGGATGCTAGAGAAAATATGGGGGAAAGACCTCTGGCCCAGATCAGAAGACTAAGAAGTGAGTGCAGCTGCAGGCCTGCTTCTGGATCCTGGTGCTAATGAGCTCTGAAAGGCCATAAACACTCAGCTTCTCTTTTTCAGAAGTTTTTAACATGTCTAGGTTCTTAGAAAAGACATTCTCTGGCTACTGAATTTTGGTTAAGTTATTTTTGCTCTTTGAAGCTAATCTATCTTTTCTCTGACTGCTTTTTAGGGACTTGTCTTGAACCAGGTATGGTGGTACTCACATGTAATCCCTGCACTTGGGAGCTGGTGACAGGAAGACCTGGGGTTCCACATTATTCTCAACCATTAAGAGCACCAGGACGGCCCGGGCTGCATAGTAAGATCCTGTCATCCAACCAACAAAACCAAACACAAAGATGCTTTCTCTTTGACGTTCTGTCACCGGGTGTCACATCAGATGTCCTTTCATTTTCCCAGCTTGGGGTCTGCTTGGCTTCCAGATTGCCTGGCCTGTAGTGTCTTACAACAGTCTTAGAATCTTGGGCAAATTTCTTCCAGTGTTGCTCTGGTAGTCCTCTCCAGGACACCTGAGTACATGCATGCTAGGTGATTTCATTATCTCCATTTACCTTAATCTTTCATAGCTCACTCTAAGTGTAATTCTAGATAGTAAAAAAAATATTTTCATTACTATTTTTGTTCAGTTTTATTTCTGTAGCTTGTCTAATTATTTGTTCTTTCTAATATTTCAAGACCCTTCATGAGGTATATTAAACATTTTGTATTTTGTATGTGTGTGCATGTGTGCCCATGTGCATGCACACACACACATGCAAGTAGGCATATAAAGGCCAGAGATTGACATAGGGTATCTTCCTCATTAACTTCTCCATGTTCTTTTGTGAGATCATCTTTCACTGAGCCTGGATCTTATTGTTTCAGTAAGAATGGTTAGCCAATGAGCCCCTAGGACCTGTCTGTCTCTGCCCTCCATCCCTGGGATACAGAGATGCACCACCATAGTTAGCTTTTACATGGGTGTTGGGTTCTGAACTCAGAACTGAAGTCATACTTGACTCCAGTGAGCCATTTCCCGAGCTGTGGATTCTATTTGTGATTGTTCTAATATCAGAAATTTTCATCTGGGCCTGTTGTTTAAACTCACTCTAGCATATGACATCTTGAAGTCACCTTAAAAAAAAACTTCATTATTTTTATTTTTTTAAAGATTATTTTATTTTATGTAATATGAATGTTTTTCCAGGATGTATGTATGTGTACATGTGTGCCTGGTACTCACAGGGGTCAGAAAAGAGTCAGATTCTCTGAAACTGGAATTACCCATGGTTATGAGTCACCATGTAGATGCTGAGAATTGAACCTGGGCCCTCTAGAAGAGAAACAAATGCTCTAAATCATTGGGCCGTCTCTCCAGATGACTCCCCTGCCCTCACAGCTCCTATTTTTGTTGGATTTTTTTTTAATGGAAAGTCTTTAAGGTCTGATATGAATGCGATAGCCTCAAGGAAAAAAACTGTATTTGCTTCTTTCAGAAGTTTGGGGCAACACAACACCTGGACTACCTTAAACTGCTGGCTTGAAGCTTTTCCAGTCCACTTAGGCAGTATGAATGTGGGCTGCAAACGTCATTAAAGCTGGCTTATAATTACATATTCTCAAGAGAGATTCACTACCTTCCGACACTTGATACCCTTTGGCTAAGTGTCACTGTTTCCTAACAGACAATGGACAGTTCATTCTAGATCTGGTCTTGGATGTAAGTCTTTGAAGGGGAGTGTGTGTGAGTGTGTGTGTGTGTGTGTGTGTGTGTGTGTATTATTACTTTACTTTGGGTAAGCCCAAGATTTCAGTTCAAGGACTCAGACCAGAATGCTCACTAACCAGATATTTCAGCAAACTTCCCAGTTGAAAAATCAGTTTTAAGGCTGTGCTTCCATTCAGTTTATTTACACAGTCCTTGGCTTATACATTTCTTAATGTCACTAGTTTCTGTTGCATTCAGAGAGTTGATTTAAAAAAAAATTAAAATTACTTTCTATTTCACTTTGAATCAATTTTAACATGTTCCTAGCAAACTAAACTTTAAAATGTGCTAGGAGCCAGTTATTTATAACACACTGACCTCTAGAATTAGAGATTATATATAACAACTTTTCATTCATCATTCTGTTTTTTAAAATCAGTTTTATTAGAAGTTTTATCTATTTACTAGTTTTTTTGTTTCTCTGTTATGGTTAATTTCTGCTATTATATTATTTTCTTCTCTCTTTAGGTTTTCTTTTGAGTTTCTCTTCTGGCTCTTTGAGTTGAACATACTGACTTTTAGTCAACTTTGTTGTTTTATAAAGGTACAACAAATGGCTCACTTTAATAGCATCCTATAAATGTTGACAAATTCTTTGTCAAGCAGTCCCAAATATTTTATAATTTCCACTGTGATATCCTCTTAAATCTGTGGCTTATTTAGGAAAGCATTTTAATTTTAGGGTTTTCAAGCATATTAAAATGACTTGCTTTGAGGATGGAGAATGTGTCTGTAGTTGCATCATTATGACCTAGCATGTGGTCAGTTCCTGCAAAGTATCCCATTTACGCTTGAAAGGATTAGATATTTCCTATTCCGTGGGCACACAATTGTTTTGATGTATTAGAAAAGGTTGGGATTTGATTTTCACAGTTCCTGGGTCTGACACAGGGTTTCTCTTTATAGCTAAGTCTGACCTGGAACTAGCTGTGCATTGTAAGCAGGCCTCACAGATGCAGTCCTCCCGAGACTACACATATATATATTTATCAGTTTTCAAAAACAATGATTCTTTCACTAGTTAACTGAATAGAGAGCCTCCACCATCAGTCAGCTCTTTCCTGTGTCAACACCTTCCTCCTAGGATCACTCTCTTCCTACTGGATGCAGCAGGTCAGAGATGACATAAGGAGAGAAGTAGAGATCAGAGAGCCATGCTGCTAACGGCATCCTAGCTGCTAGTTCATGTTTCTGGAAACGTAATTATGCAAAAGGATGGACTGTGCTTACGTGCTGCCAGCTAGGCTAAGGAATGATGACGGGAAGAGACAGAAAGCTATTGAATAGATGTGTGCTTGCAGCCTACTGTAACCATGGTGAAGTACAGATGCAAATTAATTCTTTTAGAAGGAAAATAGATTTTTTAAAAGAGATAATAACAGAGAAGAAAATATACAATAAAATTACCAGAAGAGGAAGATATAAAGAAAAGAGCTAAAAATAACAAGCCCTAGAATGCTGCTAATTTATCAAACCTGTCAACAGAGCAGTTAGGAGCAGAAATCTGTTCTTTAAGGGGAGGAAAACAAAACCCATACTTAAAAATAAAATGGAAAAATAGCCAGATTCAAGTTATCAGACAACATTAGAATCAAAGCAACAGCAAAAGTTAGGAATTACTGTCATTAATTATTTGTGTAGTCCAACCATTTAAAGCAATGTAAAGATAAAATTTAAGCTAAACTCTTGTTTAGACTCCTTCTGGCCATTTGCTATTCAAACATAACACATGGACGGATGGTGTATGACTATAGCTCCACTGAACTGTTTCTGACTCCATTCCCTCCCCTCTCTGGCCATGCCCTGCCTTCTGGCACAGGATTCAGTTTATTTTCTAGGCACAATATATACCATACATATAGTTGAAACCCAATGGCAGTCTCCCCCTCAACCTTAACGGTAGAATAAAAAGTTCAAATTTAAGAAAGGAATTCATCTGGGATACAAATAATTATTTTACTCATTTTTTAAAAGCAGGAATAAAAATTCTATTGTTTATTTTGAATATATACTGTTCAACTTAGTTAGTTACCTAAAAAGTAAGTCACACATGAATTCTCCACAATGTATGTCAAGAGATAATCTATGAATTATAAAGGACATTTAGAAAATAAAATAATTACCTTTGAAGCAAGGTTGTCTACTAAAGCAATCATAGAATTCTTAAACAAGGTAGCAGCGGTCAGAGGTCGCTTGGTCACCTCTGTAATACTCAGTTTGCCTTCGGGCCACATATTCTTCAGCACAGGATTTGAACTGAGAAACACAGAATAATTCAAATGTTGCATTAAATAAGGTGGAAAAAAAGGCTAATTAGTCCTGCCAAGCTGTGTCCTGGGAATCATTGCACTGCAGATGGAATTCACAAAGCCTAACTGGAAAAAATGTTCCATCCAAAAAACTATGATTATATAATGACCAATAGTGCACCACAGAAAACTTCCAAACTGTAGCACTTTAAAAACTTGTTTAAACAAGATGGTGGTGGTGCACGCCTTTAATCCCAGCACTCAGGGAGGCAGAGGCAGGCGGATCTTTGTGAGTTTGAGGCCAGCCTGGTCTACAGAGAGAGTTCCAGGACAGCTGGAGCGATACAGAGAAACTCTGCCTCGAAAAATCAAAAAAAAAAAAAAAAAAAAAGGAATTCTTTAAAGTGACATCCATTAAATTACTGTGTAGATCTCTTGCATAGTTAATGTTAATGTGGTTCTTACAATATACACACATACATGTTTATCTTATTTTATATCAATACATACATGTATGTCTGTAAAATGCAGATTTTATAATGGCTAAAATGTGAAGACAAATCACTAGCAGGAAAACAGTTCTTGGTGTCATGGCGCATAAAAGGAAAGTGAAACATCTTCAAATAGGTAAGAAATACATAGCTAGGGACATAAACGTAATTGTTCTGTTAGTCTCCTAGCAAAGCTGTCTCCTAGAGCTGGATTTATGAACACATTCACAGATAGTGCTAGTGGTCACAGCACTATATTGACATCATCACACTAGAGCCACCATGATCCAATTCTAAAAATGCACTTCAGGCCAGTTAAACCATGTTGAAACCGCAGACTTGTTATTTGCCTCTGCGGAGATTTTTTTTCTCATAATAAAGTGTGTAGTGCCTCGGCTGTGATTTTCTTCCTGTTCCATTTGGGTGCTTTGCACTTTAACGTAGCTGGAACTGGACATGCTGCTTCATTGGGGAAACTTTTCTCTTGTCAGAATTTTCTCTTACAAATTTGGGGTTAAAAAATGACAATAATTAACACAGGAATCATTGTTAGCTGTGCTTATCCCTCCATCATTATGCCCACTTTCCTTTCCCTTGTGGATAACTGAGCCGGTTCCCTGAAGCATGCAGTGACTTTCCGTTTCACACACACTCAACACAAGCACCGTGAAGTGGAGGCACGGACGCTGCTAGAGGGTACAGGTGGCGAGATAGGTCTTTGAACCCAGACAGGGCAACACTTCTATCACCACCACCGTGTAATACCAACTACCCCTAGAAGAGCCAAGAAAACAACACGAGGCTCTTTGGTTCATGGACGGTTTGACCACTGTACAATTATATTCCAGCATTTCCAGTCACACCCTTATAAAAATGACCACATAAAAGCACACTGTTTTCCCTTTCTTTCAGCAAAGAAGTAATTCAAGTGATGGTCCTTCACTTCTGGTGCACAGGGTTCCCACAATGCCTTTCAAACACCTACTGAACAGAATTTCCGGAGGTAGGAAGCTGTGCCGTGTGTACTCTGAGAACTCTTACATGTGCCAGAAGAATGGGGATCACTGTCGCTTGTATCTGTGCAGTTTCTAACCCAAATTCTTCCTCTATCCTATTTACTGATGTCAGTAACTGGAAGCTATTCTCGTGTTATAAGTGGAGGGAAGGAGGAAGACTAAAAATATGATTATATATCACATTAGGATTGATATTAAAAGAATCCACAGTCATTTTAAGAGAGAATTTTCAGGCCAGAAAGTCATAAATACAATATCAAAACTGTTTTTTAGATATCTTAAATACTTGGATAGTCTTCATTTCTCTTTTAGATTTACTTTTATCTATGTGATTATGCGTGTGTGTGTGTGAGTGTATATGTCACATGTGTGCAGATGTATGTCAGTAGAGAGTGCAAGATCCTCTGGAACTGGAGTTACAGGCAGTTGTGTGCTACCTCACATGGCTGCTGGGAACTGAACTTGGGTCCTCTGGAAGAGCAGCCAGCTCTCTGGCCCCTAGAATCTAATTTTTTCTTTAAAAGAGAAACAAAACCAGAGGCCCAGCACCTATAAAAGGTAAGGCAGATCTTGGCTGAGCAACAAGAGAATAGATAAAAGTTCATGCACTTGGCAGGTCACCCACCTGCCCCATTCTTCCATTTATAGACAGTGTGCAATAAGTGAACATACACATTATTTCTGTGTGCATGCGCAATTGTTGGGCTCTAAAGAACTAGAGGTTCTCTAGTCATGTTAACCTATACAAAGAAAGGATGCATTCAGGCTTTGGGAGGATGGTCAGCCACAGAAACATCAAAAAGTATTCATCAGTAAAGGTATCTTGCCTAAATGCCATCTCACTGGAGATGAGGTCTTTCCCATTACAAAGATATGCGCAATAAGCAATAGTGAGCAGACATTTAATCTTTATATTGCTTTGGAAATGATAAAATGGATTCACCTTGCCCCAGCCCAGTACCATTAACTGTAAGTTTTATCTAAATTCCTTTGTTCTAACACTGTGCTTACCAAGCACCAAGCGCACTGGCTTCTATGGGTATTTTTCATTGTCAATTAGTAAGCAAGTTTCCACTGCTGTTTGCCTTCTAATGCAGGTTTTCCCAACAGAGAAAACACCCTGTCATACCAATTTAAGTAGTGCACTCTATGTCTTAACTCCATTTCTACCTGGTCCCATGCTCCTAGCCTACATTAGTCTACTTCTGAGAGGTAGTGCTCCGTCAACTGATTCTCTGGGCCATGATAAATGCACAAAGGTAACAAATACCTCTTTGTGTTCATTTTGGACACAAGTTTGACAACACACTGTGACATTACCACTGGTCAAATGTGTTTACTTTTTCCCATTTAACATTTTTACAAAGAGTGAAAATGTTAGACTCTGCCATTTGTTCTTCAAATGGGTATGTATTACCCGATAAACTGAACACTGAATCTCTTTTCCGAAAGCCACTTTCTCCCATGCCCCAGCTCTTGCATGGACTTCCTTTCCTATTTTGATGTCTCTATAACTTTCTATTGCTGATAGCTCTGTCTTCATTCTTGGTGGCTTCAGTATCCAACAGACAAGTCATTTGAGAGCAAAAGACCTTGAGAGACTTATTTAAACATTTTGGGTCTATCTTTTCTTTTTTTCTCTTCTCTCTCAAGCCCATGTCAATAAGATATTTGTTTTGCTCACTGCCCAGAAATCGAGTCCCATGAATTATCCCCGAGGAAACGGGATTGGTCAATCTTGGCACCATTCCTGCTTTTTATTTGATATAGTTTATCACTGTTTGCTTCTGTTTTTAAAAAAGATTTATTTCATGTGTATATGCCTGAATGTATGTACATCTAATGTATTCAGTGCTTGTGTAGGTCCAGAGAGGGCACAGGATCCCTTGGAATTGGAGTTATAAGCAGTTATGAGCTGCCTGGTGTGGGTTCTCTGTAAGAGCAGCAAGTGCTCTTAATTGCTGAGCTGTCCCTTAAGCCCCACTTTTTTTTTTAACCTTAAAGTACCCACCTCTCCTAGTTGGGTCTCTGTGACACAGGATCTCTTGCTTTCCTTCTATCTCATATGGTGCCCTTAGTGTTTCTTTGCTAGGTTCTGCTTTAACTAAAAGCTGGGCCATTTAGAGATCATTATCCTGTTCTTTCCGTTACTGCTATTTTTTAACTCTACTCACTTCTTGGATAACTCTTCCGGTCTCATGGTCTAATATACATTCAACATACTGACATTATAAATAGGTACTCTTAGTCCCATTTTTCTGGAGATACAATTGCAATTGTACAATAGCCTATTTGGAATTTTCACTTGGGTGCAGTATGTACTTCAGCCTACAACATTCAAAACATACCTTATCTTCCCACATAAGGCTCCAGCATCATATCTAGGTTCTGGCTGTCTATCAATCCATGTTTTTTGTTTGTTTGTTTGTTTTATTTTTTCAAGACAGGGGTTCTCTGTGTAGCTTTGGAGCCTGTCCTGGAACTCACTTTGTAGATCAGGCTGGCCTTGAACTCATAGAGATCTGCCTGCCTATGCCTCCTATGTGCTGGGGTTAAAGGTGTGCGCCACCATTGCCTGGCTCAATTCATATCTTAACTCTCCTTTCTCAATATTACCTGGTGTGAGCCCTTTAACCCTGTCTGTCACTGCTAAGCCAGCCACAATTGATCTCCCTAGTTTGACTATGTTTTTTTTTAATACAGTGGTGCTAGGGATGTTTTTAATACAAATCACACCAGATCAATGGTTTCCTCTCTTCATACTTCAGTTCTCATGTTGGCTCACAGACTATGGTTCTGATCCTGGCCACCTCTCTAAATTCACTCCTTATCATTCACCCCATCTCCCTCTGTTTTTAGCATACAAATTTCTTGCTGTTCTTCCTGCTGTCAATACTCTCAAGCTGATTCCTCCCTTGGAGCATTGGACCAGCTGTTCTCTCTGCCTGGACTGCTCTTCCTCCAGACAGCAATGTGGTTCCCTCCCTTACCTTATATAGGCATCTCTTGGATGCTACCTCTAGTGTGGGTTCTTTTCTGGCCATCCTGTTTTTAATGCTTCCCTTGCACTTCTACTCTTAATCTCTCACCTACTTTTTCTGAAAGTTATTTATTATGAGAAAAAGAGCAGTTTCTAAACTGTTTTCTCAGTTCTGTCTCAGAGCATAGAAGGATATGTGGCTCAAGAGTATATAATATACATTTGTAATCTACTGAGGGACTACTTAGATCTAAATGAGTGAACAAGTTCTCTAATCTACAGAATGATGGCCAAGAAGTTTCTTCTGTCTTCCTGAACCTTCTCTCCATACTGGGTTTGAAGTTTCACCCCTTGCCTATATTTGTTCTGTATAGCTTTTGTCTTTAGGTGGTTTGTGAGGAAATTCTCCAGCTCAGTGAGGGCTCGTTGATGCCAGGCACCAGTCTGACAACAGAGTGACTCATATCTGAGGGAAAAGATCCTGTGGTGGGACTCTGTGTATGTAAGTTTTAGGTGGACCAGAGGCTACTTGATACTTGTCACCTCTGGCCTGCTTGGGGGCCACTGAGTACATTGGTACAGGATACCAGAAGGATGGTGTCAGTGAACAGAGAAATAGAGGCAACCCAAGGAGAATTAAGGCAAATCTTACTGGTAAAAAGTAGCCTCTACCCCAAGTCTACAGATTTTATAGTCCCGAGGTCACACATATTTTCATTCATTAAGCATAACGAAGCAGAAAAGTCTGCTAAAAACCTCTTAGAATTGTCACACAAAAGTAATCATGTGTACATACATATGCTATGCAATCTATGTTAAAAAATTTAAGGTAAAGGTAATAATCATACCTGTTATACATGAGACGTTTGAAATCTTGAAATAAAGTATCTTTATTTTTGTCAATAAAACCAATGGCAGAATAGCTAGAGAGAAAACAGAACACATGTATCATTGCCACATAAGCCATGTTTGAGCTTTCTAGAAGTGCACAGGCCTTTCTGCTATCAGTTTTGCAATTGAACTTCTAAAAGCTGGTCTACTTAGCTCCGAGGTAAAGGTCACAGACTTCACACGCTAAATAAAAGGGACTTTGCTTCTCTCCTTCAGAAGGAAAGTGGACTGGTATCCATAATTCTGAATAAGAGCATCATTTTCTACTGGCTATTGCTTACCTCAAGAAGACGACTTCAAAATAGATAGTTGTATTTATCATCCAGCATGCCTAAGATAAAACCAAAACAGCAACATACAGGAACTAATTGTCTCATCCGTGGGGAGGTCAAGTGGCTTGCCTAAGTACCACTCAGTGTGCAGGGTATGAAAGAGTCCAAGGAGAACTGCAAAGGACGGTAAGAATTGGATAAGCAGAGGAGAAAAGGACTGGCAGGTCACGTGGGGCAACAGGCAGAATGAAGGGCTGGAAGCAGGCACATGCAGGAGCATCACAGAGAAAGGAGCCCACTGTTCACAGTCTGGAGGAAAGCAGAAAGTAAGGTTCTGAAACTCCAGCTAAGATGGCAGCTGGTGAACAGGACACAAGGCAGGGGAAATACATTGCTGCAGTGACTAGAGAGGCCTCTAGGAGGTAAAAGAGTAAACAGGTTAGGCTGGGTGACTATGCAAGCAATCACTGCATGCAGCCTCTCCTTAGCAGCTCTGTGCTTTTATTGTCTACATTTTCGTTTCAACAATCACATCAACACCACTCAGGGTTTCAACCCTAACCTTTTACTTTACATATTTAATTTTTCAAAACAAAAAAAATATGCCAGATGTGCTGCCTACATGGACTTTAAGGCCACCACATCCAAAATTATTCTGTTGCCTGCCTAACCCAGGTCTCCTTCCCAATCCCATCCTGTCATTTTTAACTGAACATTTGAAACGACCCTACTCTTAATCTATTGTTAAACCCACACAGACTGAATTTCAAAGACTAAAGAATAGTGTTCAGGTCTCACTGTGATTTGATCTCAGTCTACTTTTCCAGGCGTTTCTAATCTGTACCATAGAAAGGATACACCCCTGCTACTTCCTGAATATTTTTTCACCACTCTTCCCACTTCTTCCTATAAAAATAATTCCTAGCATCCGAGCCTAGCAGCATCAGCCTCCTGGGGCTTACCACAACACCTAAAAATATTATAGTGTTTTCTTATTCTGAGTTTGTCATAATACTTGCTATGACTCATATGGTGATTATTATAGCCATCTTTTCTTATGCACACATATGTATATGTACATGTGTTTATATATGTGTTTAAATATACATTTAACCACATATATATGTGTGTGTATCTTGTATAGAAAGCTCCTTGTGGTCAGATACCATGCCCTATAAAGTATTGTGCATATAGAAAATAACCTATAAAAACCCTGAAGAGGACTGAAGGCTAAAGGAGAAGCCTGAGGCAGGCAGTGCCAGTTGGAACTCTGGACCAGGAGCCTGGAAGCCTAGCTGCTGCCTCAGTGCTTCCATAAGCATGGTATGAGACTTTGGGTCAGATGTCTACTTACTCTGTAGAGGCTGAGTCCTCTGTAAGACAGGTGGACCTGGGGGCATAGGCCTCTGCCCAGCTCTGCATTCACACCACCCTGATTGCCAGACAGCAGTCTGTAAGTAAGGCTTGGGCTTATCTGAGTGGTACTTGTCTTTTCTACTGAGTACTCTAGACCAGGACTGGAGTGGTGGGAAACTGTGACATCTTGCAATGATGACTAGTTTGACAGAGGGTAATAATTTTGAGCCACATTATTTTAAGATTCTAGAATTTTAGTTTAGTCAGAAATAGACATTAAAGTTTCTTTAAATGTCTTTTCAGCATTTATAAAGATAATCATTTGTTTTTGTCTTGATTAATCTCTTCTTGTAATGGGTTATGTGGAAAGAATTCCTAGCATAATAAATAAAGAAAAAGGTAGCATTCTTTAAACAATAAGATAAGGAACGGGGCTTAATGAGGAGTGAATGCATAACAAACAGTGCAGCTGAAAAATGACCCACAACAACTGACAATCACATCAGCCTTCCTGGAACTCGGGGATGCTGTCTTCTGTGGTACAGGGATGTGATTATGCTAGGGATCTTGAAAGAAGGAAATAATCCAATAGAAGACTGGGGGGGGGGGCAGAAAAGTGACTAGATTCTTTTAACACAGGGGGTTAACCCTGAGGATGGAGCAATGTACCAAGGAGGCAGCCATAGGAGGTAGAGCCACAAGCCAAAGAATGCCCATAACATCAAAAGGCGAAAAAGGGGCAGATTCTCCCTGAGGAAAGAAAGCCTCCAGAAAAGCCTTGCCATCACCTGATTTTGAACTTCCTGCTTCCTAAATTATGATACTACTGAAAGCACAAACTTCTGCTTCTGTATTTGTTTCTGTGGTGCTGGGAGCCTGACCTATGCCAGGTGAGCATTTTACCTAAGCTACACCCCTAGCCCATGCAGCTGTTTGTTTGTTTTGAGACAGGGTTTCCTTGTGTAATAGCCCTAGCTGTCCTGAACCAGCGCTGCAGACCAGGCTGGCCTCAAACTCACAGAGATCCATCTACCTCTGCCTCCTGAGTGCTGGGATTAAAGGTGTGTGCCACCACCCCCAGTGCGGCTGTTGTGTTAAGTCACTGGTTTGTGATAGCTTGTTATAGAAGCACCTGGTACCTAACATGCCAAGGTAGTTTTCACACTGATTGGTATTTTCATGTCAACTGCCATTTTTATTAAAAGGCAATAAAAAAACGCAGCTTGTAAAAATTCTATTTCTCAAACACTCTTTGACAAAATATAGTAAAACTTCTTTTCCTTGTGTTGCAACCTGTAGTCCTGCACACACCAGGTGTCCTGCAGTTCCCTCTCCATACTCTCTCTCCTCTCGTGTCTCCAGGCTTTCATTTATGGTGCTGACCTTGCTTGCACACTTCTTCCTGCAGCAAGACTTCTCCAGACTCCTCATTGCTTCCACAATGCTGTGTGCCTCCCCAGCTGAGTCCTTTCCTCCTCCCTTCCTATGACTTAGATGTATCTACTTGGATTCACTAACCTGCTGGCTTCTTATGGGCAGAACCCATCTTTTCTTTTTTTCATAGAGATAAATATCAATATTTGTTGCAGAACTATTCACATTAGCTAAGTTATAGAACCAGCCCATCAGCAGAAGAATGAATACAGAAAATATGGTTTGTGCATATAATAGATTTTTTTTCAGTCATAAAGAGGAATGAAATTTCGTCTTATGCAAGAAAATGAATACAACTGGAGATAACCATATTAAGTGAATTATACCAGTCTCAGAAAGACAAATATCATATTGTCTATCATTTGTGGGACCCAGATTTCATGTACAGATGGCATGAAAGTAGAGATGGGAGTGTCCAGGGGGACAAAGGGAGCTAAGAGGAAGATAGATGGGCAAGTGAGTAGAGGTATAGGGGTAAGGGGGACTATGCTTAAAGTATATTATCTATTGGGAAGAATCCATCTTATCCACATGTCTACCCTAGACTCTAACATGTTTCCAAGGTTTATTGATACAGTGGTTCCAACCACATGGGGAAGAACACCTGGTTACACAACATATGCTCAAACCAAATGTCTGAGAAACAAGGAAGAAATGAAGCTATACACTTTCTTCAAATCAAGAGGCTAAAGTATACAATTATACTGATCTTCACAATGACCCCTCCCAAATAAAGCCCCACACACATGAAAAGGAAAACAGCCAGCAGTGTCTGAGCCCCATTTTCTGAAGTAAGGCTGCATGCAAATCATCATGCTGGGCTAGGCGCCAGAGTAAGATACTCACACCACATCACCTGCATAGTGCCGGATTCGGAAGTCCCGGTCAAACTCCAGGCTTTTGTCTGAGGCACAGGTCTAAGAAATAAAAAGGACATAAACTTGAAAAAATGACATTTTCCATGCCTAAAAATACATTTCAAATTAATATGACCAATCATCACAAATCATGAAATCACAGTCCCTTGATTCAGGTCTGTTTAAATACATGGCTGACAAGGTAAAGGCTTCTGACAGAAACCCACACAGCACATAGTACACAGCTGGCCTCCATTTGCTAGCTGCTCTAGCAGTAGAGATGGTCAAGAGGCCAGGTCTGGACAATGAATGTGGAAATGTGGCTATTCCATTCCCAGTGTAGTCAGAGGTTGACGATGGATGCCCTTTATTTAGTTGGATATAAAGGACAGCCCCTAGCAGGTGGGGCAACCAGACAATGGAAGAAGTATGGCACTCTGAGAAACAGACATGCAAAGTCTTCTGACACTTAAATCCCTCTCCTCCATGCTCCACTTGGGAGGACTACACTGAGGGCTTCCTATCTGTAAGGCA
This sequence comes from Ondatra zibethicus, assembly GCA_004026605.1. Lineage (NCBI taxonomy): Eukaryota > Metazoa > Chordata > Mammalia > Rodentia > Cricetidae > Ondatra > Ondatra zibethicus. Next base: position 160,256 of record PVIU01001346.1, on the reverse strand, counting down.
CCTACATTTCACAGCCCTCACGATCTACTGTTAGAGAATAAACTGTCTTCCTCACATCCATGGAGACTGAGACACAGTGAGGTAGGCAGTTGGCACATGACATTGCTAGTAAGTGGTAGTCCTGGAAAGGCTCCAGGAAACAGAAAGGAACATGTCTTCATGTACACAGTGGCTTGGCTCATCTGCCTGCTGAGCTGGACTCCAGTTTAGGTGCTCTTCATAGAAGAGTAAACTTACATATCTTTCTTATTGAAGAGGAATACTCTTCAATGCAGGTTTTATATTGCCTTGGATTTCTTCATGACTTCCTCCAATTTTCTTTGCTACAGTAGCACCCAGACAGGCAGACGAGTAAAAATCTACACAATACCATTAGATGCTAATGTCATACAGCACACAATCCATCCAGGACAATAGGCTTCAGATACTAAAGGAACTATGTCCAGGAGCTTCATGAATAAAGAATTATAGGAAATTGGAGGTTTACTCTATATCTTTTAATAATTACTCATCTGAGGAAGTGGAGAGCTAAATGAACTATGTATGAGACCAAAGCATCTACTAGAGAGGACTTGCCAAAATAGAACACGCCCTGCTCTCTGGAAGACGTGCTTTACTTTTAACTGTGAGTATGAGGGTTGTGCATTGTGAGTATGGGTGCCATTAGAGGCCAGGAGAGGGCTTCAGCTGTCCGGATCTGGAGTTAAGGCAATTGTGAGCTGCCTGACATGGGTGCTAAGAACTGATCTCTGGTTCTCTGCAAGACTAGTACACACTCTTAACTGTTGAGTCCTCTATCTAGCCTGCCCCCTCACCACCCTTTTGAAAAATCCTTTAATTTGCAAAATTCTTGAAGGAAAAAGACTCAAATCACAGGCCATTTACTTATATTTGGATAAACTGCAAAATTGTGATTTTCCTCAACACACAAAAATATTTTGCTATATAGCTATTACTTAGTTTTAATTTGAAAATATTTTACAATTGTTTGGATCATGTGACTGCCTCTCCATGGTACCTTTAATGCAAAAGGAAGATTTTATCCCCAAATAAAAGCCAGCAATCTTTTATTTAATAAGACAGTAAGTCTACTGGTCAGTTAGCAGTAGCAAATGATACCTGACTCACCATATACCCCAATAACATTATCTAACAAAAAGGTGTGCAGTGACTTAAATATCACTTAGATAGTCAGCCTGGCTATGTAATTTCTTTCCTTTATTAGGCAAAAATCTTCAAAAGATGGAGCTGTGGAGATGACTCAGTTGCTGAAGTGCTTGTCACAATAACATGAGGACTTGATTTGAATCCCCAACAATCACATAAAGTTGGGTACAGTGATGTCTGTAACCCCAGTGCTGGTAGGGCAGAGACAGAAGGTACCTGAAGCTTGTTGGTAAGCCAGTATAGCTCAGTCAGGGGAGTCCAGGCTCAGTGAAAGACCTTGTCTCAAACATAAACTAGAAGGCCAGTGGGTAAAGGTGCTTGACACAATGTCTGAGTTTGATTCTTGGAAGCTATATGGTGGAGAGAACCAATTCCTGCAGGTTGTCCTCTGACTTCCACATGTGTGCTAAGGCATGCATGTACATGCACACATATGAATACATAAATAAATAAAAGTAATTTTTTAAAAGTTAGAGAGTAATAGAGAAGATATAGGGCATTGACTTCTGACCTCCACATGCTCACATAGAAACATTTATTTTGCCTGACCATCTTACTTAATTCAGTTATATAAATGGCCAGGGTGAAAAAAAGAATAATGATTTGAGGTGTCGTTTTTGAGACTTATAGACACCCATTTAAGTAAAAACAATTTAAGTAAGATGTATTTAGTATGATTGTGACTAGTTCAATGTAACTTTGCTAACTCTGTCTAGTATCTAGAGGGTATAGTAGTAGATGAGTCTCCAGAACTCAACTCAGAGGTGTGATGACAATGGGCATCTCTAAACTCCCTCACAGACAGGAATTTTCCTGGATAAAGGTGCCCTTGAAACATCTCCCTGTGACTTAGGTTTCTTTTTACTTTGTGCAGTTTTGTGCAATTAATTAGCCCTTTGGGTATAAACGAGGCCAGACTGAAGGGACGGAGGCCCTTAATGTCAAAGATCAGTCTGCAGGAGCTGAAGACCAAGTTATAGTCACAAATAACTGGCCTGAGACAAGTGTCAGTCAAGAAACAATTTAAGATGATTTACACCTCCTCTAGTTAATTGTGGAATTTCTCTGTTCAGCTTACATAATTCTAAAGGGGACATAGTTAGGAAGTAGATTTATTCATGAGACAGTGGCAATGTGCCACAGACTTACAGAGGAACAGAAGTGCCTGCCCATTTCTTTGAGGATGTGAAGGAACAGGGCCTGCTTTCCTGGCAGCATCTGGTAACTAGACAAGCTTGCATTTGTGGGGAAGACTGGGGTAATGATGCAAACATGAGAGACAAACATACTACACATAAGGTCTAGGACAAAAATCTGATAACCACAACTGCCACCAATTACTATACAAATGTGGTTTATTTGTGACACGGTTAGATTGTAAAAATGGAGAGTGGGAAGCATACCCAATACACTGAAAGAATGCATTTCTCCATACCAAGAGGGACTGCAGCTAGAATGTCTCACTTTTAGGCAAGTCATAGGGTCTAAAGAATGCAGAGCACACTCCGTATTTTGTAAATGAGGATTATGGTGAAAAGTCACGGACAAAAGCAATTTCTTATGCCAGAATTATCAGATGCAGGCATAAAATTCTAGCACATGAACAAGGACTCAGCATCTATTGGTTATAAATGACATCATGCTTTCGAAAGAATTGTGTTCATTTTCCCTGCATCTAGCAAATTCCACAGTCTTTTAGCTCCCTCTCCTGGATGCTATGATTTCTGTCAGTCTCTTGTATCAGAGAAGCAGAACTTCACCATAGCGATACAACATTTACCAGACATTCATGCCTTTCCCCCTTATTTGAGTGTACATTCTTTTAACTTAATGCAAAGCAATATTGACCTGTCAAACAATGAGCAAAAGTTTTATAGCTCATTATTACCTTTCGGCTGGAGAAATGACCATGTTTGCCCAATTTACTGTTGAGAGCCTCAAGGAACATTCCGTCGGTGACTTTGCCAACATTCATACAAGCGTCATCCAGGATTGCAATGATGCCTTTGTGTTGCTGCTCCACAAGGTCCACAATGATCTGGTTGTTGAAGTAATCAATCTGCAGGACAAGAAAGCAATGTCCAAGAGAATGGGAACCCCAAGGGGCAAGACACACAGGTGGCTCCTTTCGTTTCACAGACTTGTGTAACACTTCAATGTCAAAAAGACAGACAGTACTAGTGAGGCCAAGCACTAAAATGAGCACACATTTTTAACAGAGGTTTCTGACCTACTGTCCTTAAGACATGAAGGAAACACCAGGGATGACTGTGGACTAAGGCAAATGTGATTAATTCTTGTCTTATCCTTCCTGTCTCCCAGTCCTACACCCAATCCCACTCCTTCATTCTGCAAGCCCCCAACCTGTTTGCCACTAATCATGAAATAGTTTCCACTAAGTGCTGGCAGATGACCTGACAATATCATTGTTCTTCTGACAATGAAGTCGAAGTACTTCACAGAATCTGCAGTTCTACTCACGTGACATGCACCAACAAAAACCCAAAAGAGAACTTCCTCTAGATTTCCCAAAGTGAGAAAGCATATGAACCTAACACTTTTGAAACTTTTCTGGGAATAATAATTTTCAAAACTTAATTAAGGCATAAGTACATATAAAAGATAAAAATAAGCTTTCCACTTGCTTCCACGAAGCAAATGAAGTTAAGAACTTTGGGCTTTTTAGCAACTTCAGCGTATACAAGGTGTAGACAGAAATCTGCTACCACCTTCCTGCTCTGATGGACTGCACAGAAACTGCCTGCACAGGTATATCTTAGGCAAGCTCTATGTCATGGAGGCGAGCCACTTCTGTGCAAACATTTCAGTACTGCTACAGGCCTATGCCACTTATTTGCTGTGGCTTTCAGCTCCATTTTTAGTCTTTTGTGTTCCTTGGGACGAAAGCCTGAAAACTAAGTGTCATTCCCATTCCCACCTCCCAGCTTTTTTTTTTTTTTTTTTTTTAAATACTTTTCTGGTTTGTCTGAATCATTGATTCTCAACTGAGGTTAATTTTGTCTGTATGAACATTTAGTAATGTCAGAAGGCAGTTTCGACTGTCATCCTGGGGAATGCTACAGGTGTCAAGGGATGAAGGTCAGGATGCTGCTAAACCCTCCAATGCATAAGACAGCCCTACTGCAAAAATTACCTAGTCTGTAACTTCAATTGGGTGGAGAGATCTGCTTTTAAATAGTGATACTGATTGTGTGGAGTTATTGTGTTTTCAGTTAGGGAGAAAAGTTATTTCTACCTTTAGGGAAACATCCTAAAATACACAAATGCAGGAATCTATCACCAGCTGACATTTCAGAAATTAGGAGTATAAAAGTAAGCTCTAATGGAGTAAAATTCCAACTGTATTCTTAGAAGCCACTGATTTTTGCTGAAGATTCTAGTAACTTTTGGTTTTAAATTTAACAGTGCTTAAAGCATGCTTTCCAAAATCAGGTTCTTCTGGTAACCCGGAATGCCCATGAGGGTTTTATAAGGCATACAAGGAGATAGGAGAGATGTGACAGGATGGTTTATGGGTATGGAGGTCCTGTGTCACATCCTCATTCCAAATACAGACACTTTTAATAGCAGTTTTCTTGCCTATGCCTGTGGAATCTGAACAACAAACTTTATAATTAAATTTGTTATAAAATATAAATTTCAGCTATATTATGTCTATATGAAACATACAATGTATACAATACATTCTTAGAAAGCGTCAATAAACAATTGAATTGCATTTTAACTTTATGAGAGTTCACTAAAATGTCAAGTTTTCAAAAGTTAAAATGATTTGTGGGAGCTCCAGAGACGGCTCAGTGCTTAAGAGTACTTACTGCACTTGCAGAGATACCTGATTTAGTTCCCAGTACCCACACCAGATGGCTCACAACCACCTGTAACTACAGTTCCAGGGGTTCCAATGCCATCTTCTGGCCTCCACAGCACCTGTAACCATATGGTGCACATATGCATAAATAAAAATAGAAATTAAAAAAATCTTAAACTTTTAGAAGAAAAGGAATCAGAGGGATAATTAGATTTTATAAGCTCCTGATAGGCATTCACACACAGGCCATGAAACAGGTTGTGGAGAAACACTAACTCTGAACCCATCAACACACTAGATCTACTCTCCAGTACACGGAACACTCAGGTGCACAGACATGTGTTAATAACACTTCAGGAACTGGATTAGCATAATCTGGACTGGGAAACATTCCAGAAAAGATGCTCATTACAGCCAAAGTGCTCCCCCTTTTCAAGAAAAGATTACAAAGGGATGGGGAAAGAAGGAAAGAGCCCAGACCTGTGAGAAACTTGTCAATCAATCAATCAATCAATCAATCAATCAATCAATCAATCTTAATGCAAAATCCTTATCTGGATCCAATCAAGTAAACGGTTACCATCAACAACAAAATAACAACTTAAGAAATAGGAGGTGATATGAAAGAAATTGTTATTAATTTTTGGGGTGGGATCACAGAACTATGGTTACAGTCTTTGTAGGAGTATTTATTTGAGAGATACACTGGAAATCAGAGATGAAGTAACGTGACATCTGTGTAACTCAGTGTGACCTGGCACAGGCGAGGAAGGCACAATGGCAGGAGAAGGGCAACGCAGTAGAAATGCTAAGACTGGGTTGATGGTGCACATAGTTTATGTTTTCCTCCTACACCTTTGAAATGTTCTATAGCGATGAATCACGATGCTTAGGAGTTTGGGGTTCTGAGGGAAACAGGTTGCAATGCTGGTGCACGTCAACATGCTGCTTCTGTCACCTGGGAGCTGGCGTCTGTTCCCTTCATGGTACGGTCTGTTTCCGTTCTTCCAAAGCCCATCATCTCCAGGGTTACTGAGCTTTCCAAGGTGTCTGAATTAGACACTACTGCAGCTGTTACTTGTCCCCCTGTCAACTAAGCCTGTGGAGCTTGGTATTCTGATTGCTAGAGGTATTCTGATTGTATTCTGATTGTTTGATTTGATTTTGTCTTAAAGACAGGGTCTTACTACATAGCTTTAACTGGTCTCAAACTTGGGATCTTCATATCTCAGCCTCTGAAGTGCTGAAATTACACATGAAATTGCACATGTGCCACCACAATCAGCTTCAAAGGATATTTTGGATAAGTATCTCCAAATCATATCTGAATAACAGGTTTTATGATGAGATTCATGGTTAAAAAAAAGCCCCCACCTTCAGTTATATTGTATATTAAACAACAGGTTTATTCTTAAAAAAAAAAAAAAAAAAGAAAACCAGTTTTTAAAAGCCTACTTCCAAAATTGTTTTAAAAATACGAATGTCCCAGAAGAATGACCAAGCCTCACTTCTGTCAGGTGCAGGGGGTCCAATGGCAGAGAAGAGGAAGCCCCGGGAGCCAGTGTTTCAGCCATGAGCCCCGCTTGGACCAGTGTCACTTTCTATCCATATCTCATTGGTACAGTTTGCCTCTGAACATTACAAACATTCTCAAAGAGCCACGAGAAGAGAGGTGACAGCAAAAGGAAGAATGTGGAACTGGACAGGAGCGCAAGCGTTCCAGCATTCCAATGCCCAGGCTTCCCTGAGAACAGGAACATCAACAGCTGAGAGCGGTCCACTGCCACTTAGTCCACAGAGCGGAGGAGAAAACAACGGGAGGTCTGGGAGTAAATTCATCCAATCTAAGTGGAAAGAGTGAACTCTGAGTGATGCTAGACCCTAACATACAAAAAAACAACCAGGAAGTCATGGCATCAGCTACACAGCTGATGTGAGGCTTCAGGCTGTACCGAACACCAACATGGCAGGCTCTCAGATTAGATGAATCACACCCACTGGAGGAGCACGACTGGATTAGCAGGTGGTTCAAGACCCCAAGAAGGTCAGGAGGAATCAAGGTGGGCAGCCCAGGGAGACAGTCCTCATGAGAGCACTCACGTGTTTCCAAGGGATGCCTTCCCGCTGGTACTCTTCTTGCTCCTGCTTCAGAACCAGCTGAATAAACAGCTGTTGCAGCTTCTCATTGCAGTAGTTAATGCAGAACTGTTCAAAGCTACATGAGATGGAACATGTTAGGCTTAAATACCGAAGAAATACGCAGTGGGATTTTAAGTACCTTACCCAGTTTACCTGTTGTTGTCAAAGATTTCAAAGCCGTAGATATCCAGTACGCCAATAACAGTGTTTTTCCCATGGACTGTAGTGTCATAGTTCTTGACCTCGATAATGTCATTGATGCGAGTTACAATCCAACAAAAAAGGCGTTCGTATATTGCCTGTGAGAGAAAGACACCATAAATTCTTGTCTGTTTGGGAATGAGTCCCTCTGTTGGACTCGGGATGTCTTCGATCCCTTCTTCTTACTCTTCAGCACACATATTATCATCTAAGTGGAACAATGAGAAGTGTCTATCCCCTATTACAGAAACAGTTACACAATGTACGCTGGGCTGAAGCAAGCAATCAGGATTTTTACAGAGGTTATTGGCTACTGTTTATATTTTAAGACTATTCTCAGCCGGGTGGTGGTGACGCACGCCTTTAATCCCAGCACTCAGGAGGCAGAGGCAGGCAGATCTCTGTGAGTTCGAGACCAGCCTGTCTACAAGAGCTAATCCCAGGACAAATTTCAAAGCTAGAGAAACCCTATCTCGAAAAAGACTATTCTCCTGGCATGTGTGTCCATGCCTTTCTATGTCAGTGACACATCTGTTCTTCTCACCTCTGAAAACTGTTCTACCAACCCTGAGCTATGAGCAAATGGCCTTGGGTACTTAGGAATTTATTCGTTCATTCACCAAATATTTGCTGAGCACTTAGACATACAGTTTGTTGGAAACATAGCACTAAGTCCACAGAAAGCCATAGTCTCCGAGGAGTGGAGGGTTAGGGTGAAGGAACACACATACACTGTCTGAGGTGATTTTTAAAAATTACTATGTGTGTCTGTATGTGGGTGCAGGAAATTGCTCTTTGAGGTGTTGGTTTTCCTAATGCTGGAATTACAGGTAGTTTGTTAAGCTGCCCAGATGGGTGGTGGGAATTGAACTTGAGTCCTATGCATGAGTAGTATGTGTGCTTAACTGCAGAACTATCCCTCTATCCCCCTGAAGTGACTTTATTCTGTGTTCAGGAAACGGTGTGTGCAGCCCCTGTGGTTAGAAGCAGAAAGGGGTGAAGAACTCAGGAGGCTTAAGAAAAGATGAGCATGTTGGAATAAATAAAAGTGGCTGAAGATAGCAGAGAATGAGGCAGGGGAGGCAAAGTGGTGCCAGACCTTGCTGGGGTAGCAACGTTGCCTCCCTCATGCCCATAGTTACTCTATTTCCTTTCCAGCAGTGATGCTACAGCCAGGAGCTTTATTGAGACATTGATGGCCAGAAAGTCTCAGTTTCTAAAAACCCTTAGCCCACTGTTTGGGAGGTCTGAACACATCCTCACAGGATTTCACTTAGGCTGCAACCCATAGATCAAGTTCAGTCTCACCTTGGCAAAGGCGTCTCTGCCATAGCTAGCTTCCTGTTCCGTGTGCTGCTTGTCGATGATGTCACGGCCTGTGGCCACCGTCCGGTAAAGAAGGGCTTTCTCCACCATGTCTGTCTTAGTAGAAAGCAATTCTGCTAGGAAAGACACCACCTTGCCATTCTCAATGAGTGGTGTGTCTCCATCTACTATAAATTTTACATTTCCCTATATCAAAAATGAAAACAAAAGACACCATTTCCAGTGAGCTTCTGACATATGAATTTTAGTGACCTTGGCTTGTAGCTACCTTCCTAAACATACATGTCATATGTGAAAGCCTAGCACTCTTTTCCATACACATGCCTATTCTTCCATCTTAGCATACATTTTTGATAGAGGGTCTATTTTTTAAGTAGTCATATTTACAAATACTTTTTGCCATTCTGGTCTATGTGCTGGCCTCAGATGGGCTGGCTGGACCCTGGAGGTCACTTGCAGCCATCTGTTTCAGGGGCCCTCACCCTTAGACTTGGTGCTGAATTCAAGGTCTGAGGATATCACAACACAATGAAACGAGCATAGCCTCTACAGTGGTTTGGAAAACCTCTCAAAATATAAAATGATGAAGAAAATCAGAGTATGTTTTTCAGAACACAAGCAAAATTTTCACAACATAATTACTTTTGACAAGGAGCAAAATCTTCTGGAAGAATACTCTGTATCCACAGGGATACAATGTACTTTGAGAGTCCTTACTCACCAAGTGAAGAATAGCAGCCAGAATTTTATACACTGTTTGAATCTCCTCAGGTTTGAATCCAATTACTTTCATGGCTTCAGCTACGACTTTGAACTCTGCAGCATCATTGATGGAGGACTAGACATGAACATCAAAATCTTAAGTCACAGACACTACACATGAGCACTAATTACAAAATCAAGTGTTCAGCCAAAGTCTTGATACCTTTGTAGTAAGTCACTTTGAGGGAAGTAAGTATTAAAATTAATTTATGGTAGGAACATCATTTAGATGTATGAGGCCCATTTGTATCTGAGAGCTATCACTTAAATAAGCACCATGCACTTTTCTGGAAGCGTCTGTCCTGAGTTGGCTCACAGAATACCACAGCTCTATGGCACGGGACTGAAGTCACACATGAAAATGTTGCATGTGGGAACTTGTAAAGTCCACGGTTGGTCACTGCATTTGCAGCTCTCCCACAGCTCCTTCCTCTTGTGTAGACTGGCAACAGTTCTCACACTGTATAATCAGGCTTCTTGTTTCCCGGGTGAGGGAGAGTAGCACCCAGAGCAAAGCCACCAGCTGCAGCCACTTAGCAAGTGGTTAAATAGTCTAGGACTATACCCCTTTATTTTTTCTCATGTTAGAAGAGTCTGGTAAGTTACAGCTTATAACCAGGGTGGAGGAGCTCCATGATGAATCTGCAGCCCTGGGAGACGTGGCCACCGGACTGGATATACCAGTGTGCCAACAAGATTCCACAGTAAAGAGTGGCAACTGTTTATATTACAAGTCTTCCTGGAAGCAGCTCTGGACTAACTCTTTTCTCAACAAGCTGCTCCTGTTGCCAGGATGGTACCCTCACCTGATGCTCGCTTCCTAAGGAAGCACATACAAAGCAAACTTTCACTACATGAGGAACACAAGATTGTTTGTGTCCTAGGCACAACCAGGCAAGCTCCTATCCCTGTCAGTGTTTTCTCACTATGGGATGAACCTCAATTTCCTCATAAATTACACACAGAGAGAGTAACACATTTCTTTTTTATGATTTTTTTTTATTGAGCTCTACATTTTTCTCTGCTCCCCTCCCTGCCTCTTCGCTCCCCTTCAACCCTCTCCCAAGGTCCCCATGCTCCCAATTTACTCAGGAGACCTTGTCTTTTCCTATTTCCCAAGTAACACATTTCTTATAGATTGTTTTCTGGTCTCTACCATACCAAAAAATACTAAAATATCAGATATTGCCATTATAAATTACATGTTGAGATTGTAGTTCTGTCCCATAAAAGGAAATTGCTGGCTGTTTCCCTGACAGCCATTCTGCTACTGTTTCATTATTGCTAACAGAACAAGATTTCTCTAGTTCTCTTCAAGCTCATCCCTGATTAGCTTGCTCCCAGCCTCTGGAGGCTTCATGGTTCTAAACTGATCATGGCCATTATCCTGGACACAGACTAGAGTTACCTGAGAAAAGGGAACTGCAGTTGAGAAGCAGTGATCTGCAGGTGAGCCTGTGGGGCATTTTCTTAATAAGTGACTGATTTGGAGGCAAAGACCATTGTGGTGGCACCACCTCTGGCCAGGTGATCCTGAGGCGTGTAAGAGAACGGGCTGAGCAAACCATGGAGAGCAGTCTGTAGGCAGCACTCCTCCTTGGCCATGTGCGCTGCCTTGAGTTTCTACTCTGACTTTCCTGGGTAATGGAATACAAGCTGGAAGATGAAATAAACCCTTTACCTCCTCAAGTTGCTTTTGGTCATGGTGTTTATCTCAGCAGCAGAAACCCTGAGACACACATTTTCTTCCCCTTACCAAGTGAGTGGTCAGCCACAGGCATGTGATGCCACTGTGATCAAGGAGGCGTGAGGAAAAGCATATGAGGGTCTGTGTAAGGGGAGGGGCTTTAGGGAGACATATGTATGTGAGGTGGCAAAGACAGCATTTCTTTTGCCAGTGAATACTGGGACTGCTGATGACGTTTTGCAACCATAACAAAAACAGACCAGGAGGCCAAACCAGTTTACTGAGTGAAGCAGAGCTGTAAGTCTGAAAACCACAAACTTCACCCCGGTCTCTAGCAATGTGCTGAGGCCCTGGCTATGAGCATTCCAGCACTTGCTGTCATACAGAGCTAGCGAAGTCCTTACCATTTTAGGAAACTCTTATCTGGATTTTCTCTTACCTGTGACCAATGGTATCTTAATTATATATGATTAAAATACATGTAACATTTTATGAACATTAAAATCATATTTATATTTGTATGGGGGAAGTGACTATGTTGTAATATAATAAACATAGGTTTAAGCAGGGTTTGTTGTTAATGAATATACATACAAGCCATTACTAACTATCATCTCTACATGGTAGAATTTAAGCATGTATCTTAGGGTTTTTTGGTGATTTCTGTTTTGTTTTGTTTTGTTCTGAATTAAGTGTATGGGTGTTTTGCCTTCATGTATGTCTGTGTAACATGTGTGTGCCTGGTGTTCATGGAGGCCAGAAGAGAATATAGGATCTCCTGGAGATGGAGTTACAGATGCTTTTGAACTACTACCATGTGGGTGCTGGGAATCAAATGAGGGTTCTCTGTAAGACTCTGCCAGTGCTCCTAACTGCTGAGTCACCCCTCCAGCCACTGAGCCAGCCTCTCTCTTAGGTTCTGACTAAGAGTACATATTCTTTGTTTTTGTCAGAAAAGAAGAGGGAAAAAGTCCAAATGGAAAACCAATAAAAACAGTACCAAAGATGAATTTTATTTAGAAAGAAGTTCAAATATTAACTTAGTACTTAGTATTAAGACACATGACCTAGACCGAAGTAATTTTGGTAAGAAGACAATGGTCTAATTGCAAAGGAATAGCTCAGCTACTATCTGTAAGTGTTGATTTCACAATCCTCTATATATAGTATTTCTGGCAATGATGAGAAGGTTGGACCATTGCCTTTTACTGTTTTATTTTCAATTCATTTTCAGTCAAACATTTCCGCTATTAGAAACATGTAAAAAGGTGGCATAACCTAAATGTCAAATAATAGAAAATTAACTACAAAACCTAAGTATCATTTATTTCTAGGGCCAGCAATAAAAATATTGCTAAGCCAGTAATAAGGGTATAACTAGCTTAAGTGGAATAATAATTTAAATAAAAAATACCTCTCACATCCTTTTCTGACTGAGATCTTTTTTGCTTCACCCAGCTAAAATCAAGAGTGCTTTCTCTTGTTTGAGCTGGGTCTGGCTGTGTGGCCCAGGTGGATTCAGCATCTTCTTGTCTCAGCCCTTTGGGTACTGAGGTTGCATGCATGTGCCACTATACCCTGCTAGCAGTGCACTTTTTACTACAGAAAAGTTAAAAATACAGAAATGTGGGGTCCAAACATGTATACTTTTACCCCTCTGGAAGCAACAATTAAAACTATGACTCAAGCCCTCCACAGCTTCTGTATTTCTACACCTCGCTTCCAGGGAACTAGGACAACACCACATTTACTTCTTTATGCACTCTCATCAGCTAGCACATTGCTAGCCTGACTGTCAGACTAGAAAAAAACTAAACAGGAGCCTGCAGATGTGTGTGCAAGTGCTTGCACACAAGGCAAGGAAAAACATGGGTCCTTCTGAAAGATGAATACAAAGGAAACCTGAGGGCCACAAAACTATTTCTAGGATAATCGCAATCAGTATTTTTTGTTTTTAAAGATTTACTTATTATGTATACAACATTCTGCCTCCATGTATGCCCACACGCCAGAGGAGGGCGCCAGATCTCATTACAGATGGCTGTGAGCCACCATGTGGTTGCTGGGAATTGAACTCATGACCTCTGGAAGAGCAGCCAGTGCTCTTAACCACTGAGCCATCTCTCCAGCCCCAATCAGTATTTTAAAAAAGTGAGAATCTGGGTGATGGTGGCATAATGCCTTTAATCCCAACACTAGGGAGGCAGAGACAGGTGGATCTCTGAGGTTGAGGCCAGCCTGGTCTACAGAGTGAATTTCAGGACAGCCAGAGCTACACAGAGAAACCTGACTTAAAAAACCAAAATAAATAAATAAATAAAAGTGGGGAGAAAAATCAAAATGCTTTGTAATTTTGTTTTGTCATAGCAACATGCCTTTGGCCAAATCACACCAACTCTTGTGAGGACAAGGAAGGTTTCCTTGTCCTCAGTGTTCTCATGGTTTCAGATAAATGAAGTCAGATTAAATATTAAGAGAAAACTCTGAATAGAGGGAGAGGAACTTTTCTGTTAGAAGAGGACAATACAGCCATGCAAGGTTATTTAGCCAGGTGTCCAGTTCGGTGGTGTTTTTAAATTTAAGTTTAAATAAATCTTAAATTTAAATAAATCTTACACTTAAATAAATTTCAGACCGAGATTTTTAAAAGCAGAACAGAGGACATGCATCTGCCTGAGGGCATCAGAGGGACTGGGTGAACAGCTTGTGTTCTCTCCACTCTCAAAGAAGAAACTTACCTTTAGCTGTGCCCCCACGCGGATGTAGTTGTAGGATGAAAGGGATTTCTGCAGGTGTAGAGAGTGCAGCATCTGCTCAGAACCTCCCTGGAGCAGCTGGAAAATATTCAATTAAATTAAATTGCTGTGATGGTTAATAGGAGTTGTCAACTTGACTGCATCCGGAATCAACTAAAAGATAAGCTGCTGGGTACCCCTGTGAGAGATCTCCTTGATCAGGCTATTTGAATTGAAAAGACCACCCCAAATGTGGGCAGGACCTTTCAGTGGCAGTCTAGATAAAAGGAGGTCCAAGGGTACAGCTTTGCTTTTCATATTTGTATCTTGCTGGTCAACTCATCCACTTTGTTGCTGCTGCAGCCACAACCACTGCTACATTCCTTTGCTGACACCAGAACTCAGTTTTTCAAGCTTCCAAGGAAGACCAGCAGTTCTAGGAATTTTTAAGCCTTCAGCACCAGTCCAGGACTGCTGAGGCCCCTAGCCTCGGGCTGAGCAGCTACTGGGCTCTCAGCCTCTCCAGGCTCCAGCATGAATTGCTGGACTATCCAGATAGTACCGTGTAAGCCAATCTAAAAAATACTGTTTTAGCAAATATTCATTCTTTTGGTTCTGTCCCTCTAGGGTTCCTCCTGACTAATTTAACCGTCAAAGCAAATACTGATCTCCTAAAAGTCAAACATTCTAACTTAGTGGTGATCTAGTTCCTACTCATTTTCTGGGCTTTACACATTTAGGTCCTTCTGTTACATACTTTAAGGAAATGTTTGGATTTTGTTTTGTTTTGTTACTGTTGTTATTACTTATAGGTCAATGTCTTCTATATATTAAGATAGGCAGAATGTTATACAGTCACGAGGAATATGAAAATGTCTCAGCTCATTCACAACGAATTGGTCTAAAAGGTCCTTGCTTAGAATGTCATCATCTGTAAGACAGGTCCCTGCCTGAGGTGCTGGCTGCTCAGCAGTGTCACTTTGCCGAATTGAGAAGAAGTCAGCGTTGCTGGGGGAAGAGCCATCAGCTGACACATGGAGTTCCACGTGCTGAACAGCTTTTCCTCAACTGTCAGTCAGAAAGGAGTGTGACTGATGGCTGTGACTCTCACACAGCATGAAGATACTTCTCAATAACTTCACCCAACTTTACTGAACCTGTGGTTGGTGTGGGAAAAACATGGGCAGAAGCTGTAAGTTCTTGAAATAAACAGTCCTTATATTTTATAAAGAAATAGTTTATCTGAAATCTAGCAAACTGTTAAGAGAAACGCAAAACAAAGCCATTACCCTTTTGTGCTAAAGAGCAGGCCTGCAGGAGGGCGCTGCACTGAACAATAAGTTTTGGCATACTTGTTCAAATGTGCAGTTATCAGACCTTAAAGGGCATTTCTTTTTTTTTAAACCAAACATACCAGAACTTCAATGGGCATTGACTAAAGTGGTTATTTAAACAATGTTGTATTCGACTGTACCTGTTAACCACCTTCAAAGACACACAGAAACATCCTTTTTAACTCATAGTTTTAAATGTGTGATTGCATGTGTGTTCCCGTTGGTGTGTGCACAGAGGTCAGCTTTGGGCGTGTGTCATTCCTCAGGTTCCATTCACTCTGTTTTTTAAATTGGCCTGGAGCCAGCAGTCCCCAGGACTCTCTGCCTACTCAGCACTAGGACTGTATATGGACACCACCAATCCTGCTTTTCGTTCTTTCTTTCTTTCTTTCTTTCTTTCTTTCTTTCTTTCTTTCTTTCTTTCTTTCTTTCTTTCTTTCTTTCTTCTTTTTTAACCAACCACAGGTTCAGTAAGCATTTTACCATCTGGTCTTTAAAACCCCAAATATTACTTAATTAGGTCAACAGCTTTTAATAGCAGTCTTGGTTTATATCACTGAGTTTCAAAGATCATATTAACATCACCTTGCTCTGAGAGCAGATGTGCCAGAGGAGGATTATTTCAGAGTTTGTTTCAAGCTCTAATAACATTCCCAAAAGAAGATTTATTCTTTTCTGAGCGTTGACAGCATAGAGGATATTTCTCTGTTGAATTTATAAGTCCTGCTTTTGTTTTTAAAGTAATCATATTGCCCTACACCTATCAAGAGAAACACAAACCAAATTTACATTCCTTTCTCAGGAACTCTCAAATATAGGAGTAGCAACTCAATTCAAAAGAAAATGAAATCAGCACATCTAGAAGGTGCCACAGCAAAAGCTTTTGTGGCCATTACCCTGCTCCCTCTACTTTGAGGAGATGCAGGTGATGCTCAGCCTGGGAGCTTTCAGTTGGCTGACCATCTACCAGCTCGCACTGTGCTCACAGTCTCTTAGGTGGGGTAGGATGTGTCCATGCCTGTACGTACATGTAATCTGCTGTGGAGTGGAGACAAGGAAAGTCAGAGAGGCGTAGGACAGATGAGAGTGCAGCAGAAAGATTCTCAGCATGACTAGGCAAATGACATTCTCTGCATAAGACTGAATACTAACCTGATAGAAAGAATGGAAGCTTCGTTCTCCTGGCTGTTGCACAATCACACGAGACTAAGAAAAAATATTTTTTTAAAAAATGGTTAATCTGAAAATATAGGTATAAATGAAACAGAATCAACTTTCTAAGAGAACCTTATATTCATAGTGCATTTTAAAAAATCTGTGGCCAAAGCTCATCAGAGACGGGAGCTTGCTACGGTTTTCCTGGCAGTATTTTGGTAATTTTTTATACTGCTTAAAATCGGGGTGTCTTAACATTCATGAGGAATGAAGCCATGTTTTTGCAACTTGGAGTCTAAAGATAGTATGTGCAAGTGGTAGGAATCTGAGGGGGGAGAATGGGAAGGAATGCTAGGGAGGAACATTCTCAACATTCCCTTGTCTAGAGTCTGCTGGCATTTCAAAGAGCAATGCCTCATAGCCTATAATAAAATCAGTCAACATGATCAGGCCCTAGGGACTCTGCTTAGACTCTCCAAAAAGACTGCTCAGCATGTGTGATCATTCAAAGTATTCTTTTTGATTTAATATGTACACACAGTGGAATCACAAAACATTATGGAGGAAAGATAGGTAATACTTGAAATTTCCTGTTTCTTTTCAACTGACTCTGATAAAGCACTTATTTCCTTAATAGTCAGCCTCGATATAACAGATAATAGAAATTACAATGCCATAAGATGCTGTGAGGTCACTGGGAGAGGGAGCCTTTGAGTGAGAAGCATCAAAGAACAATTCAAGGTGGAGGTGACTGTACAGCACGGCTTCACTGGATCGGGAGAAAGAACGCCTGTGTCCAGCCGTAGTCAGTTATATATATGTTATATAGCAGTGAGCGAACAGAAACAAAAAGAAGGAAAATTTCAACATTCAGTTATCACAAGCATCGCCCTAGAAAATCTAGCACATTTACCTTCTCCAGCAAGTAGTTATTGATATGCCCTCCAATGGGGTCTCCCTTGAAGTCAAAGTTGATATCCATGTATTTCCCAAACCTGCTTGAATTGTCATTACGATTGGTTTTGGCATTTCCAAAAGCTTCCAAAACACAGTTTGACTTCAGTAACATGTTCTTCACTCTTTAACAAAAATATATCAAAGTTATTTTTAAAAAAATTCAGAGATGAAGACACTTAAACTGGATAAGCCTTAACTTCATTCTAGTCATGTCTCTTTGTTTCCTTTTTGCTGACAAGACTCTTCTTACACAGTCACACCTGTAGGAATAACCTGGCCTCTGACACGACCTGATTAGTGGACCACTGCCCCTCCCATGAATCCTGCAACGGACCCTTCAAACTGCTGCCTATAAATGACTGTATGCTTTACAAAGGCATGTGTGTAGGAACCGCTTGTTTATAAAGGAAAACATAAGATGATGGCCTGATATGCTCCAGAAAGACAGTAAATTTACATAAGCCTTATCTGCCATATAGAAATGAAAGTAATTTAGTTCTCAGCTAGCTATTCTCCTGGGGTCCAAAAGAAATTACAAAAATTTGATCAAATGTTCACTTCAAATTAGACTGCAAAGTGAAAAACCAGAAGTGGGACTATGTCACACATTTTTAAAAGGCTTCTTTTGACTGGGTAATCCAGTTATGGTGAAAATGCAAAGTCCACATAGTATCATCAAATCTAAATCCTCTCCCTTAACATCATGCAGCACCCTGATTTCCAGCCTGTGGAGCTATCTGTGGTGTATAGATGAGTTGTACACCAGGAAAGTACCCTTTTCCCTCTTAGAAAAGGCTGCAGCACATAAGAAAGCTACATATAACGCTTCATTAAAAAACAAAATAACCACCCATTTACTCCTTACATATTTATTAAGCAAACACTGTATGCCAGGCACTGTTCTAAACACGGGTGCCCCATACAGCACAGAACAGCTATGCTACTCATCTGACTGTGAGCCCAGCACAGTGCAGTATGAGGCCCTTTTACACATGAACCTCACTTTGGCTCCCAGCATCAGTGGGTTATGGTTGGGATAGCGATGGAAAGTCGTGGGTCTATCTTCCAGGGCCTCATTTCACTCAGAGTACAATTTTTAAAAACACAGAGCAAGGAACCTACAGAGGCTTGAACAATAAAGCCAAGCTGTGCAAATTCCAGCAGCTCTGCTGCTGAGGTTGAAAACTGGCTGGAACTGAACCAGGACACTTTCAACTATTTCAAAGTAGTTTTAATTTTTTTTAACTTGGTAAAGCTGAAAATTGACATAGTAATAGAAGTAAAGGCAGAAAGACAATATGCAATGTGAAAATCAAAGCAATTTACACATCAAGAAAATGTTTGATGACTGTCAGTTTAGGCCCAGCCCAGTCTGCACACTACATGAAGCCAGCCCAGCCAGTCTGTGTTCTTGAGCTCTTACCTTTCTATCTCTGCCCTCTGGCTGGGGTTGGTGATGGCAGCAATATACTGCATGATGTACTTACTGGCTTCTGTTTTACCAGCTCCACTTTCCCCTGGAGGAAAGAATTATGAAGGGTTTAACACCAGAAGGTAAGCTCATTGTCAACAGAAAAATGTAAACCTTTGATGATTATTCATTTAAAATTCATTTAAAATTCCACGTGTTGCATTTTCTTCCATCCTCTCCCTCCTCCCTCCCTCCTCCTCATTCCCACTTTCTTATTAAGTTATTTGGTCCTCAGCTGCTTCTAATAGGTATGAACATGTCTTAAAAAATGACAGAAGCAAAGTTATAAATTACAAGTCAATATTTAATTAAGGAAAAATATATTAAGGAGTAAATTATGGTAAACTAGCTCCTTAGACTAAGCAATTACTCCTAAGTATAGTCGAAACTAACTAAGGTGCTGATCCAAACAGTAGCTACAGCTACATTCATATAACCTTATTTTCTACAGAAAACTTATTTTAGATTTAATGGGAATAAAGCAATTGGTTATGAGAGTACAGTCAGGTGCTCACATGTCCAGAGACTCAAAAGGCCGAGAAAGGTAGCTTGAATACAAGGATTTCTAAAACCAGTTAAATCCAGTCTCTTAGTATAAAAAAGGAAAAAAAAAACCCTAACATCTTAAATCAAAAAAATTACAATAATTTTAGTGAAAAAAAGAAATCACCACGTCTGAGACACAAGGCATCATGGAAAAGTGCGATAATGGGTATAAGTGGTAGTAGTGAAGAGACAGATTTAGAGTTCCATCTACTCATTCAACACCAAAACTTCGCTTACTTAACTTTCTTCCAAGGGAATATTTTAAAATGTAGTATAACCAAATGTATCAATCTTCCAAGGCTTTAAAACTATCTTTTTATAGACTATACTCTGTGTTATGGCTAAAATTGGGTTAATAGATTGATAAAGAATTAGATAAAAATAGTCAATTATATAATGGGATTGCTAAAGAGAATGTGCTAGTTCTATAGAAACCCTAATGAAAATATGTCCACTATAGACTGCTGAATGGGAAAAACTAACTTTGTAATAGCAGTAAATGCTTACAATTCTGTATTTTTACTTTTTTATACAAATGTGTGACTCTATATACCTACACATAGAGAGAAAATATGCAAAAGGACAAACACTAACCATCTGCTACTTCTAGAATGTTGGGGGACAAGATGTTCAAGAACAAGTGAATGTTTCCCCGTGTCAGACGGGTCCCAGAGGAACTTCCCCTGACAAAAAATACAGCTCTTGAATTTGCTCATGGTTGCTCACTAAGACTTGTCAGTATTAGTCACTGGAGATGTAGAAATCAAGCTGGTGTTGACCTAGAAGCTTTCTCTCTGCTTGCTTGCTTTCAGAGTACCCAGGAGGTGCTATGCAGGCTGCTGATACTTGGTGTTCATCAACACCCTTACTCTGTGAGCTACAATAATGGCATGATGTTATGGGGGTAAAGAGCTACTATCTGATTGGACTTAAGGCCCACACCAGAAGAGAAAACTCAAGTCTGGTACTGTAAACTTAGCCAAGAACCTGTTTCTGGGGAGGTCACAGCCTTAGGGGAATCTGCTAGTATTGCTTTTATAAAGGGGCAAAGTCTCAAACTGCCTCCTAAAGACTTATCTTTATACCCTAGATTAATGCAGCTCTCAGTTCTCAACAGAGAAAATCCTTTCTGCAGTGATGGTGGTTAAAACAGAGACTCACAACTGGCCAAGTGCCGAGGATAAGGGTCTGTGCAGGGCTTAACCATAAATAGTGTATCTATATCACAAAGCCAAGGGACACGGCTGAAGAATGGGAGGAAAGAGTTTAAGAGCCAGAGCTGGGGATGATTGCTGTGAAACTGTGTCTTTAAAACATGCCAGGGCCCCATACTCATAACTCACAGTAAGTAGCTGTGGCTGCCCACACCAGACCCTGCATGAGATTCATGCCTGTCAACCTTCTAGTACAGATGGGAAAGGCGCAACCGAGGCCCACTCCTAGTTGATAGCTGCTTGGGGGAAAGAGCTTCAGTTTTTTCAGGGGTTTGATCCTGGTAAGTTGACTGGAATCCTCCAGGGGATGGCCCTACACACATGTGTATAATAGTGTCTAATATCAACTAGACATGGGTAGGTTATAAACAAAAAGAAGACATGAAGTTCAGAGAGAACTGGAAGAGAGGGACTTGGGGTAGCAAATAAAACAGACTGATGAATGATAAAAGTACACTGTATGAGAAAAGAGTAAAGCACTTTTTGTTTTTATTCATAAATTTGTGTAACAGGTTAACTTTTTAAATTTTTAAAATGTTTTCGTTATTAAAAAAAACAGTTTAGTCCTGGGCTATAATTCTCTAATTCCAGCACTAAGTTATTTAATCTTCTGACCCTTAACATTCTTATCTGTAAAGTAGAAAACTAACTATGCTACATACCACTTAAAGTTATTTTGATAACCAAAATAAAATAATGATCGAAAAAATATTTTGAAAAGCACAAAGCCACTAAAGTAAAGGGGCAGTATTATTAGCACCAACAGAGATTCCCACAGCCGAGAGGCCATTCTGGGCCAGGGAAAAGGTATTTTCCCAGGGGAGATGCTGCAAAGTACTCAGCACTGTGTGCATGGCTAGGCTCCCGTTCTGAGCGTGTGGGCTGCAGTGCCTCCTCTCCTCCAGAAGGCTCGGGTCCAAGCTCGGGAAGACCATTCCCACCTCTGTCTGTGCCACAGCGCCACTTCCAAACTCCAGGCTT
Organism: Ondatra zibethicus; assembly: GCA_004026605.1. NCBI lineage: Eukaryota > Metazoa > Chordata > Mammalia > Rodentia > Cricetidae > Ondatra > Ondatra zibethicus. The sequence continues at coordinate 138,752 of PVIU01001346.1, read as the reverse complement.
GTCCTCCACATTTGGCATGGAAGTGCATTGTTTTCATTGTTTCATTCTGTTAACATCTGAATTACTTTTGTTATATTTTATTTGGTATTTTTTGTGTGCTTCAGGTAAGAGAAATCATATTCCATGCTGGCTCAATCTACATATGACCAAAAGGCATGCAAGTATAATATGTACTCTTTTTATGAGATGAAGTCTTGCTATGTTGTTCAGGGTGGTCTTGAACTCCTGAGAGTTGCCTCACCCTTCAAAATCAAGACTAGAGGATGATCAAACAGGGTAGAAATACTTTGGTATTTAAGTGTTCAGTACTTTTCTGGGCCCTATAAAATACCTTAGGTTTCTAAGCTTTAAAAAAAACAAAAACAAAAAACAACTCATCAATTAAGTGAATTCTTGAGTACAAAAAAATTTAAATACCTTTAGACATTGGAACCAGGGCCCCCTCCAAATACCTGATATCATAATACAGGTGTCTTTTGATCGCCTCTTCATAGCCTTGTAAGCAGCATCAGCAATAGCAAAAAGATGAGGAGGTCTCTCATATAGCTCACGACCTTTATACTGCTCAATTGTGTCCCTCCCATAGATGTTCAGCGCCTTGTAGGGATTCACAGAAACGACCACTTCTCCAATGAATGTGTAGATGCGTCCTTTCTCAAATCTGCACAGAAGCAAGAACAAAAGGTAGCTGTGGTGGATTGTTTCCTCTTAATTTATTACCAAATAGGCCCAAGTGTTCCAGGAACTGTTTCTGAACTGACAATTCGTCAGTTCTCAGTTTACTGTTGAAGACCACATTACAGCTGGGTGTGGTGGCTTGTGTCTGTAATCCCATTTCCTAAGAGGCTGAGGCAGGACGATTGCTGTGATTTCAAAGCCAGTGAGTTCCAGAACAGCTTAGGCTACAGAGTGAGACTGTCTTAAAAATAAGCACACAAACAAAAACCCAAAGACTATGTTGTGTCAGGTATGGTAGCTTACACGTATACTCAGCTCTCTTAAGGCTGAGCAGGAGGACTGCTGAGAGTTGGAGGCCAGCCTAAGCTATGTAGTGAAGTTAAAAACAAAACAAACAAAAAACCCATCCAACTAACAGTGGAGACCATATCTTGATGTGGTACCCTTTGGATGCCACTAGTGAAAAGGGCCAAGGGTTTAAAATCCAGGCAAGAACAACTTAATACTTAGAAGGCTGTGGATTTCCTCTTTCCAATACAGAAGGTCAAGTAAGAGGAGGAAAAATGTTGGAGAAATCCTCATAGCTCTAGTAGGAAAAGAAATAGACGCTAAATCAGGTCTTCGAATTTACTTCACTGGATTTTCAATTACAAAAAGGCCTGTTCACATTTATTTCATCTCTCTCTAGAAGTCTCACTAAACTGTCAGTAAAGAAATAAACACAGTAAAATCCCCAACAGAGAATGGTAGAGGAGACATTTCTGGTCTAAATCAAATTGGTTTTTGTAGTGACTGCCTAGAATCCTGCAGTGTAGATACAGCACGATTTATTCAGTGATCTCCCTTCCCTCCTGCTGCTATGAGCAACACTACAGAAAACACGCTGGACACATAGCTTACAAATTAGTGGGAAGGACTCTCAGGAATGGGACAGCTGGTTGAAAGTGTCTATATTTTTAAGGTATATGTAATATGATCCCATTTTTGTATGGGAGCACATTTATGTATATGTGTCTATCTATATGTACACTTGATAAATGAGTATATGTATGCACAGCAAGGTATTATACAATGCATGGCATGCTTATCCTTTATATACATATAGTGGGGTGATATGGATGGGGGAATGAGGAGGCAGATCAGAAGAAGTCACGGGAACAAAGTAAAATTAGCAAAAGCCCTATGATTGAAATTGTAAATAGGGATAAAAATCTGCACAAAAATTTAATATAAAAACATAGAAACCGCCTGGATATAGTGGGGAGGGCCTTGGTCCTTCCTCGGAGCAATGTGCCTTGCCCTCTCTGAGGAGTGGATGAGGGAGGGATGGGGAAGGGTGGAGGGAATGAGAGGAGGGGAGGGAGTGGGAACTGGGATTGGTATGTAAAATGAAAAAAGATAGTTTATTTTCTTTTTTAAAAAATAAAATAAAAATGTTAAAAAAACACAGGAACCCCACACATACTATTTACACAGTAACGCATACCTATAAGTGGGTACAAACCAGAGCTTAACTGTGACTGCTCAAGTGATTGTTAACCAATACACTCCATCTGCTGAAAGGCACAGGCAAATACAATCATCTTTCAGTATCCATTAGATATTGGTTCCAGGAGTCCTCACAAATAACAAAATTCATGGATGTTTGAGTACCTTATGCAAAATGTCCTAGATTTGTGTAAAGTCTATGTATATCCTTCTCCATATTTTAAATAATCTGTAGGCTATAATAATTCTCCATACAAGTTATATGCTATCTAAATAGCCCTTACATTTTTAATCTGCAGTTGGTTGGTTGTAAGGATACCACATCTGTGAATATGGGGGGAAGATTGTGTCTCACTTCCAAGAGCTGAATGAAGAGTGCTCACACAGACAAAATGCTGGTCCATGGGTAGTTTCTCTTGTACCCTGTTGTCTATAGCCAATGGATAAGGAGAATTAAGTGTTTGGGCCTGAAAAGCAAGTTTTTTTTTTTTTTTTTTTTTTTTTTTTTTTTTTTTTTTTTTTTTTTTTTTTTTTTTTTTTTTTTTTTTTTTTTTTTTTTTTTTTTTTTTTTTTTTTTTTTTTTTTTTTTTTTTTTTTTTTTTTTTTTTTTTTTTTTTTTTTTTTTTTTTTTTTTTTTTTTTTTTTTTTTTTTTTTTTTTTTTTTTTTTTTTTTTT